>CH003180.1:36800-50748 GCA_000149265.1 Ciona savignyi
TTTACAATAACAATGTACAAAATGTCCTCTCTGATGCAGGGATTTTAAGCTCAAATTCTGTTGTTTGTAATTCTGTTGTAGAGGGCGGGAACCCCCTTTACAAACCAGGCATGGTTGGTAAATTTTACAGACTGCTGTTTTTAGTCGCATTGTTCTTTTGATTGTAAAAAACAATACTGATTTGTATATGGTAACCGAATGTTATAAAACTGATATGTTATCCTTTCTCGGAATTTACTCTGTTGTGCCGCCATCAGCAACCAATATATTTAGGTGTATTAAAAGTAAGCAACTACTTGATTTTTTTCCATTGTGGGTGTACAGTGCTGGGCAATATAACTTAATTCCTTTAAAGCATGCAATTTATTCTGATTGAATTTGTTGTATATGAAGTGCTAGTGCATAACACTGAATGAGCCAGTTAGTTCATGCCAAAACAAGTTGTCCTATTCTTTTGGCCTGACCGCTACCAAAAATAATGTTTTTTTTCCCTTGTGCAACTGCACTTACTTCAGTCATAGACGCCCAAGTTTTAAGGGTAAATAAATAGAGACTTTTGGGGGACATTTTTAAAAATATGGACATATTGTTTTAGCTTGATCTGTGCTATTTAAGACCTATTTTTTATATTACATTGTACATGCTTATGTTTTAAAATTGTCTTTATAGGTTATCAATATCCTTTAGAATGGCAGATTCTGATGATAGTACTGCAACTGTTTCAGTTGCAGAACCTTTTGATATTTTTTTAAGCAGCTGTGATCTCCATATGACTGACTCATCTAAAGATGAATTATGCCGTTACTTCATTGAAGAAATGGGAGCATATGATTTGAAAGATCTCGAATTCATTACAGAAAAGGACTTGGAAAAAGTATTGGGTCCGATTCCGCGTCGCAAGCTGTTGTTATGTATAAAAAAACATTTAAATTGCATAGATCCGATTAATACTTCTACTCCGGAAAGTGCAAACTTAACAGAAAGTTCAAGTCTAAGTTCTTCATTTTCAGAAAGTGATGATAGTTTTATTATGCTACATCCATCCGAAGTTGAAATTGAAAATTACATTGCATGGGAAAACATGCCTGCTAAAATTAAGAATTGCTTTGAAATGAAAAAAAGACTTCCTCCTGCGGAAAGAAGACTGTTTGTCAGACTCTTAACAGAAAACCTTTTACTGTCTGTTAAAATTCCAAAAAGAAGACACATACGTTCTATTGCACAGAAGGCTATAAAAAAGTACCCTTTATCATTCCAAGATACAAGTTTAAGTGGTAAAATTACACTGGTCAACAAAAACATAGTTTTTTTTTTAAACGAGAATAAGAACACTTATTTCTGGCTAACATCGAGGCGCTGATTCTAAATCTGGCATTAGTTTTCTACTAGCACATCAGGATTTTGAGATATGAGGGGTATGGTGTGTAAGAATGACTGTATTTTGTATCCCTTAAATGACCATATTTCTGCCATTAACATGGCTGCTGGAACTTTAAAAACTTTCCGAATCTGTAGACCAACAAATATATCTTCTCTCAACTTAGCTAGGCTTGATTATAGCATGGGAAACTTTAACAGAGAAATTCAAAACCATTGGAATACTGTTTTGTCATAGCTTTCACAAAGTTCTTTATTAATCCTAGCTTAATATGCAATGGTGGCAATAAAACTTAAAAAATATTAAAAAAAACAATGTGAACTATAGTTTAAAACAGCTCTTCAATATCATGGCAGTAACAAAGAAATCCCTCAACCTTGAAGGCCGAAGATAAGTCACAACTGCGCTTCCTGTAGTAACACTTACTTTGACATCTTTTTCAACCATATTTTGTTCTTTTAACTTTAATGCAACGAGCTGCGCTTTTTCCTTGGAAAGACATAGATCTCTAATAAAGGCATTTAAATGTTTTTGTGAAAATAAGATGGGATCTTCTGTGGTATCAGAATCTGTGTAGTTGGAAGAAATTAATCCGCCAGAGTTGTGTAAATTAGTACTGCTATCAGTAGTATTAACTAAAGGTAGTGGAGGTACTGGTGGTGACATTGATTTATCATAATGAACAGGGGTCCTTACTGAATCCAAGTTGGGATATGTTATCTTGTCTCTCTGTTTAAAGGAAAACCCCCTTGTTTTAGTAAAAAAAAGAGCAATATTGATAGTGATCGTCAGCGTCACGCCAAATCATTGGGATAAAAAACGGTATAGAAGGAGACCATTTATATAGCCAGTTGTGCAAGCCTAAGCTGCATATCTTGCATATTTTATGGGATGCCCAGGTATTATCTTGGTTGCCTCATGGGTAACCAAAATATGCCGCATACATCTTTTTGATATCATAGGTGATTCTTTGCTGTTTTTTGCTTGTAAACTTTCCACAGACAAAAAAATCAATCTGTATGGTTTAAGCAGTTTCTGGGCATTATGATAGGCAATATATTTAGAAATTACTTGTAAAAATACTATGAATATTACTATTTTACAACTACAGAAATAACTAATTTATTTAAATACAACATATTACCATATAATGTTAATATAATTCCCTCAGTTCCGCCTGGTATGTTCCTACATTTTTCACTCTCTACACTAACTGTACTCTACTCTACACTTAAATAAACTTGCAAAATATCCCTTCACCCCTTCCTTGTTATTTAGAGCTTGCACTTGGGTTGTTTTTTCATTTAAGAATGTATGTTGTATTGTATTTGGACTGTAAAACAAAAATTGATTTAAAATTGCAGAAACCAAAATATCTCAAAAACCTGATGTGCTAGAGAAAAAGTAAAATCATTTTTGGAATCTGCATTAAAAATGCTTTAAGATACGATAACTAGAATTTCTGTTTAAAATTTGCTGTTGACCAGTGTTATTGGAGATGGCAGTGGGTCCCTTATTATGCAAATTGAGCAAAAAGTACACAATGCTGCCAGAAATCCCAAAGGAAGCCTTGAGTTGGAATCTAAATCTGTACCAAATGAAGGAAATAATACTAGTAGAAAGCATGGATCAGATTGTATTGATTGGAATCCATCAAACACGAAGTCTGATACGGAAACTGAAAGTCTAAGATTAAAGCTTTTGGGTCACTTTCAAGATAAAAGTTTGGAAAAGGAAGAAGTGTTTGCTTGCATAAAAGAATGTTTTCCAACTCTTCGTTTCCATATTAACTCGGGTTTTAAGACATTGCAAACATTAAAAGAAGATTGGCCTTTGTGCTTTACTAAAGACGGAATGTTCTTTCAATATGAGATATTAATGGGCAAGGCTTTAAATGTATTTATAAAAACACTGGGAAAACAACATCAGTAAAGTACTATCATATATGCAGTCACTTCAGTACAAAAATAATGAAGTCCGAAAAATCATTAAGAATATTAATTTGGCCAAGAATATTACAAAAAATAACCAACCAGAAGTCCTTGGTTTGCTTCTCCTTTTATGCCAAGTGTTTAAAGAGAACAGCCAGAGTTTATTGTTACAGGTACAACATAATATAATATGTGTTCTTAACATTTAGTTTGATATTTTTTTATTGTTACTGGTACAACATAATATAATAACTTTTGTTCTTAACATTTAGTTTGATATTTTTTTAAATAGTCTAGCCCAATTCCTTTGATTGTTTCTCTTCAATATGATGTATACGATATTATTTTATGCCTGTTAATGGGAAAATCAGGAGCGTTATAGCACTGACAATGGTTAGATTACCTCGTGCCCACCGTTTGGTTATTTATATACACACAAAATTAACTTCATTTGAATAATAAATGTTTTATTTTTTAAGGAGCAATGTGACAAAAATGATGTTCCTGCAACACCATGCATTTTGGCTGTAGGTGAGAGCTAAGTATGTTATGAATAAAAAACAAGTTTTTGTGAGTGACAAAAAATAGTTATTAACTTTAAACTTAACCTCAAGACGGCTAGACAAATACCATTCTGGTGAATTAAGATTGTTCATTTCATTCACAGGAGGTTGTTCAGTTCTGTCTGCTTCCAGATTTTATATTGCAGTTGACAAGCAAGTTGTTATCAAAGATATTATTTTAGCAGAGGATGCACTCGCTCTACTATTTGCCAGTTACTATGTTTTTAACATTGAGTATCCTGCAAATGGTACTGTTACTATGGAATTTCTTCAACGGTGAGTGAAAGAGCATGTTCTATATTTATCTTTTATGATAGATAGAGGATACTTATATAATCCTGGGATGGTAAAATAGTGTTAAACATATCTAATAGTGGTTATACTGTTTTGGTGTGTTTAGAAGTATTTGTTTTTTTAATAAAACAATTTTGTAAAAATGAAGAACCAAGGTGTTCGTCCTAAACCTGTCCTTAGTAGTTCTGAACTAGGTAAACCAGCAAGCCACTGGGCTGTAAAATTATATGATTTTGGACTACATATGTGCATACTATGTTTTCCGTTAAAATTCATAAGCCATATAGAATATATATTTAGAGCATTTACAATTTACATCAATACATGATACCAGCACCCAATGTTTTCTTACAGTGCATTTGCTGAAGTTGAGGGTGGCGGCGCTAAAATAATAAAAAATGGAAGAAAGAAATCCAGGATAAATGGAATAAACTCAAAACTGCTATCACTGCTAAATGCAGTAAATGATTTTGTGTACGTTTGAACTTTGCCTTTAACTTCTTTCTTTCAAATAATTCGTTGTCTTTCTTTCAAATAATTTGAGTTGTGTAGAAGTAAACATAATAAACATTGTGTAGAAGTAAACATAATAAACATGCAAATGTGTTAATTGATTGTTTGTGTTTTGATTGTGTTTAATTACATTGTGTAGAAGTAAACATAATAAACTTGCAAATGTGTTACTCAACCATTGATTGTGTATATTTACATTGTGTGGTAGTAAATATAATAAACATGCGAATGTGTTTATAAACCATTGATTGTGTATAATTACATTGTGTAGTAGTAAATTTAAAAAACATAAAAACATGTTAAAAGACAAGCCATGCATGTTTCTTCTAAATACAGATTGGAATGTTTTTTTGTATTTACATAATAGTCAGTAAATTAAAAATACATAAAAAGTCTGGACCACCTGCTTCCAGACTTTTTATGTAAAAATTCCTAAAAATTTTTTTACAGTGTATGGCGTGGGGATTATATCCCGTTGGCACGCACGGGAAGTGAGGCACAAAAGTTTTTAGAACAGGCGCACACGCAGCATACAATAATGGCTTACTTAAACAATTCCACAAAACATATTATAATGTGCAACAAATATTACACAAGCCGCGAATGCCGCTACACATGATTAATGGTATACAATGCATATAGGCACGAAATCTCAACAACGTAATACGGGAAATCCCCTAATATAAAATGAAATGCATATTTGCTCATAACTTTTTAACAAAAAAATATTGAAAGAAACTGATTTGATTTTTGAAATCAGCGTTTTTTTTCCATTTATTAAGATATTCGTAGAATCAATTGACTTCAGTTCCCCTTTAAAGCTGAATGCACACATGTATCCGTTTGTATGCCGCGCGGCCAAACGGAACGGCATCGCGGCGATGCGAAACGGATGTATGTCTGCATTGAGCGCGCGATTCATACGACTGCGTGTCGCACGGCTCAATTATTGTTGCCGCGCGGCTAAGCGGATAGAGTAGAATCGAGTTCTACTTTTCCGCGTCTCCGGACGGCAGCAGCGACATTCGGCATCTATCAATGTAGCCATATTACCTTGTGTGAAGTTACAACTGTAGACTTTTATTATTTGTTTTACAAGTTGTACACTATGCATGTGTACCGGTACCCTATCTTAGTTATATTACCGGTGTTTATTTAATTTGGCTATTCGACAGTGAAAGGAAACTATATTTTCAGGCAGATATTGAGATATGAAAATCATGCGGTAAACTTCCTAGTCATTAAACTGAATAATTGATGTATATGTATACCGGTACCCTATACCTGAACAAAATTCTGGTACTTTTAGGCTAGGCCTACTTAGTTTTTAAATTGAAATACTTTGCCACTATGGCTCTGTTGCATCATGAAAGCAGTGACAGTGACGAAAAAGATCTGTTTGAAACTCAACAAAATCTGTTGATGCTATTGATGTCGTCAGCTAGTGGGTAAGATAGATCTCAGCAATTCAAGTTACAGTCTACAAAGAATCTTCCGTAAACCAATTTGTTAGCACAGCTGGTTGTTATTTGTAAAGCTTGGAACAATTGTTAGTAAAGTATCACCATACCAGTAGCACATATTTAGGCTTGCCTTACAATATTTAGAGATCAGTCTCAACTCTTATTGCATCATAGTAAACAAACATGGTTTGCATTTTTTGCCCATTTTATTTTGTTGGTTTATGTTGTTTAATTTAATATTATTTCAGGCCAAATAGAAAAGTGTGGGTCGACAAGATCTTTATGGAAAGAAGTTAGTTGTCAGTCAGAGTTTAATTTGTTTCAGTCTTTTAAAATGCAGAAATGATGAGAAGTTGTTTAATTATGTTCGTATGGATTATGACCAATTTAAATATTTATTGGGTAAAGTTAGTCCATTAATCATTAAAAAAGACACAAAATGGAGGAAGGCTATTACACCAGAAGATAAGATTAGTAATTACTTTAAGGTCAGTACAGTTTTAGTTGTAAGTAATTACAGTACACAGTTTAAAAAAATTGCAGACACCTAGCATCTGGATCCAGTTACATTCAGCTTTCGTACTCATTCCGAGTTGGCCATACGACTGTTGCCAAAATAGTAGGAGAAACCTGTAGTGCTATTTGGACAGCATTGGTGAATGAAGTTTTGGCACCGCCCTCCAAAGAACAATGGCTTGAAATAGCCCAAGATTTTAATCACTTATGGAATTTTCCTAATACTATTGGTGCAATAGATGGAAAAACATATTCGAATTAGAGAACCTCCAAACTCAGGGTCGGAGTTCTATAACTACAAGGGCTACTTTTCCTTGGTTTTGTTAGCTATTTGTGATGCACAGTATTGTTTCACTCTTCTTGATATTGGCAACAGTGGGAGACATAGTGATGGAGGGGTGTTCCTTAACTCTACAATGGGAAAACTTCTGGATAAGGAGAAATTAGACATTCCTCCTGCAGTTCGTTTACCAAATTCACATCTGGTTCTTCCTCATTTTATAGTAGCAGATGACGCTTTTCCTTTAAGATATCAAATAATGAAACCGTATCCTGGAAGAATGCTTACTGTAGAAAAACAAGTGTTTAATTATCGACTGTGTAGAGCCAGGCGTGTTATAGAAAACACATTTGGCATTCTTGCAGCAAGATGGCAGATATTTCACACAGAATTAAATTGTCATTCAGACAAGGCGGTTGCAGTAGTCCAAGCATGTGCTGTGCTACATAACTATTTGCAAAAGGGAAACATAAAGAAAACTTCAAGTGCCCAACGATACATATCAGCAGATGATGTGGATAGAGTTGGATCAGATGGAACTCTAATTCAAGGAAACTGGCATCATACTGTTCCAAGTTCAGTAAACATGCATCCTGTCACTGGTGCTTTAGGGTCAAATAACTTTTTCAAAAGTGCTGGTCATTTACGCAACGAATTGTGTACCTATTTTTCAGGACCCGGAGCAGTGTCATTTCAATACCGGTACAATTATTAACACATTAAACATTTACACTCCTAATAACACTTCAGTTTTTGTGGCATGTTGAAAGCATGTTTTATACTTTCAGGAATAGGTATCTGTAAAAATAAATTAATCATATATAGCCATTGTTCATTGCTAAGTATGGCACGAGAAGATTTGATTAGTTTCAAACACAAATTAATAGACCTGGTATCTGAACACCCAATTCTGTTCAATCAGTACCTTGCGGAAAGAAAAAATAGAGTGAATGTAGATAACACCTGGGTAAAAATTGGGATTAAACTGAAGCAAACTGGTGGGTATTTTGTGTTGTTTATTTTTTAAATGTTTTTTCAATAATAGTTGTGTTTGGTTTCTTTTGCAAAGGGATGTTATTTTGTGTTTCTAGGCCAGTATTGCCAAAAAACCTGGAAAGATTTAAGAGACACTTATGTTAAAAAGCATAGAAAAAGGTCATCCCTTTTGCCCAGTGGTTCTGGCACAATAAACCCGGAATCATGGGAGTTCTACAGCCAAATGGTATTTTTGGATATGTTCCTCACCCACCGCAGGTACATAATTTATGCTACCAGTAAGGCAGAAATGGTAATAACTTTTTTTATGTTACAATTCTACATATTGAGAGGGAATGTTAATATAAAAGTAGTACCGTATAGTAGAATTATTTGTTTTGAATTACAATTTTTGATCACATATTTAGCCTATAGGCTATACCATTATTTTTCATTTTAATGTTTTGTATTGTAGCACAAAGGACAATCTAGTTTTAAATGAGGTATTGGATAGCAGTACATCTGGTGAATTTGAATACTTGGATGAAACAGAAAATGCTGGGGAATTTAATACCAGTGTTCAATCAGAAGGTTGGTACTGCTACTGCTTATATAAAAATGGCATGTTTGTAATTAAAATTATTTCTACTTTTCTTGATGTTTTAATCCAGGTACTTATAGGTAAGTCAACCACACCACCAACTCCTACACGATATGCCAACTCGGAAAGTTGTAAAAGAAGGAAAATCTTGACTACAAAATCTCAATGTCAGGTTTGTTGTAATTTATAGGATACCCATGTTTACATCTCACGGACCTAAGCCTTAAACATTGTATTTTAACATTGAAAATAATTATGATTGTATTTGTATAAATGATTTTTGGCATTAAGTTGCTTCTTTTTTTAAAATACCTACCGGTACGCTTCAGACAGAAACAGAGAAGCAGTGGTAGTGCGACCCATTTTTGACCCTTGTTTGGGTTGCAACCCAAGGGCACATGGCAACAGCATGTTACTGGTTTTGACAACGACTTTCCGGATTGCACGAATCCAATAAGCCTTTGGCTCAGACTCCTTAGTGTTGTGTCAATACTATCTATAACCTAGTATCTACTGATAGTATGTCGGTTCCTTTTTTCTTTTCAGAATGAAATACTAGCAATGGCAAGACGAAATGAGGAAAGAATAAAAGAAAGAGAGAAAAGAAAGGTTTCACTACAACCAAGTGACAAGTTTATTCACTTGGCCATGTACTGGGCTGCTGAATTGCGTGAAATGCACCCTTCTGTATCATCACACCTCATTCGACAAATTAGTAATTTAATTAATCCCCCAGTAGAAATTGAGATACTGGAGGATCCAAATTCAATGTTAAATTAAAGTTGTAACTTCGTTGCCGTAAAACCTTTCTTTTCTTTCTTTATTTGATTTTATACCATTTAACTTTTGTTTTTTTAAATACAATGTTGTGTTCTTGTTACGACGGAATCTGATTATTATTTTGTACGGAAAGATGAAGGCAATACCGTGGGTAGGCCAATAAAATAAACTGGTATCTGTAGTTAGTAAGTTGCTCATCAGATTCAAACATATTGAATGTTGCCATTTCATATTTTATGGTAATTTAGTGTTAATATAACAGTTTTGCAACAATATTAAGACTTCCGGGGTGTAGCATTACCAAAGTGCATGTGTGCATTGCACACGCGGTCGAGCGATTACCGTGCGCGGAAACGGAGCCGTACAGTCGCTTGCCGGAAGGTCGCGTCCCGTTACCGTTCCGTAGTCGCGCGTATGTGTGCATCCAGCTTAAAGGGGAACTGAAGTCGATTTTAAGAATATCTTAATAAATGGAAAAAAATACGCTGATTTCAAAAATCAAATCAGTTTCTTCCAATATTTTTTTGTTAAAGAGTTATGAGCAAATATGCATTTCATTTTATGTTAGGGGATTTCCCGTATTACGTCATTGACGTTGTTGAGATTTCGTGCCTATATGATTTGTATACAATCATGTGCCAGTTTAGAGGTGAATTAGTAACAGGAGCGTTGTATTTTCGTTTTTTATGGAGACTTAGCATAACACTTGTCATATAAGCCTTACTGAACCAATGTACATGGTGACAGCTTACTTTAAGCGCGGTCATTAAGGCCTGCACGTATGGTTGGCCATCGATGTCATAATTCAGTAAAATCAGCGCGCTGCTAATTTAAGTGCGCGCACCTAATTTACCAGCGCGCTGGTAACCTTTTACCTGGCCAAGAGTGTCACAATTCGTCTCTTTACGCCATCATGCGGCAAAATTGTCAACGCGTTCACAAATTGAGTACGCGCTCACAAATTACCAGCGCGCTGGTAACCTTTCAACTTGCCACCAGTGTCATAATACTCTAGCTCCCTCCATCGCCAAACTGCTTTAAATACTGGGCGGGCTAAGTGGTTTCAGATCGCTTCTCGGCTCTTTTGAGTTAGAGAATTGTCCCACTACTCGATTAAGGCAAGCTAGACTGCCAAATAGCGAGTAGTACCTGTACTTTGTAGCTTTTGATCGCTGTGATCTTTAAATACCCACTGTAACCACTTTTGGATATACTCACCCTGCAAAAAGACCCAGAGGTAGGTGCTTAAAGTATTGCCAATAGTGATAAGTGTGTATTTTCTCACCCTATTGCACGTGTTCGCTAGTTTTTCGCCCCCCGCTCACTTTTTTTGTCCCCGATTTTTTTCTTTTTTTTCATAAAGGCATCCTAGCTTAACTAGTGTTGCCTTTAATTTTTTGTGTTTTTTCGAACTTCTATTTTTTTGTCCCCGATTAACTAGTTTCTACATTGTGCAACACTTTTTTGGGGGAAATCCCCCTATTTTGATACCAATACTTAAAAATTGATTGAGATATCTCAATCAAATAATCTTCATAAAATAATCACTTTGAGGAGTTCACCTGGGTCCCCTGGACACAAATAAGCACAATTAAAAATATATAAAGCCGTACAATACAACACAATTATAAAAACAACAATATTTCACAAAACAATCACAATGAATACAAAAAAGATACCTGAGATTGATGTGGAGCTGACAAGATCCCTGATTTTCCAACTGACAGGCACTGTTGAGCACATGTCGGTCTCGGCATTCATGGAGCTCTTCGCTGAAGGAGCTCCATTGGCAGATATCTCTGAAATGGTTGAAGGAGTCATACTAGACAACTTCAAAGATTGTCAATTTTTGGTAACACTAAAGGAAGATGTGGACAATATGGAGATCCCTAATTTAGAAGAGATCATCCATTACTTCCAAAGTAATACCATTACCTTCACAACAGAGGGAGGCTCAACCATGAGGATCTTAGCACTATACCCTCAAAACCAACCAGAGATCATATCGCTTCACCCCATTCCGTGCGACATTCCTGAAAACCAAATACTAGCAATTGTTAACTCACTCAAATGGGGAGAGGTAAAATCCATACAATATGGAACACACCGGAACTTCCCCAAGTGTAAAAAATGGCTGGATTAATATTGCACTGGATAAGATAAAACTGGAGAATATACCACCCATCATCAAAATTGCCAAAAGAAAAGTCACGGTAACACGTCCTGGGGAAGCAAATTTACCCCTTTGTAGGTACTGCAAGTGCAGGGGACACGAACAGCAAAAGTGCCCCCAAAAAGGATTTTGCAATACGTGCCAACAACCAGGACATACTGTGCGATACTGCCGCAATAACGAAAATGAGAGGAGACCAAGAACAGTGTTCTACTCAAAAACCAATACGGCATCATTGAGGAAAGTCAAACACCCAAACCTGAATATGGACAATGGCAGCAACGACACCAACACCAATCCATGGTACAAAGTGACCAACAGATCACCAGAAATGACAACAATGGCACTCCCAACCCCCACAACTACCAGTAATCGATATGACGCACTCGACACTCTTGCAGCCTTCGATCTTCAGCCACCAGCTACATTGGAACAACCAACACTTCACATTATCCCTCTCAAACCCACGGATTTCCCGCAAATCCCTAACACCGATGAATCGCCAAAAAAACAACGAAAAAGAAAAACACGATTCAAAAAACCACGGACCACCAGAAATACTCACCCGACTTACGACCAAGAAGACGGCTCCTCTGCATCGGAAGTATCCCTGAACACCACCTGTCAGGAGATCGAAGACGCGCACGAAAAACACGTGATGCGACGCAGAGGTTCAAATGCCGAATCAGTATATGCCACACCAGACAACGTCACATCAACACCCACGAGACCAAGAAAATCAGTCGCGGACATAAAAAAACTTTTCAGCGACCGACCCATCCCCCCAAAAGGAACAGACAACCATCGTCGTCATCGAACGACTAACATACGCTACAGTAGAAAGACCCGAACCGAATCGTGTTAAACACAAACACCCATTCACACCCTCAAATGATAAAACACTAGATTATATTCCATATAGTACATGGATGAAGCAGTTAAAAATTGGTACAATAAATTCAAACGGACTAGTTAATAAAATCACCAAAATCATGTGCTATATGGAATATAATAATATTGATATACTGTGTGTCCAGGAGACTCACACAATTAATAAAGAAGACCTCGAAAATGCTAAATCCCGATATGGCGCAGAAATCCTACTGAACGCAAAAATTGCGCCAAATCGCGGCTTTCGACAGGGAACGGCTATTGTACTAAAAAAAGCGATAATGGCAGAATACAAAATTACGCATAAAATAATATATAAATATAGAGCACAACAAGTAATACTAACGAGCAAAAATAAAATAATCGAACTATATAACGTATACTTAACATCCGGCGCGCGACACGCTGCAATGACAGAACGCGCTCAGCTACTTGCAACGATCCAACGTCACGTCAATCAAAGCGACTCCACGATTAAACTCGTAGTAGGCGACTTTAATATGGTCTTAAATAAAATAGATCTTAAACAAGGCTTTAATCCAAATCTTAAACAGGACAGAGATGTACTAAACGCGATGTTAGACGAAAATAATCTTCGAGATGTCTTTAGAGACATTCACGGTAATGCAATTAAATTTACGAGAATTACAGATACAACCGCCTCGAGAATAGACCGCATATACGCTAATATTTCAACAATAAAGAATATACACGCCATCGTACATAAAACTAACAACGTCTCGGATCATAATAATTGCCCCATAATAACATTAAATATTCATAATAATAATAGATGGGGAGAATCCCTGTATAAATTAAATAACGCAATTCTGGAGTATTCAGACGTCATAGACAACTTGTATATGTATTGGCAGATGTGGCAACGACAAAAAACCAAGTATAAAGACCCATTAATATGGTGGGAAAACGGTAAAACCATGATAGTAAACGTAATCAAAAACTTCTCTGTCGAAATTAATAAAGCGGAAAAATTTAGATACATAGAATGTGTTAATAAACTTGAGTCATTGGAAAATAATATGACATCCGAAAATACGATCAATGAAATAATAGAATTAAAAGAAAATATAGACGCATATGAAAATAAAATCCACCAAGGCGCAATTATTCGCGCAAAAATCAAGCCGGTTCCGAACGAGGAAAAACCGAGTAAAGACTTTTTTCGTATCGAAAACGCTAAACAAAATACTGATCGTATCTACGCGGTTAAAAAAGACGATGGTACACTAACAGACTCACCCCAACAAACTATCACGGAAATTCAAAAATTCTATGAACAATTATGGTCCCTTGAAAATAACTCGCCGCTGCAAGAAGAATACCTACGGGACATAGAACCAATTGAAATAGATGACGTCACGCATCGAAAATTAAACTGCCCTATAAACATGAACGAAATATACAACGCACTAGAAAACATGAACAACGATAGCTCACCGGGATGCGACGGAATAACTGCCAAATTATACAAAAAACTATGGCCAATAATAAAATTCGACCTCGAAGAACTCTATAATAATATATATATTCGTAAAATAATGTCTAAATCTATGCGTGTAGCAACGGTCA
>CH003179.1:0-36415 GCA_000149265.1 Ciona savignyi
TTACCGGCTTACTCATTTACATAAAAAACGGTGCCCTGCCCAAGCACATAACACACTAGCTACCAATGGGTTTTAATGTTGCTTCTTTAGGATTAAGTTGTTATATCTATATATATATATATATATATATACAGTAGAGCCCCGCTTACCTGACCACCTATGGGACCGTGATCAAGCGGTCGCGTTAGCGGGGTGGTCGTGTTAGTGAAATTTAATTTGGAGCAAGTTGTCGTGATATGCAGCTGAAACGTCTGCATTTTGACTAAATTTTCACCAAATGCCATTATTTTTATCAGATACTGCAGAATAAAGTCAATACTAAAGTTTATCTTGTAGGATTTAGTTCTGTTTGCCACATTTTTTTATGTGCGCGCTCGTTTATACTTATTGTTTTTATCATAAAAGAAATTTTACCTTGTTATTTTGGTGACAAAGGCAAATTTTTAGCACATGTGGTCACTTAAGCGGAGTCAAATTTGAAGTTTTGGACCAAAATATGGCGGTCCTGGTCTGGAAACCGGGGTGGTCGCGTTATTGAAACAGAATGCAATGCATTACCATAGTAAATTATTTGGGACCGCACTAAAGTGGTCCTGGTAATGAGGTGGTCGTGTTATCGGGGTGGTCTCCAAGCGGGGTTCCACTGTATATATATATATATATTGTTACACTTTTACACGTCTAGTTATAACAGCTTAAACATTAACAGTTTTACTACGACACAATCAGCAGTCGTACCAAGTGAGGACAACATTGCATGTAACAAGGAGAACACTGCAATTCCCTCCTCGGATTCGGCAGAACCCTCCACTTCCACTACAATGCCAAGGTTATACGTATTACCAGTGTCGTGGGAGCAGTTTTTGAGTAGGACCGGAAATTATGTAATGGTTATTTCTGCGAATGGGAAAACACACTGGAGATCATCAGGTTACCTAGCGACCACCGTTGTGTTACCTAGGCTATTGCAGTATGTTGTGTATGATTTAGATGTTCCTTTTGTTTGGAAGAACCCATTATTCCATTTTGTTTGGAAGAACCCATTATTCCATTCCGTGTACGTTAAATGCCTTGGCTAATAGGACACAACCGACTAGCTAGTGAACAAAGTAGAATGGAAAAACCGTTTTTATTGCCGTTTTATAACCGATTAGCCGTCGCCTTTTAGTTAAAAGGTGTAGATTCAAAATGTGTTGCCAGCTAGTTGGCTGTGTCCTTTGGAAAGGCATTTAGTGTTTATTGCCCGAACTGATTGCATTAATGGGTTTTACCGTATTGAATGAAAGTGCCAATAATATTCCATTCACGGACATAAACATGAATATTCTGTCCTCTCCTAACGTGTCCTATATAAAACTAAATATGTGATTTAAGTAAATTTACTCCTTTTAGTGAGGAGATTGCTCTGAAGGCGGTTGCCAAAACTGAACCGCAAACAAGACTTCTGCAGTAGAAGAAACTTCTTTTGCTTCTTGGTTTCCGGGATCGGATATCAACGGAACTTTCCAAAAGACGGGTGCAACACTTACGGATTCGATGTGTGAGGCAGTTGCGTAAAATCGTCCGGGTCAGCTCCAAATCACCGCCCAAGGAGAACAGAGACCTTGTTCTCCGGGCTCGCTTCTGGAAACATTGTCATTTGCGAATGTACAAAGTCAAACGACCATCGACCAAGAAGGTACAGACCAAATAGATACTAAATAGCATAGGATCGAATATGCATATTTATACACATAGTGGGAAAACGTGTTATAACAAGGTAAATCTTTAAATTACAACGTGGTTAATACGACCGATACAGATACAGACTTATATACACAATGGGTTTTAGCAACGAGCTTAACATGGATTCGAAACTGAGCTCGGTATAAAAAACTCGCCACAACTGTCGAGTTACCCAATCTATATTGCTATAATTTGTGTTTAATTCATTTGCCTGATGGTTTCAGAAAACGTCGAGAATCGATCGCGAAGGCTCAGACACCCAAAGAGACGTAAAAATGAATTGCAATCAAGTGTAACAGAAGATAAAATATGTTTTAAATCTGGTTATTTACATATTATATATATCTTGTGTTTTACATATTACATACATTATACATATTATATTACATATTATAAATATATATATTTTTGACCAATTTACCGTAAAGCACGAACATACAAGGTGAATTGACGACCAACCAAGAATCCACCAATTAAGTTTGCTGTTTTAAAAATAAAGACGTCAATGACCGACATATAAGCGCTAATTTCCACAAATATTGGTTGAAATTCTGATTATTGGAGTTGTCTGCTCTACAATTGTCACAATAAAATATGTTCTCGGATTTTCTTGCTAAAGGTAAACAGACTTTCTTCTTTGAGGATCCGATTTGCATAATAAGGAGCTAGGATTATGGTAGACAGTGAAGATGATCCTATTGTTGACCAAGAGCTTCGAAAGCCCAAGGCCTCTTTTTGCTTTCTCCATGATTCAGAGCGGCAGTGGGGTCAGTAATTCTGTCATTGACACCCCTGTCTCCGCCAGTTGTTTCTTGGGACTCGTACATATCGTTTCTTAACATTCTCTGGACAAACTTCACAATTATTCACGCGGATTGCCTTTTAGATGGTAGCACGTGTGCGATGTCGATTACTGCTGTAGAAAAAGTGTATGAAAGTTTAAGGCGGTTTAAAATTGAGAGCACATAAGTTGTCCTGGGGAATTTCTTTGCAGCCTTAAATGATAAGACAGTTTCTCCTGCAATACTGCTCCAAATTGTCTAGTCGCTCTTATCTGTGTCTCTAACAACAGCATTAAGATCTTTAAGAAAGGAATCGAATGCGAGTCTTTTTCAGTTCTTTAGGATGAGACGAATCTGGAACAGAAATAGGAGAAGCAGTATCTAGACTTGAAATACATTTTCACTCATGCATATCGTGTTCACTTTTTATTTAAGACAATGCGAATAATACTGACCAGTTCCGAAATATGGGGTGTTAAAGAATAATTGGCGCCAAATATACGCAAACCGGCGTAATGCCTGATTTTTGTGTCCGTCGGAAATTTCCCTTGCGTAAGTAACTACGAATTTACAACTTTAGATATGAACCATAATAGCTATAAATACCTCCAGAAAATTTGACTGAATCGGCTATTCCTTCCTTTTTAAATGGAGCGCAAATAAGAATAATAAATAGATGCTTCATTTTTTGTATTCTGATTCCCTATCTAAATATTTTAAAAATTTTCAACTCTTTTATATGCACGATAATAGTGGGTTTATGATTTCTTATGCTTCTTCTATTTTTCGGGATTTCCCTGGGAAAACTGGGTCTTTTATTTAATTTTTTTTTTTAGCTTTCTTAAGAAATTTAAAGAAACTATTCCTTTTAAATCGCGAAATAAGGACGATAACGCAAAACATGCCTAAAAAATACCCCTTTTTTATATTTTTCCCATAGCGGGAGTTACCCTTGGGGTGTAAAATTAAAGGTCATTGCATAATACCAACATGCCAATTCGGAATCCTAACTGTTTTAAGCTGATTGGATAATTCTTTTATGCCAAAAATCTGGAACAAGATATGTCTGTCACGAGCATGACGCATGAAAAATGAAAACGAAGTAAAATTAAACAAA
Organism: Ciona savignyi; assembly: GCA_000149265.1. Lineage (NCBI taxonomy): Eukaryota > Metazoa > Chordata > Ascidiacea > Phlebobranchia > Cionidae > Ciona > Ciona savignyi. The sequence goes on from CH003179.1 coordinate 3,625, forward strand.
ACTAAAGATTGTCACCACGTTTTAACCACCACGCTGTTAAAACCCCTGTTAAGTGCCCAATATATTTTTCTGCATGTAGAAACGATCGGAGTACCTGGCTCCCTTATTATCCTTGGTGAATCTTATACAAAGTGTATAACGTTTGTTTCTAAAAGCATAAACTAATATGGGTCCTCGAGCTACCAATCGTAACTTAATATTCATGTTATGAGAATACGGTATTTACGTAGATATACTAAAAATAACAATAGAAACAAAGAAATTTAAATGTTTTTATATAATTGTAGGCTTCTCAGGGATATTTAAACTAATATATTTTTTATTGTTATTTAATAATTCTTATATATTTTTAATTTAAAGTAAATTGTACCTTCCAGTTTTGAATTATCGAAAAATTAGCATAACGACAACAAAATACCAAAAATTTGAGTAAACGGTGGACATTCTTACTTTTTCCACAATTTACGACTGCATAGATCTAGTACATATTAATAAAAAATTCTAAAAAGTTTAACTCAATAGGTGGTGGTTCACACTCTCCAGTGGATAATTTTTTTTCCGGATTTCTTGGGGTAAACTGGGTCTTTGGGTAAATTTCCCAATAGCGGGAATTCCCCAAGTTTTTTAGAAAAATTAAAGGTTGTTGCAAATCATCAACATGCCAGTTAAGATTCTTGAAAGTTTTAACCTGGCTGGATAACCCTTTCATGCCAATAAACTGGCGACATGACATTCGTGACACCAGCGTGATGCAGAAAAACAATGAAAAAAAAATAAAAAAACCTTCGAGTAAAACAAAATTTATTCCCTATGGAAATCCGAAGGGAACCTACAAAAACGGGTTTCCTTCGCAATCCAAGAGAACCCCATGATGAGTATACGACTATACGATTGTAGGTAAACTGAATCAAATCCTTACTTTTATGTTGTAACATACCAAGGTCATGTAGGCTGTTATATGTAAAAGTTTTATTTCGATTCACTAACTCCTGTTCGTGTGTAGGTTTTATCCGGTAATAGTTTTGATAATGTTACTTTTTCGACTAGTGTTAATGTTACGGCACGCGGTAATGGAGTTGACTTACTTGTCTTCTTTCTGATTTATTAGCGGTTACTAAAGAAAAAACAACGTAAATTAGAAGCCATCAACACAAATAATATAACACACCTTTACATTACCACGTCCGTTCCTTAATAATAAATTTAGTCCCAAATTCCTTGTAGTTTTCCTTAATAAACAGAGAGAATAACAGGCTGCGTCCCTGATTGCAGCGTAAATGAAAAGAACTTAAAATGCAAACGTTAACTGACACTCAAGGACAACTCATAGAAATCAAAGGTTATAAAATAAGTGAACCATAAAAACGCAACTGCATCGGTGCAGGTACATGGCTCTCCAAAATTTAAACGGAATTTTCAGTATATAAAAAACGCAAATGGTACAGACGACAAGTTTTAACGAAATCTTCAGACACCGTATTGTACGAAACAGCGTTTATCCCTCTGGTTAGTGATCCTTAACGTTGGCTCCCCGTTCGGGAATCCCCGGTTCCGCCCTTAATCAGAAAAACAAGTTTGTAAATCGGCATGTCTATGACCGAGGGTGCCCTTGTTCGTCTAGCTCCCAAATATTTCCCGGATTTGTAATCTCGTTTCCGACAGTCTTTGTTCGACTTCATCAATTTAATCTTTTCTTCTTTTTTCCTCTTTTTCCATGGCAGAAAGCTTGTCAGTGTTACTCTCCTGCGTCCCTGTGCTGCCCGCTCCCTTTTCTTAAAATCTTCAAGAGTAATTTTCTTCACAAGAGAATCCAACCTTTTTTTGTCGCCTTTCAACACGAATGCTGGCGGTAACGCGTGTTTGTACATAGGCCTCCATTTGTACAATTCCAGAACCATCTGTATTTCTTCTCTTCTACTGCTTGGATGAAATGCTTGCAAAAAATGTCGGTTTTTGTCGCTAATTTGTTTCTGTCGTCGTGTTTCTTTTCCACTACTTCCTTTAACTTGTTATCGACCCATTTGACCTTGACCATTGGATCATTATCTAATTCATCGCCTTTCCCATCCGCGTACAAACTTCTTTTCTCCACCTTGTGTTCCACAGCCATATCGTGAGAGAATTTGCATTTGTCCGCTTTCCCACACAAACCTTGCTTGAAGAAAGCGCAGAGGACGAACTTTGGGTGTGCTCCTTTGTCAATTTTATTCTGAAAAACAACAACAGGTTTTAATAAACTGTCCATCTCTTTCCTAGTTTTCTTTTTCTCTTCTAATCTGGGTTGCTCAATCTTCCTTGCAGTGAGATCACCCCAGACTGGACTTGCTGATGATTCACATGTTTCACAAACATTGGTTGTTTCTGTCCTTTCTTGTTTTTTAATCGGAATGTTTTGTCGCTTCATAATGATCTTCTTCAGGTTTGATCGTCCGTCTAAAATACTGAAAAAGACCGTGAACATGCAAGGGGGTTAGATGTGATCTACGGCAGATTGTACACGTAGCTCGGTTATTGCATTTTCCTGCACTATGCTCTCTACTGGAGCCACATCCGTAACAAAGTCCACTTGTTCGTAAAAAGTACCGTCTATCCGTCAAATTTATTTTCATAAACGCATCACATTCGTTTAAACCATGGGTGTGGCTGTGACAGTATGTGCAAAAATATGACCGGGTTACCTGCTGGGGATTGTCCATCGTTTCTCTTGATCGGATATGAAAGGAGCTCGTCGATCTGTTGTACGAGTTTCCTCGTCGGTCTAAAGCGGAACCAATTTCTTGTAGTTCAGGGATGTTCTCTCTTTCCGATTGTAGAGCGATAAACTCTGCTAATTTTTCAAAGGATGGGTAATTGTTTTTATTGTCCAATTTATACTCTAGTACCACGTCTCGCCACCTACTAGAAATTAACTGAGGTAATCGGGCTACGATTTTGGCACTTTCCGTCGGCGTAGTCCAACACGCCTAACTCGGGGGATTTGTCTATTTGGCGGCAACGATTTGATTTAGAAAGTCTGAAAAGCGCCTTAAACCTTTAGCGTCACTCTCTTGAATTCTGGGCCATGCATATAGTTTGGTGGTGAATGATTTGCTGACCAAACTGTTGTTTCCATACCTTTTTTTAAGTTTGGTTCGTGCTTCCTGGTACGCTTCGTCCGACTGCAGCAAAAAGAATCCGTCAACCACCGACCTCGGTTCACCTGATAAAAACTGTTGCGGTAGATTAAGTTTATGAGCAGCGCTGGTTGTTTGTGTATCGACTAAAGCTGTGAATGCAGTTACCCAAGCCGGAAATAGCAGCGGATCACCGTTGAACACTTCGATTTTAACAGGCAAGTTGTAGTTGACGCTTACCCTTGATCTCCGGTTACATTTCTCCGCTGAGTCATTTGTTGCAATCGATCCAGTGCGCGTTGGGCTTTAAACGTTGCTTCGTTTACCAGGTCTTGTAAATGCAACGCTTTCTCCGACCACTTATTCTGCAGGTACGTGGAACATGTTTCCTTCCTCTCCATATATAGTTTTCCAAAACTGCGTTTGGCCTTGAACAACTCCGTTATCAGCTTGTTGGATCGGTCTTCGTTCGTCCGACACTATTGCACATTCCGTGACCTCATCCACATAACATAATAAACAATTCTCCGCGTCTAACAAGTCTCTGTCGAACCTTGAATCCCGTCGAACCGTCACGTTAAAATCTAGCTCATCTAATTTAACTTCGGGCGAACTCGACGTTTCCATCACTTGCGTGATTTCTTGAAACATTATCAACGACGACGTCGTTGTAAAGTAACTGTTACGGCACGCGGTAATGGAGTTGACTCACTTGTCTTCTTTCTGATTTATTAGCGGTTACTAAAGAAAAAACAACGTAAATTAGAAGCCATCAACACAAATAATATAACACACCTTTACATTACCACGTCCGTTCCTTAATAATAAATTTAGTCCCAAATTCCTTGTAGTTTTCCTTAATAAACAGAGAGAATAACAGGCTGCGTCCCTGATTGCAGCGTAAATGAAAAGAACTTAAAATGCAAACGTTAACTGAGACTGAAGGACAACTCATAGAAATCAAAGGTTATAAAATAAGTGAACCATAAAAACGCAACTGCATCGGTGCAGTTACAGTTAAAATTTAACACTCAGCAAAAATGAGAAGTAGGCATAACATTGCGACAGTGAAAACACAGATCACTGACAAATACAATAAATACTTATATTCAACTTCGTTTACTTGACTAAGGACATAAAGTGGCATAGCTGTAGGTTCAACCAATTATACTCCATATCTCTCCAATGCAAACTGACCTCACAAAAACGGCCAACAATGTGGGCTCGCGCTTTTTAAAAGCTGATTGCTTGTAGTTGGCTGAGCTTGTTTAGCCGGCTGCCTTACGGTATCTTGCGAGCTGCGCAGCGGAAAGTCTATTCTCCACAGATCGCACACTAATAATTATAGTGACCACGATTTGTACTGTCTTAATCTCAAATTCGAAGTCCATAACTCTTGATTCACTTTAGTTGTATTCTGCGTCTCATTCAATACACGGTTTATTTGCGACTCAAGTTATACTTATTACGTCATTCAGCATGACGCCAGTTGTATAGTCTAAGGTACTTAATACAGCATGACGCAAGTTATCTCAAGTACGTTATTGTAGGTTATCATTTAGGTTATTTAAATTTTCAGAATATATAGGGAATTTACAAGGTGCGAAAAGTTTACGTGCCAGACGTTTCACATCTGCACGTTTGACTAACTGTGGGGAATTGGGTAAAAAAAACTATGTTAATGATTTAATCGGCAAAATTACAAAGGCCCGTACAAGGTGATAATTACGTAAAAAGTAATAAAACACGTGAGAAAAACATCAAACGCAAAACAACGACGTTTAAAGTATAAAATATTTTAGACATAAATTAAAACAAATGTATATTATATTAGAGGTGCCACAGTTCACACTCTCTAGTGCAAATTTTGTTTTTTGGAATTTCCCGGAGTAAACTGGGTAATTTTATTTCTAGTAATCTTTTTCTCAGTTGCAAATCTTTATTTTTTTAAAACTTAAAGTAAATATTCTTTTTAATCCAAGGATATTGGCGATAACGCCGAAAATATTAGAAAAATGGCCATTTTTACATTTTTCCCAATAGCGGGAGTTTCCCAAGTTTTTTTGGACAATTAAAGGTCGTTGCGAATTATTAAGGATAGGATATAGGATAGGATGGAATATTCGTGTTTATCCTAGTGAATGGGAAACGCAAGGGGGTTAACACAACGACAATCGTCAGATCACCTCGCGCCCACCATCGGGTTACCGGAGCTATTTTAGTGTGTTGCGTATGATAGACACGTTCCTTTAATTTGGTAGAACCCATTAATCCGCTGGGTTCAGGAAATGTCCGTTAAGTGCCTTGCCCAGGGACACAGCCGACTAGTTGGCGACCAGTTTCGAATCTGCAACCTTTCGGTTGAAAGGCGTCGCACTAAACCACCAGAAAAACAATGAAAAAAAAGATAAAAAACCTTCGAGTAAAACAAAATTTATTCCCGTTGGAAATCCAAGGGGAACCTACAAAAATGGATTTTCTTCGCAATCCAAGAGAACACCATGATGAGTATACGAGTGTAGGTGAACTGAATCAAATCCTTACTTTTTATGTTGTAACATACCAAGGTCATGTAGGCTGTTATATCTAAATGGTTTATTTCGATTCACTAACTCCTGTTCGTGTGTAGGTTTTATACGGTAATCTTTTTGGCAATGTTGCTTTTTCGACTAGTGCTAAAATTTAACACTCAGCAACAATGAAAAGTAGGCATAATATTGCGATAGTGAAAACACAGATCACTGGCAAATACAATAAATACTTATATTCAACTTCGTTTACTTGACTGAGGACATTAAGTGGCATAGCTGCAGGAGGTTCAACCAATTATACTCCCTATCTCTCCAATGCACTGACCTCACAAAAACGGCGTTCACTCAAAATTCTGACAGGAAATCTTAAGATTTTTTGCTATTTAAAATTGAAGCTTGGATCTGCAACCGCAGCCTAGCACATGCTGCTTTCAACCGAGCAAATATTGGGGAATTACAACTGTTGTTACTTAGCAAAACACTCCTTTATAACATGACTAGGAGATATAAACAACTTGTCACTTTCTGCCGATAAGGTCTATTAATTGGTTATAAGCCATCTACAATATTAAAATTTAGAGATTTAGTACAAACAAAACAATAATTGCGACATTTAATAATCAGTTTATTACATTGATGCGCAGGAAAAATAATTAAAAAAAATTTGCAAAGAAGATAATATAAGAGCTAAATTGATATAGTTGATTAAAAGAAAATTCAATTCATGATTACAGAACAGATCGTTCTTTGTTCACACAACAAGTGCTTGTCACATAGATTATTATGACATCATTATGCTTCTTATTTCCTGCCAATAAAGGTTTCCATACTTGTGTTGATGCCGAAAGCTTCGCCCACAACATACATCGCCTTCGACGGTATTATACTGGAATATATCTTGAAATTAACCTTTCTGCAATAATTGTTGGATTTGTCTGACCAAAAAGCTTGGTGGGTACTGGGTTAGTGTATTGCCTAAAAACCGAAGGGTTGCAGATTCGAAAGTGGATAGCATAGGATATTAATATTTATCCCCGTGAATGGAAAAACCAAGCGGTTTAACACAGGGGCAATCATCAGGATAGGACAGGATAGGATATTCATGTTTATCCCTGTGAATGGGAAATCAAGGGGGTTAACACACGGGCAATCGTCAGATCACCTCGCGCCCACCGTCGGGTTACCAGAGCTTTCCATACAATTGCTAAAAACGGAATCTTAAGATATCAAATTTTGGCTTTCGAATTTGAAATGGTAACTTATGAACTGCGATAGCTCCATCAACTTAATAATTGTTTTAAATAATGAGCAAAATCTACTAATAAACTCACCCTTTCAAAGCATATATGATGTAAGAGAAAAAAGGAAGCAGAAGCATTCGTTTGTTTCTGAGAATCGCATCAACCATTTGTTCGACAGCGTAGTCCGCTTTTAGTATCGGGATCACTCTGTGTAATAGTCCGAAGGATTAGTCTGATGGGTTAGTGTGTCGCCTTTCAGCCAAAGGGTTGCAGGTACGAAACTGATCAGTAGCTAGCCGTTTTTGTCCTTAGACAAGGCACTTAGCAGAGATTGCCTGAACCTAGCGAATTAATGGGTTCTATCAAATTGAAGGAATATGTGTATAATACAGAACACACTGCAATAGCTTCGATAACCCGATGATGGGCACAAGGTGATCTGGCGATTGCCCGTGTTAACCCCTTCATTTTACCAATCACAGGAATAAACATGAATATCCTATTCTATGATAAAGATTATTAAAGTGGTTAAATATTGGTATTTTTTCCAGTGGCAGGTGAATAGCAAAAGTCATTAAATCTGGTAGATAGATTGCAAATCCACTATTTATCCTGTAAAGCTACACACCTAATAAAACTTCCTGGTTTATACCAATGATCAGGACAGTGGTTTTAAAAATAGTGGATAACACATGCAGAAAAATATACCGTGTACTCAATCTTTCTACATGCAAAAAATATACCCTACACTCACCGCAAAGTGTAATAAATAAGCCGAAAAATAACCAGAATTTGGCAGATCGGGATAATGCAATCATGTTAGACTAATTTTTTTATAATTTAAGCTTTAAATCTGTTATATGTGGTTGTTACCTTAAGAAGTTTCATTTTGGCACACAATCTTTGTGAAAGGCAAATTGCATTGTAGAAAGCAGACTAGACACAATTAATAATCTTTCATGCGATGGCACAAGTAACTCACGGTGTATGGACTCCCTTGAACATTCCTGTATCGATATAATATGGGCAAACCACTGTTACATGGACTCCATCTTTCTTTTGCTGCCACAGCTCTAGATCCAGAGACTCGGAAAGACCAACGGCACCAAATTTGCTGACAACATTTTGTAAAGGTGAATATCAGTAAATTATCAATTTTTGCTATATTTTTGATAATATGACATTTTTAGCTAAAAATATGTAAATGTATGGGTCTATTAGTATTTTTATCCCCTAGTGTGTAGTATTTTGTTGTCATAAAAAATTTATAAGTGTGCTAAATTGTTATATACTATGTACCAACAACCAAAGCTATTGTAGTGTGTTAATTACAATAGAAAAATTACTATACAGTGTTTGTTTTACCCATTAAACTACTGGTTTCAAGCAAATCAGCTTTAAGCCCTTAACCATAATCTAGCTAGCCACTGGTTTGATTCTGTAAGCATTTCAGATCATACTTCCAATAAGCTCACAGATTTGGTTTTGAGAGAACATCTACTACAAGTTTCAAAAAATGGACATATTCAGCACACTTACCTCGCACAATAGTCCAGCAAAGCAGGCAACCCAAACAACCCAGCACCACTGGCAATTGTGACAACATGTCCGGAATTCTTCTCCATCATAGCTGGCAAAAATGCTTTGATTGTCTGGGGGAAAGTAAAAGTTGAGTTTAGTTGGGTAAATTATATTTTTTGCACATTTGTGGAAAACCATAAGATTTAGTAGGTTTTGCGACACAATATCTTTTTTAGAATTTTTGTCTTTGTGTAATTTTATAGTTAAGATTTTTAATATTATTTGTTGCCTTTTCTGTTTTATTCTGTATCATTTAAAACATTATTTCTGCTTAACTCTACTATTTTAAAGTTGGAAAAAAATAAACTAAACTAGAAAATATATCATTAATAATTTAAATAAACAAGTAAAGAAAAAAAAGGAAATTTTAAATAAAAAATGCATTAATTATTATTAAAAAATATATTTTGGACCTTTACCATTTGACACTGGTTTAGCCAAAAAAAGTTTTGATCAACCATAAAATAAACTACTATAAAATTTAAAATGTTCATAAAATCTATTAGCTTAACCATTTTCCTGTATCTTTATTTTGGTTAATTGTGGTGATCAACAAACAATAATGACTGCTAAACCAATTAATCACTACTGATCTATATCTGGCCTATTAGGATATGATCCAATATTTCACCTTGATCAATCACATCAATATGTCAACATTTAATATATCATGCTAAAAGTTAAAGGTATACAGTCAAAGTTAAACCCCCACACCTAAACGAAGTAGATTTTTGTTATTAAAACTGTAAAAAAGCTTAAGAGTTAAAAAAAGTTTGTTTTTTTCAAAATTACTAGAAAAAGTAGTCTACGCGCTCTGTTTAATTTTTAGATACATTATACAAACCACAGTGGAGTGATAAAATAGGATATTCATGTTTATCCCTGTAAATGGGAAAACCAAAGGTTAACACACGCACAATCGCAGAATACCTCGCGCCCACCTTTAGGTTACCAAAGCTATTGTAGTGTGTTGTGTAGGATTTAGAAGTTTCTTTAATTTGGTAAAACCCATTAATCCACTGGGTTCGGGCAATGTCCGATAAGTCCAAGGACACAACCAACTATGGGTCGACCAGTTTTTTACCTGCATTCTTTCGGCTAAAAGGCAAAGCACCAACCTACCAGACTAATCTGTCGGAGAATGATAAATGTTATTGTTAACCATCTAAAAACTCACCCAGAAGTGAGCCATAGTGTTGACTTCCATGGTCTTGACCATCATCTTATCAGGGCAATCCAATATCTCCTTCCCTGTCACAATCCCAGCGTTGTTTATCAGGATGTCAACATCCCCAACATCTGACTTTACCTGTGTGGGTTCAATGCAAACAATGATTTGTTTTATTATTGTACTTTCATACATTACAATTTTCTACACTGTGCGGGCTGAAATGTCTGCAACGAAACACAGGAAAATTGAGTAAGTAATGAGCAACACAGATGCAAAACAAGAGTAAACTTTGCATTTTTGTTCACAAAGACTAGGAACTTTTTTATTTAGTGGAATATCGGCTATAATGGCTCCAACTCCCGCTTTAACTTAAGGTCGAACATAATTTCATAAATGAGATTCAACAAGTGAAATTACACTACCTTACCTTGTCTCCTACTTCATTGACATTCAATCTATCGCTGAGGTCACATTTGTATGGATGAAATGCTACTTTTGTATCCAGTTCTTTGATAAGTTTTGCAGTTTCTTTCATCCCTGCTTCAGAAATATCGAGACCAACAATTTGACATCCAAGCTTCGCAAAGGAAACTGCAAGTCGCTGCCCTGAGTGGAAAACTTGATATGATTGAAATGGAAATGACAACAAAATGTAATGTTTTGTGAAAGTTGTAAAAGTGCATCAAATACAGCGATATCAGAACTCACAAAAGAGGCTTGAATCAATCGCTATCAACGCAAGGGGCGTTAACACATGGGCTATCATTAGGTGTCTTTCTCCTACCATCGAGTTACTAGAGCAATTGCAGTGTGTTGTGTATGATTCACATGTTCCTTTTGGTAGAATCCACTATTTCACTGAATTCAGGCAATGTCCATCAAGTATACGCTTGAAAAGGATACAACTCAATAGCTTGCGACCAGTTTCAAACCTGCAACCCTTTGGTTAATAGGCGGCGCACTAAACCACTAGGCTAATAAAAAACAACATAACATGGTGAAAAATCTAACTAGCTCAACAAATGCACACAAGATGCCTTAATAGCAATCCCATACCTACCAATTCCACTACCAGCTCCAGTAACCAACACAGTTTGCCCACGCACAACTTTTCGACTTGGCCTGATTATACAAAGTACCATTGCTTCCATGCAATAGTACAATGCCACTACCATTGCCCATAATATATTTCCAAATGCAACCAAATCCATAGTGTATATACAAGTTATTGGTAGACTCTATTTTGTAGCATCTTTGTGGGATAAAGAAATGTAACAATATTTACTGAGTTTGATTTTAGCATTATGTTTTCAGAAAAGTTTTTAACTTTTATCACTTTGCTGGGTTTTTATTTATTATTATTCATATTACTATCCAATTACTCAATGGAATAAGAACTTAATAACATAGGAAACTTCAAGTTATAGACGCTAATAGCTAATCTTGATTGCTATAATTCTTTTGGTTTGTTCATGTTGGGCTGTGATTAGAACTAGGAATACCGTTGCAGATTAATTAGCGTTAGGGTCGGCAATAGTCTTTTTTCTTTGGGTTGCAGCCAACTAAATTTATTATTTCTTGATTTTCAAACAGTATCACTTCCTGTACTTCAATAAATAGCAAGAACTTGCGTTACATGTACACTGATGTGTTGCGAAATTTAGACGATTGCTCTTCCACTAGTTTGTGTAATTATTAACAAGTTATTTGTTGAGACGAGGATCAGAGTTCACAACGCGTGCTTTGAACTGTAAATGTAATCAACATGCCGGTTTCTGCTTGGTTATTAAAGCTATAGTTAACTTTACCTTTTTCCTTTTTCTCTCAAAATCGCATTTTTTCTCTTGTTCTCACATTTTACCTTTTTCTTTATTATCTCGCCAGTAAACCGCATTTCAAAATGGTCGAGGACGAAGGTATAAATGTAAGAAGAAATTGCGGTTTTTAGGAAAACTTTAACAAGACTGTGGCGAAAAATAAACAAAATTGATCTACCGGTAGTTTAATTACATAACGCTCAATACTATTATACTGCAGGTGCCAGTAATTGATAATTATGGTATAGACACAAATTGAAATTATTCCAGAATATGTCGGTGCCTCCTAGATGGTTACACTGCCCAAGGAAAGGAAACCTTGTTGCAGGAATTTTCTTGCCATTTAAAACTCCACTCGGGCCAAAGTATGACAGAGATGTTCCAGAAGAAAGCAGGTTTTTATTTCCACTTCCAAGATTTGTGATGGTTCTTAATGATGCACAATAAATGAAAGAAATGAATATTTATTAAAAACATTTTACATATTGCACAAAATATTGATGTCGATACGTTTATTTTTGTTTAACGCAAACTACTAAATAACGGCAACAAATACTCCAGACATATCCTGTAATTACAACCGCCAAAACAACCAAATAAACTTGTAGCTATAGGGTTACAGGGTGTTGCTTAATTCAAGTGGATTGATTATGTCACAAAAAATGAATGCAATGTCTTTTCTGTATACAACACAATGCAATAGCTCGTGTATCTTTCCTAAATACATGGTTGTCACATGAAAACTTTGTTTTAATAGCCCATGCTTAATTTACCACCCATAAGTTCTATGTGGCTATTTTGTGTTGTACAGTAGAGTCAGGAACAGCTGACTCAACAAATACCTATGTCTTTTGCTTTTCCTTCCCTATAACATTTTATTTATGATTATTAAATTTCTCAGGAGAAATAAATATATGTCGAGCTGGTTAGTCTGGTGGTTTAGTGTGGCGCCTTTCAGCCGAAAGGTTGCAGATTCGAAACTGGTCGAGAGCTGGTCAGTTGTGTCCTTGGGCAAGGCACTTAACGGACATTGCTTAAACCCAGCGGGAAATTGGGTTCTACCAAATTGAATGAAGGTCTCAATTATACAACACACTGCAATAGCTCCGGTAACCCGACGGTGGGCGTGAGGTGATCTGACTATTGCCCGTATATTAACCCCTTTGGTTTCCCCATTCATGGAGATAAACATAAATGTCCTATTCCTTTTTCCTATATTACTTACTTATCATATAAATTTTACCAGGTTCAACCCAGACATGTTGTTCATGTATCTAACGAGCTTGAAAGTACAAATGTCGGTGACAATAGACTTAACGAATACTGAGAGGTGATTGTCATTAACTGGGACTTTAAACATTAAAGTATATAGAGTACACACAAATATAAATGTATGAAATACAAAGTATGGTACAACAGAAAACCAGTAGATGTACCGGTACAGAATGCGTTCATTTAAGTATGGCAAACATTACAAGCCAATTATTGGGGTAAACTAGAAAGAGGGAAATTATAAACTAAAATTGATATTTGTGTGTTAGTGTTTTATTGCTGATGTTAGTTTTTGTTTTTTGGGTTTAAATAAGTGTTTGGTACTGGGTTAGAATTTATTTTCATAGTTTTTTTAGTAAGCAGTTTTCATCCTTCCCTCTTTCCCTTCTTTTAGCGTTAACCATAAGTATATTAGTTGTTATTTCGAGGCAATTTTACTCTTTTTACCACTTTTACATATTAAAGTACTTTTATTTATTTACCAGATTTTACAACAAAAATGTTTTCAAAGACAAAGGAATTATTCATCAGAAAATATCGTGCAAAGGGTAAGATTGCTAACCATAAACATGTAGTCTTTGACCATTGTATAATGCAAAGTTTATCGAATATGTAAGATGAATTTAATAGTGACATCATTGTAATTGGAGCACAATTTACTTCCTCATAGAAGGTTATGTGGGGGAATTTTTATTCGTGTCAGTTGGCAACCATGATTGTGTACTTAATTTTTGTGAATCCACCCTTCAGATGTTAATAGCACCCCTGGCCTCATTATCCGCCATCATCAATTCCGGCCGGTTGGTCTAACGGTTAAGTGCGTCGCCTATCAATCGAAAGGTTGCAGGTGCGAAACTGATCGCTAGCTAGTCGGTTGTGTCCTTGGGCAAGGCACTTTACGGACATTGCCTGAACCCAGCGGATTGATGGGTTCTACCAAATTGAAGGAACGTGTCTATTATATACAACACACTGTAATAGCTCCGGTAACCCGACGGTGGAGGTGATCTGACGATTTCCTGTGTGTTAACCCCCTAGGTTTTCCCATTCACGGGAATAAACATGAATATCCTATCATATCCTATAGCTAAAATATTTGTGTCCTTAGGAAACCCACATGTCGAATGTCATTTAAACCAATTAAATTTGTGTTGCGCTTTACCGCACACTCTTCTTCAGAGCTCTAAATCGTTTGGTCTAAATTAATTTTTGATTGCTTAATATTGTTCTTTCACCTAGGTTTGGTGGCCGCGTCCGCTATATTTATTAATTAATATTCATTTTTTTTAATGACGTTTTTTAACGACTGTTCGTTTTGCCGTCTTTTTCCGTTCCTGTATCGTGATTATATTTTTTTGCCGTTTTTAAAAACTGGGGCAATAAATGAATAAACTAAACTAAAACAGTTCCTCTTTATCATATATAACACAGTGCAATAATGGTGGGCACAAAATTGTCCTATAATGTGCCTTGTAAACTCAATATTACTTAAAAACCTAAATTTAATCCAAAATTCTGACATTATAACCGTTACTCATAACAACATACATAATTTAAAGTACTGGTATCGATGTATATTATATATTGATATGGTGCCTTTGAAAAAACACTATATGAATGGAATATGGTCAAAAATTTTACCAGTCTACATTACTAAGGGTACCAGTCTACATTACTAAGCGCACAATTTGTAACATGGTTTATAATAAGTAATGTTTATCAGTACTCACTAGTTTATATGGCATTATTGAAATATGCATTCAAAGAGTATATTTCACTTGGGTACCAATACTTACCCAACAAAGCAATAAACTACAGAAAACACGTACAATAAAATTTGTTCCTTTTCCTTTTATCCCACCAAGTCATGGAGAATGCCCTGATGACAAAAGTACTCGTTTATTTGTCGATTTCTGTGAAAACATGCTTCAGAAACATCCACAAACTGTAATTGGCGTTCACTGTACACACGGTTACAACAGAACTGGTTTTCTAATATGTTCCTACCTTGTTGAGAAGCTGGATTGGAGGTAATTATATTTACCTTGTACCTTTTTTAATTTTAACTGTACAATTTTGTAAACATAACATAAGGCACATATTTAACACTGATTTTGCACATATTTAACTCTGATTTTGCATATTCCAAAATAGCATTTGTAACAAAAAATAAAAGACAATGCAAATGAAAGAACATTATGTAACTACTAACTGTATAACTAGAGTTTGGTTGGATAACTTATTGTATCATAATGGGTACAGTCAACACAATATCCTTGTTTGTAATCAGAACTGCTAAGCCTTTTATCTATGTATGATTTCACAAGCAGTGCCTGGAACAAAGTGTCCATGTAACATCCATTTTGTTCTCATTGTTAGAAAAAAAACTACACAAGCTTATATTAACATAACAATTATAAATCTCGAAGTGGTATTTATATATCAATTACAAAATACATGTCTGAATAACACATTTTTATATTATGTCTGAAATTCCCCTAAAAGTTTTCTATTTAATTGCATAATTTTTTTTTCTTTTTTTTTAGGGAGGCGCCAAACTAGATAACTTTTGGGGTATTTTTGGTGCCTTGACTGCCTTCCTGTTTTGTTGTCTTCCTGTTTTGCTGTAGTATTTTGCCAGTTGCCACAGTATTTTTTTTTGTCAATTGATGGATTTTCAGTTAACGCCATATTTGTTTTGGTATATATATATTTATATTTATATATTTGACATGTATTTTCAAATTGTTGGTGGTAAACGCTGCAGCGAAAGAAACAAAAATAAAAATTGTATTGCATAACAATCTGTATTATGACGCAGCATCGAAGCTGCTTACTCAGCGTTTTCGGAAGCCAGACCCCCTGGGATATTGAAATCCCATTACATAGAGGAGTTATTTAGTAGATATGGATCACGTGAGGACGCCCCTGGCCCACCCCCTCTACCCCCATGGCACACGGAGTCAGATGATACCGAAGGTTTGTCGGGTTTCATGTATGCAATGAATAGTGATATGCATTTTAGCATTACCATTCTAATTTTTAGTCAAACTACACCATGGCAGCACATGCATAATTTAACACTCTATTTCGCACCTGTGGTAAAATAATAAAATTTCATACTGAACCTCTAATATAAAGAAATAAAGATATTTTACCTGATTAATGCATCAAGAGGTTTTAGCCAAAAATATTTTTAAAACTGACAGCAGGCCAAAAATCCGCTCCAGTAACGAGAGTAACACTTGCATGACACACACCATGCGAGTAAGAATTTACTTTTGCAAATAAAAACTAATTAACGTTTATAGTGACTGTTTTCTATTTAACTGGTGTATTGGGGAATAAAAAACAAATCCTTACCATTACGACCGTTTTAATACACATGGCGAGTTTTCTAATACGTTTTTTTAACAAGTTTCATTATATTTTGTTAAAAGATTTACTCGCGTAAAAGATTTGGTCGCGTTACTCGCATTAACTTTCACATGCGAGTGAATTCTTACTTGCCCGAAATTTGATGGATTTTTGGCCCTGAACAGATTGAAACCCTGTTTAATATGACTCTCATTACCATAGTAAATGTTTACACTGAAACATTCAACCTCTTCCCAGGTGTAGATGATGATGGGATGACTTATGGTGAGCCCAGGAACAACCATGAGAGAAAAGTCAACGTAAGTTCAAATTATTCTATGGAAGTTCAGATTTTTATAACAAAAGAGTTAATTCTATTTTATAAAGAACAAATTATGATTTGGCTTTCCCGTGCAAATTGGTATTAGAAAAAATGTTTTTTTAATTAATTAAATGAATTTATGTCCATAGTTTTCCATAATAATTCAGCAATGGACATTTAATTTAAGTCTGACCGCTAGGGCTGTGCAAATTCATAAAAAATCTTAACGGTTAACCGATCCAAAAATTAATCGGTTAACCGGTTAACCGATTCAATCGGCATTTTTCCTACTCGATGTAACGATGCAAGCCGACCTCACGGCGTTATAAAAGCAACCTGCTTATAGCGTGTATTGTTATCTTGCGCTGCCGCAAGGCCGGTGTCTTCACAAGATAAGGCCACTTTCCGTCATCTTACGTTTATCTTATATTCTTATCGTATGTCGCACTAGTCAAAACATCGGTGGCCCGCACGAACTGGCCGCTTAATTCGACAAAATATTAAGTCTATTATGGGAACTAAAATTTTACAATTAGAAGTTTGCCTGTTGTTCGACTTTACTTTTTTCAATTAATACACGTGGCCATAATACTAGGGCTGTGCAAGAACCTAGATTCTTATAAAGATTAACCGATCAAAGAAAAGAACATAGGAAAAACGCTCGGGAGTGCGTCAGAGGTCCTGTATTGAATCTAGGTCAACATAACCCTAGGTCAAACCGCCGATCAAAGCAATAAACACCGCGACGAATCGTTAGAAAAGCGGCGCTGCGGTTAGCAACGCCAAGACCTACAAAATCATACCAAGTCGATACGATCTCGATTTATTATTTTGTTTTCGAATTATTTTGTTATCATGCGCTGTTGTAGGCTGAAAAACGAACACAGTCGGTTAACCATTTATTGACTTCATTGACAGTTAACTGACGTCCACGTTAACTTCGCACATCCCTACTTACGTAACGTAATTCCGACGTCCGTAATTTCGTAATTACGCCTAGCTCTAATCGGTAAACCATTTACCGATTTTATTAACGGTTAACCGTTAACCAATGCACAGCCCTACTGACCGCATAGCTTTGTGGTTTAGTGCGGCGCCTTTCAGCCGAATCATTGTACAGGGAAACTGGTCGGTTGTGTCCTTGGTCAAGGCAATTAATGGACATTGCCTGAACCCAGCGATATAATGGGTTCTACTAAAAAGAAGTAAAAGTGTATCATGCACGAACACGATGCACAACACACTACAATAGCTCCAGTAACCCAACGGTGGGCACGAGGTAATCTGACGATTGCCCGTGTTAACCCCCTTGGTTTTTCCATTCACAATGATAAACATGAACATCCTATTCTATATACCTGATAATTTCAGATACAAAATGAATTTTTTCATCATTGAGAAACAAAAAGTAATAAGACAGTCAATTGTTGGATATCTTGTTTGAAATCCATGAGATAAAATGTGATTTTTTATAAGTTATTTGCAGTTTATTTTTAATTTTTTAACAAGTTCCACACATTTGCTTATTTATCGTAAGCAAATTATGATATGACAATATGTTCATGATCCGACTAAGCTTGTTACTTCAGAATAAGAAGGAAAATAATTTATTTTATCAAAAAAACTTTGGAGGGTCCGAGACTGCTTTTACAGCACCAAAAAGATTAAAACCACTGGGTTTAGACAATATTCCCTCCCCCCTGCCAGCTGCCACTTATGGAGTGGCATATTTCAACCGCACAGCCATTCAGCTGAGCAGCACAAGCTACGATAGCCGTTAACCAGACTCCATATTGACCAGGTAAAAGTGAAAGTGTTCATGGATGAACTGGCGATACCCGGAGTCGAACAAGTATGCACGCAGCCCACATTAAGTCAAGTACAACGCATCGTACAGGAAATGTGTGGATGGCGGAAGTCAGTTTGTTGTTTTGCAGTTATAATCTAACACTAGAATTACTGTTTTTGTTTTTTGAATTATAATCAAATTTTCAGCAGAAGATTACTTATATGTCGTTGAAGTAATTTTGAGATGTTTGTATCAAACCATTTTTATTTGTGAAAATAACAAAGTTAACATATATTCCTGACTCTTATTAAATAACATTTTTATCTCCCATACCAGTTGTGTTACAAAATCACATTCAAACACTTACATTGTGACATCACATCATCTTAATCTCCCATTATGACCTCACACCACCCCATTATGATGCAGGAAAGGCTTTCCCGGTGCCCAGCCTGTATCAATGACGATCTCCAATCTTCAATTTCTCTCACGGAAATCGTACATGGTCAGTTGGAAGGCAGACGGCGCTCGATACCTAATGCTGATCAATGGAAAGAACCAAGTTTACATGTTAGACCGCGACAACGCTGTATTTCGTGTGGGTGTTTTTCTTATATTTACTTATTTTCATACCGTATTTAAAATAAATATCAGTATTAAAAAAAAGCAATCCTATCTAACCTAAGCAAACAATAGGTTGTTCTAGTCTTATTGTCTTTTTTTTATTTAATAGAATATACGTTTTTTTTATTTAATA
This sequence comes from Ciona savignyi, assembly GCA_000149265.1. NCBI lineage: Eukaryota > Metazoa > Chordata > Ascidiacea > Phlebobranchia > Cionidae > Ciona > Ciona savignyi. The sequence goes on from CH003179.1 coordinate 22,576, forward strand.
GAATATACGGAGATTCTCTGGGTTCAGAATAAAATGTATTTGTGGCCACATTTTTATTTAGCAAATTTATTAATTTTATTCCCACTTTATAAATAATTTAATTTTATCTTATTGTACTGATATCTTTTTTAACTCATGCTGCAATAACCACCCTTTCACGCTTCATTCAAAGTTAAGTGCCTTCTTTTCACCCACAGTAATACACACTCATCGTGCAGGAAATTTATGGTCGAATAGTTAACACGACTAATACATATACACACTCACATACAAACAGCAATGACCCATCATGGGTTCAAAACTAAAGCCTGTTTAAAAATACACACCCCCTCTTTACTTACAATAACATCTCCCCCACCTCTGTACCCACAGATACCCCATCTAGACTTCCCCCACCGCAAGGATTTAAATAATACTCTCCGAGACACTCTAGTGGACGGGGAGATGATCATTGATGTTGTCGACGGCAACCAGGTCCCTCGTTATCTCATCTATGACATCATAAAGTTTTCTGTGAGTAATTTACGTCAGCTTATCAGCTCAAAGGTTCATCCTTTACATGTCAGAATAGGATAAGATATTTATGTTAAAAATTGAATTAAAATAACTTTGGTTGTGCGATTTGTTTGGTTTTGCTTAGTGCAGTGGTTCTTAACCTTTTTTGTTGCATGCCTTTCTTTGCCTATTTTAAATCTTTTCATTCCTCCCCTACCGTATAAAATACCCACAATTCGAGTCACTACAAGACAAAATAAGGAAATACACATATTCAGAGATGCATTTATTTGAACTGCATAATATATCTGCCAAACCACTTTAGTGTTCTGCAGAAAGGCCTACAGGTCTGAAAGTAGGACTAAAGATTACGTAATAATACCAAATATCATCAATTAAAAATTTCAAAAAATCGCCCTAGTGTCATATAACACTTAGTAAAAAATGCACAAATTCCTCCCCGGTCGAGAACCACTGGCCTAGTGTAAGGTTTAATGGCCTCATTTTTCCCTCAGATTTACTCACGTTACTCATGCGAGCTTCCAAATGCGAGTAAATTCTTACTCACCCAAATTTAATGGATTTTTGCCCTGCCCTCCCTTTTTTAGCACAACTGTGTATATCTCTTATCTCTACACCTCCAGGGGCAGCCAGTTGGCGACTGCGACTTCCGCCGTCGCCTGCAGTGCATCGACCGCGAGTTGATCGGTCCGCGGCACGAGAAGATGCGACGGGGTTTGATTGACAGGCGGTTGGAACCGTTCAGTGTGAGGAAGAAAGAGTTCTGGGAGATACAGACCTCACGGGAACTACTGGATGGAAAGTAGGTATGGTTCATGTACAAAGTGGGTTCATATACAAAGCGCCCAAAGTTATGTTCAAATTTAAAATTCTGTAATTAAAGCCTTAATTAAAAACATGAGCATATATTTTGAGGCCCAGTACTTTTCTTAACATCTGTTTATACACATGCCGAAATTTAATATTCGTTTAATACCCGTTTTTTGCTACCTTTACCAAACAGATTTGTTGACGCCATGCCATATAGCACAGCAGATAGATATGCAACTCAATAAACTATCTGACAATGAATGCTGAGTGACTTTCCCAAGAACACAACTGGTTTCGATCCAACAACCTTTCAGAATTCAGCTGTTAATCCGAAACTTTAACCACAGGGCTAACCAGCCAGTCAAGAATATTTCTTTTTTGTATGAATTGAATGTATTGTATATATTCGGATTGCCTGTATTTTTTTAACCTGTGAGAATACCCATCAGGTCAAATGTTATTGAACGTAGTAATGTCTCTGTCAAAAATAGAATAATTGTTGTTGCTAGTAGCTCATGCAGTAATAAAATACTAATGTTGCACTACCAACTGAAACTTTAAATTTTAATTTATTTATCCCAATAAAGCAAGACATAGCAATTTAAAGTTTATTAAAACTTATTAGTAAATAAAGTTTATTAAAAAATTGTCATTAACATGTACTACAAGTTCAAATTTATTCAATTAGAAAGTTACAACAGTGTAAGCATCATTGGTTTAAAATTCATATAATATTAAATGATAGATTGTGTAATCTGTATGTGCATCGATTAATATTATAATAGTCAAAATGCTTCTGGTATTGGCTTTGTGCAAAATTGCTTCAGTGCAAATTAATTTTCACACACGTAATCTTTTGCAAATCTAGTTACTGCCTTTAAACCCTCTTAGAACTGGTGGCTACCAAGTATAACAATGATAAATTTGCTTCAGGTTCAGCAGTATGGTGTCCCATGAAGTCGACGGACTGATCTTTCACCGGCGTCTGCAAATCCTATTGATGTAAGTTATGTGAATAAAGTTGCCATTTAATACTGTGGATCCCTATTATTTAGTTTGCTTAGAGAAAGTTAAAAATCTGGGTATTAAATCTCATAAACACTGAATTCGCTGAGGGTTAACTCAAAACTGTGCAGAACAATTTTCGAAGGAAGGTTATATTTTCAAAGTGAAAGTGTTAGTGGTTAATTTAACCATATGGAAACTGTCATTCTTGGTGATTATCCTAACCGTTAAAGTGGACTATCCAATTTCTGACAATGGGTAAATTTCCATGAGTAGATATTTAAAGATTGTTATCCAAGTATAATTGGCGCCGGGAAACTCCCCTTCATTGTGGGCAACTGGTCCACTGAATAGTTTCGTGGGTTTTGTGTGTCGAACGAAGGGTTGAGGTTTCGAAACTGGTTGTTAGCTAGTAAGTTGCATCCTTGGACAAGGCACTTAGGGGCTTCTATTTAAACCTGTGGATTAATGGGTCTTTCTAAATTAAAGAAATGGCTTAATCCTACAGAACATACTGCAATAGCTTCGGTCACTTGACGGAAGGCACAAGGTAATCTGACGAGTACGCTTGTGAAAATGCTTATTGCATTTCCCCATTCATGGCGATAAAACATAAATATGCTATACTAACTATTACTACAAGTGACTTTAAAGAGGAAGAAAAAAGTGGGAAGTATTCGAGTCTTATTTTTTCACAGAGATACACCCCTGGAAGGAACGACGGAATCCTAAAATGGAAGCCATCCTCCCACAATAGCGTGGACTTCCGCTTGAAAATACAATCGGTCACCGGGGTGGGGCTGGTTCCAACTCTACAGGGGTTGCTGTACGTGGGTCAACTCGATTCCCCATTCTCCCAAATGAAGGTAATCCATTCACTGTTGGTGTGCATTAATTAATGTGAAGATAAGATCCGACCGGCTAGTGGTTTAGTGCGACGTCTTTCAACCAAAATGTTGCAGGTTCGAAACTGGTCGCCAGCTAGTCGGTTGTTTCCTTGGGCAAGGCACTGTTCGGACATTGCCTGAACCCAGCGGATTAATGGGTTCTACCAAACTGAAGGAATATGTGTATCATCATACACAACACACTGCAATAGCTTGTAACCGGATAATGGGCTTGAGGTGATCTGACGATTTTGGTTTTCCAATACACAACGATTTTGGTTTTCCCATTTTTGGTTTTCCCATTCACGGGGATAAACATAAATATCATATCCACCGACTCACCAGGTGACCAAAGATTTAAAGGCGTACAACAACAAGATTATCGAATGCACGTACGCCAATAACTCCTGGAAGTTTATGAGAGAACGGACAGATAAGAGTTTCCCCAATTCCTACACAACAGCCATAGGTAAGCCTGTTTGTACCAGATAAAAGTATATGTTTCCTAAACTGATTTCACTTAAGCTTTACTGAAATGATGAAATAACTGTAGGGCATTGTTTTTGTTAATTCTAGACAAGTTTCACTTTGGCTATATATTATACTAGAGAATATGTGAAAGCTATCGATGTTTATTTTTCCCTCACTTTATGTTCAATTAAAAGGAATTACAACTGTGGTTTCACTAAGCTGTGCTATTGTATTAAACAGAAAATTAGTTGTTTGGGTTTGATGTGTGTATTTAACTTTTTTACTTTTCATAGTATGTGCTGATAAAAAAATATCGCTGTATAAAACAACGTTCCAACTTCTTACATACTTCTGTGTCCTAAACCAGCGGTCTGTGACTCAATAAAGAATCCTGTGACAAAAGAAATGTTGTTCAATGTGATTGACCACCATGCATACCAGCCTCAACCACAACCTAAACCTGGTGAGTTTGATATTCGTTTTATATTAGGTTAGGATATATTAGAATATTTATGTTATCCCCGTGAATGGGAAAACCAAGGACGTTAACACATGGGCAATTGTCAGATCACCTTGCGCCCACCGTCGGGTAACCGGAACTATTGCAGTGCGTTGTGTATTATTCACATTTTCCGATTGGGTGATAGGATCGTTCTTGCTTTATTTCTGTAAATGGGAAAAGAAACAGATTGTAATGAAAAATCGTTGTGTTTCCATATGCCCACCATACAGAAACTATTGAGGTGTATTTTATATAATCGAGACTTTCCATCAATTTTAGTACAACCCAAAATCAATTTTAGTACAACTGTGTGCACACCCCTCCTAATATATTTAAAACAAATGTTGCAGGGTCAGCCAATCCCCCCCAATCCAGGAAGAGGTTAAGAACGGGTGAAATGCCACCTCCGGTGGGACTTCCCCCAAGAAAATCTAACTGAACTAATTTATTGCTCTAACTTTCGGGCTTTCGTTCCAAAAGTTTATAATATTTAGCTTTCAATAGGGAAACACCCTCAAAATCTATGCTTATTTAATGAGAAAAAATGTCCAAAATTCTCTGTCGCGTGTAGTTATTTATGTGTAGGGTTCCCACTATACCAGCATTGCCAGCAGTTAAATAAATAATTCATAACCAACTCTCTTTCTTTTTCTATTTTTTTGTTCCGATTTGATCCGAACCATTTCAAGCCGCGCAAACAGAAGAATCTTTATTTGTTCTGACTCCGTAGAAATGTGTTTTTATATAATAAATAAAAGTTTCCGTTCAGTTTGTGCGTTATATGCTGATCTGTGGTTTAGGGCAGTGGTTCTCGATCTTTTTGACCCCGTGGCGCACCCGAGACCAACTAAGAAACGAACGGGCGCACTTTGCATGGGAAGTCAAACAATTTAAAAAAAATATGGAAAATTAAAAGTTTTATTTAAATAATTTCATCAACGAATTTTCCGCATACCGAAATTACTGTTTCTTGAGCGCTCTTGCTTAGTATGAAAAGCTATGAAACAACGTATAATGTTGTACCGTTTGAAAGAGTTCTACTCAAAGTCCTGCAGTTCATAACTTGTTTTAGTAATCATCAGTCCACACTCAAATTAGCACTATATCAATTACAGTGTTACCTTAATATGACTCGATTAATCTTTTGTTTTAGTGTTTTAAGTCCAGATGTAAATGTTTTTTTGCAATTTTTAATTTACATAATTGCATAACAAATATCGGGTTGGAAAGTCAAAGGAGTTTCACGCTGTTTTTCTTGATCAGTGGTTCTCGATCTTTTTGACCTTGTTGCGCACCCAAGGCCAATTAATAAACGAACGAGCGCACTTAGCACGGGGAGTCAAAACAATATGTTAAATACTCAAACAATTTAGGGAAAATATGGAAAATTAAACGTTTAATTTATATAATTTCATAACAGAATTTTCCACATAACGAAATTACTGTTTCAAGAGCGCTTTTGCTATTCGAAAGTTATTGTAGAACTAACGTTACAATGGAAAAGAACGAACTAGACAGTAGCCATTTAGTAGTTAATGATATATGCACACTCTGTCGTAAATTTACGAAATGCAAGTGTGGCGCACCTAGCTAACCCCTGCGGCGCACCATTTGAGATACACTGGTTTAGGGTTTGGTGATAGGTTTGAAACACACGGTCACTATCTACACATTGGTCGAGCTTTGTAATCAGAAAACCGGAGAGCGTTGTCGCGCTGGTATTTGTTGGATCACCTTGACCTGACAATCAGGTTAACAAAATTATGTGCTGGTAAGATTCGTCTGCGGACCAAAAAGCTGCAAATAAAATTCACCAAGCCGGTAGCTAGACGGTTGTTTGCTTAGGGAAGGCATATAAGATAGGATATTCATGTTTATCCCCGTGAATGTCCGTTAAGTGACCTGCCGAAGGACACAACCGGCTATCTATCGACCAGTTTCGAACCTTTAACCTTTTGGTTGAAAGGCGTCGCCCTAAACCACCAGACTAACCGGTAGGACTACTTAGCGGACGTTTCATGAACTCAGTGGATTAATGGGTTCTACTAAAAGGAAATGTCGCGAACATATAACATACTGCAATAGCTTCCGTAACCCGACGGTGGACGCGAGGTAATATAGCAGCCACTAGTGTTGAGAACGCCCCTTGCGTTTTCCTATTCACGTGAATAAAATATAAATATCCTCTACGAGCATGCATCACTTGTTCCGTTTATATTTTACAGAGTAAAGTATTTGTTCCGCCGAAGCTACAGAGCGTGCGTTATAATATACAAATGCACCTTTTATATCGTTAAATTAATTTTGTTTAAACAGTATTGTTTTCGCCGCGCCCGCTATATTTATTAGTTATATCCATTTTCTTTCAAAATACGTGTTTTAATGTTCGTTTTACATTCCGATTAACAGCACTACGAGGCGAAGTGGTCTGCTAACATCAAGCTAGTCGTTTGGCACTTATAATTAACTCGCGACTCGGCCGTATCCTTGGTTATGACACTTTTCGTATAGGCATGGTGGTGCGACCGATTGGTTATAGACACCGATTGTACCGACAGATAAGTCTGGTGGGTTAGTGCGACGCCATTTAGTCAAAGGATTGTAGTCTCGAAACTGGTCTCTAGCTAGTAGGTTGTGTCCCAGGCCAAGGCACTTAACGGGCATTGCCTAAACCCAGCGAATTAATGGGTTCTACAATATTAAAGAAACGAGTGATTCGTACACAACACACCACAATAGCTCCAATAATCCGACAGTGAGCGCTAGTTGATCCGACTTGCCCTTGTGTAGAACCCATTAAAGTGGTTTCCTTGTTTTTTCTATTCACGGGGATAAACATGAATATTCTGTCCTATTCTCCTGATACACATACGAATTTTATACAAAAAGGGGACAACCCTTATTGCTTTTACACCTATTCTAATAAAATAAAATAAAATGCACATGCAATCCACTGCAAAGGTGTTGTATAACGTAACAGTGAACATAATATCGTGACGAATTCTTGTTAACCAACGCCCGGTCGACGAGAATACATGCGAGCCTCATATTCCATATGGATCTTTTTCTGTCGTCGCGTACCACCTCGATTCAGAAAACTCATTCGATTAAATCCCATTTAACCCACAGAAAGAACAGCAAATTAAAATAACAACGAATCTAAATTTTGCAATTGCATTTGATTGAAAACGACATTTCGTACGGTCGAGAGGCGGAATTGTTAGCGCGACCGATACATATACCGACTTCTATACAAAAACGGTCCTTGTGTCCATCATGGTTTCGAAACTTGGCTCAGTAAAAAACAAAGAAAACATCATTTCTGTTACTTTAGAGCACAGAGAAACGCACGAATTTATTAACAGAACTCAATATTTATCAACCAATAAAGTTGATAAATATTGTCATTAGGAAAAAACAGAATGTACTAGCGTATCACCTGGAACGTTTTTAAATACCTCTTGGTTGTTAGGGTAATAAAAGGTTGGGAAACACTGCAATAAGTATAGTCAGTCAATTAAGTGTCAATCAAACAAGCAAAAACGAAAGCGAACTAGCCCCATCTTTTTATTACATCACTATTTGTTTGCCCAGCGTCATAATTTATACAGCTGATGGTATTGGCTTACTTACTTATTAATATTTGAACGCGCGTCGTCTTGACTACGCCCGGGAAAGTGTTAAACATAAAATTGGAGATAAGGCTCAGTGTGCATTAGATATAGGCTATACCTATAGTTTGAAGTAAGTTAAGAATGTCATAGTGAAGTTAACAGCTATCGCTATGTTACAGACGCCTAAAATAACTGGGATTTAAAAATTCACATCATATAGTCAACTTTCTGTTTTATACAGAACAGTCAGATGCAGTTAGTATTGCAGTTAATAAAGATTTTGTATTGCAATTAATTCTCTACTGTAAACTTTTATTTTTATGGAGACTGTTTTCAAACCAAGCAGAATTTTGGTTTTTACAGCCACGTCCGTAGGCCTATATTTTCTTAAATTGTTTTAATTTTGTTTACCAAAATGTGGTGAAACGACTAAAATTTTTCCATTTTCTCTATTTAAAATATGTGGTCGTTTAATTATTAATGAAGTTTTTTAAAACCATATAAACTAAAAATTAACTATATACCTTTTAATGTAGGTCAGCTCTGCTATTCTTGAGCCGTTGGCGTTAATGATTTGATAAAGCTACTTACTAATGTATTTGAAAACCACTTGGCTTGCTTATCGTTTAAAAACCTCTGTGGGCCGTGGTAAAGTTAACAGGAACTTTATTTCCTGATTTTGTTTAAACCAGATTTTTAAACCTAGTAAAAAAATATAGGATAGGAGGGGATAATGTCCGTACAGTGCGTTACCCAAGGACACAATCGACTAGCTAGCAACCAATTTCGAAACTGCAACCTTTCGGTTGAAAGTCGTCGCACTTAACCACCAGACTTATCCTGCCATATTAAAACCTTTCTTTTTATAGAATATTTCATAGATTCGTTGAATAGCAACTTGTATGGGAAATAATCTCTAAAGAATGGGATCCGCTTTAAAAACTATGTGTCCTTGTTGCGTAAAAGAAGAAAAGACCGAAGTTGTGAAGTACTTTCCTGATGGCAAAGACCCGAACAAGGGAATAAACCTGAAACCAGTTTATGTTGCCCCTATGTCGTTACAACTGGATAGTAATCCGAATGGCAGTTTAAATCAATAGCAGTTTGGACGTAACAAAGGCAATGTGACATCATAATAAACAATTATTTCATATAATTTAACATTGACGTCATAATCATCCTTCTTTTAAAACACTTCCCCTTTTCCTTCATTATATATTTACAGTAATCTTGTATTTATTACTCGTAGATGTATTCTTCTACTTTCTTTCTGGAAAAAAAATATTTCGGAAAAGCTTAAGTAGAAATTTCGCATATACGTTCGTGTAAAGGGAACATTTACGGATATTATTTTGCCTATATTTTCTTAACTGTTTTACCAAAACGATTTTAATTACTAGTTTTTATTTAAGCGCGAGTTACCTGACACTGTATCTGATTAAATGCCATGTTCACAACTGAAAAACCGAGTAGCAACTACCGGCCAAAACCAGTTTTTCTAAAACAAAGTGTAGAGTTAAGCCAGTACGCCAAAATTATCTACCTAAGATTATATGACAACCACTATTCCTTTACATGGCAACCATTAAGTTTACATGGCAACCACTAAGTTTTTTTAAATGCATATTTTACCTATGATTGAACATACATCGGAGATACATTAAATGTTTATTAATTTGTAAATAACCTACGTCTATTTAATTAAGTTGCATTTTTCTGCCTTGTTGACAATTTAGTAGAATTATTGATCTTTATTTTTTGAACAACCCAGCTGGTTATTGCTACCTTATTAAACGAACCATCATGTTAACTACATTCAGTGAAGTATCCTATGGTTCAAATGTGCGTACGTAAACCTATGGCGAGAAAATAAACTCTCTAACTTACAGTGAATCAGAGGAAATAAAGTTTGCATTGTTACTGTGCGTTCTTCGGCATCAGTTTGGTGAACAGTTACTGGTTAATGCACCAGCTATGAAATAGCGTTGGTGATCATGTACATGGCTCTCATAGATCTCCCCTTGTTACTCCTCGCACCATACAGTAAATAACTGCTATTGCTTGCTGTGGAATTGCTCCGAGGTACGATGACTCCAATCTAAACCTAGCTGGAGTCCCACAAACTTGAAATCTGTTTAGTAGTTTTCATTGCACCACGGCTATCTCGCACCTACAAGGCCATCTGCATCCCCCGATCTGCACCGTCCATATAGTCGTCGACGATGAGCACAGTGCATATGACTGCATTAGTGATCCATTAGGCAAGAATGAAGTAAACTAATCTAAACCTGTATTGTCGTTCGCGAACACTCCGTTTCAAATCTAGTTACCGCTAACATAACTGTAAAAAAGACACGACGTGGTTTCGACTGTGTTTAACACAAATAGACCCTACCGGACCAAATTACATCAATCGTTGTGAAGGGCGTTTCGGACACGCATGACTCAGATGCCAGGAACAAATTTTGCGGACAACAGATCCACTTCAAAAAAGCACTTTGTTAAAACGCATATTAGATTATTAGGGTGTCGATACCATTATTTAGCCAAATTATTTTGTATTTCATAGTCCTTGTAACAAAATTACACAGCCTTATTTTCGCGAAGTAAACTCATACCTAAATAAATCATTATTACAAAGAATTTAAAATGGCAAGCAGTAATGTTCGTATTTAGCTAACAGTGCTTTTCGATGGTTAATCTTAACATGGATTATAGTCCTCACTATAAGGATTTGTTTAACCGACAATCGGTAAAGTGCACATTAAAGATACGCAATATATATGATATGGGATGTTCATGCTTATCTCCGCGGGGTGTTATCACACGTACAAACGTTAGATTGTCTCTTTATTAGGCAAGAGAAAGTTTTCACGCCGGTCAAGACAGGATAGGATATTCATGTTTATTCCCATGAAGGAAAAAACCAATAGGGGTTAATACATGGGTAATCGTCAGATTAACTTGCAAATAGATTGCCTTGTATAGTTATTGTACTGTGTTGTGTATAATTCAGACGTTCCTTTAATGTTAATAGAACCCATTAATTTACTGGGTTCAGGCGATCTCCGTTAAGTATCTTAACCTATGACACAATCGACCAGCTAGTGACCAAATTTCGAGCTTGTAACCCTTCGGCTAAAAGACGACGCACTAATCTACCAACCAAATTTTTGCTGTCACTGGTTTTGCTAGGGAGATCACTGGGTCGCGTCTCGCGTGCGATTTCACATAACAGTAAACATATATTTAACAAAATATCTACAGTTTCTTTACATGCATTTGTTATACTTGTTTATTGATTTCTATTTTAAAAATTTAAGTTTTCCCATAAAGTTCCCGCTAATTTGTGGACTGTGACAACGCCTTGTTTTTAAAGTAGTTTATTTAAAATACTAAAGCTGGCGAAGTAATACAGCACTATAAGTGATATGAATGCTTAAAAAATAAACATGATTTCATCTAACATAAAAAAAAATATAGCATCAATAACAAACAGTGATCTGTATGGATTGGAAACAGTTAATATGATTGTTTAGTGGAACAGTGCTAGAAATAGTACAGCATGATCTTTACTATCTAATTTGAATAAAGACAGACACATTTTGTACGTTTATGCGTTAAAATACCAATAGCTAAAAAACAAAATTAAAATTATTATTTTATAAGGCTTATTTTCGTGAAACAAACACCAAAAGGCAGTATGAACAGTAATAAAGCTACAGTAATGAAATAATGGTGGCACTTTTCTAAAACTATTCTACTTTGTTTAAAAAATTGTCTTTTGACTCATTTAGTGTCACACAGAAGAGCCACCCCCCTCAAAGCCCATCTATCCGATCCATGGCTAACTGTGGTGTTTAGTTTTAGTGGGAATATGTAGGTCAGGTCTGTGCGCCGTGGCTTCTTGTAGACCGGGCAATCGTAGAACACATGACCTGCTTTGCACTTCGTGGAGGAATCTTTACTCGCGGCGTTTACAGCAAACACATGAGCAACTGGCAAGTTTGAAAATAAAACCTGGAATAAACCTGAGTAAGGATTGGATAGAACACATTTTTGTATTCCTGTGTGACAAGAAAGGGAATTATTTATGACTTAGGTAAATGTCAAATTAACGGACATTGCCGGAACCCACCGAATTAATTGGTTCTACTAAATTAAGGGAATGTGTCTATATGCACAACACACTGCAATAGCTCTAGTAACCCGACGGTAGGTGCGAGACGATCTGACGATTACCTGTGTGTTAACCCCATTGATTTTCCCATTCACAGGGATAAACATGAATATCCTATCCTATGGTTTAGATCAAGTGATCACAGTTTCTGTCAATGATGCACTAAATCATTTGAAGATATAAAATATTGTCATCACCTTATTAGCCGGCTCAGTCAGCCTTGTGTTCCTTTTATCCCATCCTGCCCCATCCAAGAACAGGCCGTACACGTAAACCCCTTCATCAGGGGGACTTGTTACATCCTCCTTTGCCATTCGGGTAACATCATTGTGCAGTACAACACCGTCCAAAGCCCATCCTTGGTGGTTCCGGGTTATTTCTTGTCGCATGGCTGTAAGAAACCCCTAGGATGGAAGTGAAGTTAAAGTTGGCAGCTTGGTTGATAAGGTGATAGATAATGATAAGACCGGTGTTTTGTTATGTTTATCACAGGGATGAGAAATTGTAAGGGCAATATAGAACAGGCAAGCATTAAATTACCTTGTGCCCATAGTCGAGTTTAGCAATATCAATAGAGTTAAACGTTTCACCTGAGGATTAAAAAATCCAGTCATCCAAAATTGGTTAGGCTTGCCATCAAATAACCAAGTACGGAACTGAGCATTGCGGTCCAGTAATCCAGTGAACCAGAAGCCTATTGTCGCAGAATCCCATGAAATCTAATTATACAAAGAAATCACAGTTTTAAAGAAAATTTTAAGATAAAAAAACAAATTTATACATGAAGAAATAATTAATCTAATAAATTTAAGTACTGTCTACGATGTTTCCTATTAAAAGATACAGCTTAAATTTTTATCCCATTACTTTTTTGGATGATAGATCAATAAGTTAACATACAACCAGATAAAAAAATAGCTTGTTTGCTCTGATAGATAAATTTAAACCTTAATCCACGCATCAGGTACTTGCGCATCAAATATACTATCCAGTGCCCCTCTTAAAGCCTCGTTCATGATTATTGTGCCTTCTATTGCCAGTTGCAGGTCTGTTAGTGTCGTTCGTACACATGAGATGACTTTCTGCATTCTGTCCACCTGTGTTTAGAAAGGTTTCGGTGGAGTTCTTTAAACAAAGTGTTTACTGCTAAGGGGATAAGGAGTACAGTCCTTTCTAGTTATATAAACGACACCATCTACTAGCTAGAAGCTGCTTTTGATTCCACTGTTGTCTGATGGTCTAAAAAACCAACTATACAAATAAAGTGTTTGATGGTTAACATAAAGTCTATTTAAATTAGAGTTGATTATATGGGGAAAAACTATCCAAGCATATTTCAGAAACACACAAAGCCAGAACAATACTTTTTATCTTAAGTCAGTTTGGAATCATACTCTATATTGTTTTTGGATCAATACTAAATAATTCTTCATTTTAGATTACTAAAGTGAGGTTTACCCTTACACAAATATCTTGTCAAAGAATACAAACTGCCATAAGTTGAGCTTTAGAAGACTAATATTTTGTTATCAATCCTAATAACAACAATGTCCGGCCCGTTGGTCTAACGGTTAAGTGCGTCGCCTTTCAATCGTAAGGTTGCAGGTGCGAAACTGGTCGCTAGCTAGTCGGTTGTGTCCTTGGGCAAGGCACTTTACGGACATTGCCTGAACCCAGCGGATTAATGGGTTCTACCAAATTGAAGGAACGTGTCTATCATACACAACACACTGCAATAGCTCCGGTAACCCGACGATGGGCGCGAGGTGGGAATCTGACCATTGCCCCCGGGGGTAACCCCCCCTTGGTTTTCCCATTCCCAGGGATAAAGATGAATATCCTATCCTATCCTATC
>CH003179.1:40705-76884 GCA_000149265.1 Ciona savignyi
AGATAGAGGTTATTTTCGCCTAAGTGCACAATCGTTTACCCAGACCCTAGTTTTGTTCCCATAAACTTTTAGATGGTTGCAAACCATCAATCCTCTACCCAATGGAGCTAACCTAGTTGGATGAATACATTGGTTCATTTTGTTCAACCCATTAATCGACTGGGTTTAATCCAGGGCTCGGCAACCTTTTGAATGCAGTGTGCCAGTTTATGAATAATATCATAATTAAAGCAATTTTGCATGCCAAGAGTTTTTATGTACGGTTTGCATAGCCAACTACCTAATTTGAATATTAGTAATTAAGAATGTTGTTAGTAATTAAGACTGTTGATTTGAGTGCTTTATGAATTTTAAGGCTGTTGATGTTGTGCAGCATAGACAGTTTGAGTTTGCATATGATTATAGTATACATTTTTTATGCTCATCAAATCACGCAGCGTGCCATAAAAAACCTTCCACTTGTGCCATGCATGCCAGAGGTTGCCGACTCCTGGTTTAATCAATCAATGCTAAGCATTTTTTCCACGAAAACACCATCTAGTTATTTGACTTAGCAAACTTTTGACTTAGCAATGCAGTACCCAATACAACAACCAGCATAAAATATGTAACGTCACATAAAGCAGATTGAACGTACACTTTCCAACAATTCTTCCATAAACATGAGTCCAAGATGACAGTTTTGGAACAGCACCCAACCCCCTTCAGTTATAGCTTGCTGCAGCAATCTTCTTGCATGAACCTCTTGCCCTTGCCCCATGGAAATAGCTTGGCAACCTGCATTAGACAACATCGTTATGAATTACAAAGGAAACATGAGTATCAAGGTGACCACATTTTTTAAGATCTAATTTTGTGAATATAGATTTGAGAAATTTGCACATTTTGCAAAAATTAATTTTATTTTAAAATTAGATTTAACTTCCACATCATTTTTTTACTGTTGTACCTTGTAGCTGAATAACTTGCGGGTTAGTGCATCTTTCTTAAGCATAAAGGTTTAAGGTTTAAAACTGGTCACTACCTAGTCAGTTTTGTCTTTGGATAAATTACTTAGACCGAGTAATAGGTGGGATATTCTAAAACTCTAGGAACGTCTTAATAAGACCCAACGCAATACAAAAGGCTCTGGTAACCGGATGGTAGACACAAGTTAATCTGATGATTTTCTGTGTGACAACGCCCCTTGCATATTCCCATTCACAGAAATAAAACATGAATATCATATGATTTTATTCACTTATCGCAAGCTTTTTAGCGAGTCGTTCGATTTGATCAGTTGGGTCCGATCCCATAGAGAGCAGACATATCATTGGGGTGTGGCTGTCACTCTCCTCATACATTTGCTCCAAGTTGAGTGTGACTCCATCGGCATACTGTAGGGGATGGGGAAATAACTTATGATAGAAATATTTGTACAATTCACAAGCTGAATAACTGGTTAATTATGACAAAACATTTGTATTTCTAAGACAACAACATAATAGTGTATAAATCTTAAAATGATCCATTTTTTTGGTGCGCAAGCTCTTAGTGAATTTTGGTAAAGTGTAAAAGAATCATGAGCAATGTTTATACAGTATACAACATGCTGTAATACTTCAATAAATAAACAATGATATGATATCAGTAGCGATGTTTCTCAACAAAAAGATTTCAATCATGAGTTATCTAACATAACAGTGATTTATCTTCTAACACATGGATTTTTTTTGAATGATCAGACAAGAAACATACTTAAATCCTTCAGTGTGAATTTCCTTACCCAAATATACCTTTATGACCAGCCAAATAGTGGGTGGTGGATTACTGCAATGTTCTTTAGCAAGAGGTTGTAGGATTGAAACTGGCCAATAGCTTGTCGGTTATGTCTTAAGATTAAGGAGTTCTAAAACTTAAAAATGTCTCTATCATATACAACACACTACGATTGCTCCAGTAACGCGATGATAGATGTGATGTAATCTAACAATTGTCTGCCTGATAACGTCACTTGTGTTTTCCTGTGTGTTGTATAGGATATTCATATTTGATCGCTGTTAATATAGGAGAGGATATTCTTGTATTCATGTTTGATGTGTAGCGTTTTAGTTTGCTTTTCGCCCACTCTTTCTTAATATCTATTTTTTTGTAACATCGAGTTCTTTCTGTTTAGTTGTCGCGTTTTGATTTGTTTATTTTGTTGATTACATGTTTTCCTGGTTTTTCCTATGTTGTTTACCCATTCACAAGGATCAACAATAACATCAGGTCAATTATCCTACAAACATCTTACTCTCTTTCCCAGTGAGTCAAGGATAAAGTATCTCGCCATCGCCATTGTACGATCCGGACACCAACTTCGGATGAGAAGAAACTTCCGGAAGACGTCAAGCGATTTGGAATATCCTTCAGGAGTATCACACTCCTCTGGAGCCTCTTCATCGAACCAGGACTTCCATGATCTGGAAGATTTTGTTGTTCGTGTTGATATGTTAAGTTTTAGTTTATTTTGTAATTTTTTCCAAGCAGGACCTTTGATAACAATTTGGAAAACAGGAAAAAGAAAGGCAAAACATTAATCGTTAAAATACAACTAAAGTCCAATCCATTATTAACTTTCGGTATATTAATTAGTAAAACAATAAATAAATAAATATGGAAAAGTATATTTCCATACATGTATGTGACACAAGATATTGTTCTTGTTGATATGTATATTGTTCTTGTTAATATGTTTAGTTTTAGTTTATTTTTTGTTTTCACAATGAAAACATAAAGCAGGACCTTTAATAAAAATTTGGAAAACAGGAAAAGAAAGACAAAACGACAATCGTTAACACACAACTAAATTCCAATCAATTATTAACTTTTAGTATATTTATAAGTGAAACAATAAATAATTAAAATGGAAAAGTAAATGTTAATAAAAACTTTTTACACTAAGCCTTAAAGAAAAGTGTATGATAAGGATAAAATACCTATGTTTTATTCCTGTGGATTGGAAACTACAAGGATTGATATTTCACGGGCAATTTTTAGATTACCTAGAGATTACATAACCCATTCTCCCATGGGTCAGATTACATTGTGGCCACTATCGGTAAAGACGACCCATAAACCTGGCCAGATACAGTGTGGCTCACAATGAGTTTGGGATTTTAAGTGACATCTTGCATTGGAGAGATAGGAAAAATAATTGATTGAATGCCTCCCCAAATGCTATAGTTAAGTGTACAATAATAATTGACTTGTAATTGTGGGAAACTTAATATGCCTGTTAAACATATATTTTGACAAATTACACAGACTTGTGCCATACAAATTTTACCCAGATTTGAAGAAATAATGACGAAATGAAATACTCATTTACTTGTCATTTGCTGATATCTGTGAAGTAATTTGTTTGAACTGCGGCAGTTGTGCAAGTCTGACGAGATTCAACCACGTCACGTCCAAGATCCATTTCTTCGGCTTCGGTTCAACTGCGTTCATATCCAATGCTGCTCCACCTAGTGATGAAGATCACAAGTCAATAGATAAACTTTGCGCAATATTGTCTTGCGTATTTGTCTTACAAATATTGTCTTACAACGTATAAAGTTTTTATTCAGACAGTAAAACGAAAAAGAACATATTTATTCAGAAAGTGTAACGAAAGAAACATATAAAGTCTTTACTCAGACAGTAAAACGAAAAGAACATATAAAGTCATTTATTTAGACAGTAAAATGAAAAGTCATTAAAATAAGTCTTAAAAAAGATATAAAAATTGTGAAGATCACTTGCTAAAACTAAGCATATTATTTAACAAACCCTTTTTAGGCTTGCATTCGTCCCAATTTTTCGCTATCGACCTGCCCATCTTACCACAATCCTATCCTAATATGCTTGCTTTTACCTTTAATCAAAACGTCAAACTCAGTGCCTGAAATCCTTCCAGCCTGGCAGTCAATCTTCAATGCCAGTAGAAGTGTAAACAAGAACTTGTGTTCCTCGTACAAGCCCCGTGCTGTGTAGCAGAAGACGGCAAACGTCAGGTAGTCTATTATGTTGCTGATGCGTTTCGCAGGAATGGGTGATTTAGCAGACCTGGAATGAAACTTGGTCATTGACAATTTAAACTGTCATTATATTCATTCTGTGTGACCAAAAAATGGTTTGGTGTGCCATTTATATTATAGGATAGAGTAGGATAGATTACTCATGTTTATCCCCGTGAATGGGAAAACCAAGGGGGTTAACACACGGGCAATCGTCAGATCACCTCTCGCCCACCGTTGGGTTACAGGAGCTATTGCAGTGTGTTGTGTAAAAATTACATGTTCCTTTAATTTAGTAGAACCCATTAATCCGCTGGGTTCAGGCAATGTCCACAAGGTGCCTTGTCCAAGGACACAAATATTTTGACAGATTATTTACTGGGTGATCTGAGTAGTAAGTGATGGAAATATTGTCTGTGTTAAAACTCAGGGATAAATAATAACCTATCAATTACACAATAATTTCAATTAACCAAACACTTTAATATTTTCCTTTAAATGACAACATTATCATTGCCCTAAGAATATTGAAAGCTGCCTTTATTACATGATAACATTTGGTATTGTCCCATCCATGATAATACACCAGTAAAAGTTTAATTTAATGAATTTTAAATATTTAAAAACATCGACAATCTGAGAATAAGGAGATATTTATCTCTATTTAGTAAAAAATACACTGAGGTGAAATAAGTTTATTGGTCAAACTATTTTTCTAGGCAGACATTGCTACAGTTTAAAATCCAGTGGGAATACCCAATAAACCAGTGATTTCAGGTAAAGTTTGTTAATTTCCTTGTCAACGGGCAGATCAAACTTGGTAACAACCAGTTTTGATGCCACAACCTTGTGGCTAGTGGTCCCAATAAAGGAATACCCAATAAACCAAAAGCAATACCCAATAAACCAGTGATTTCAAGTTAAGTATGTTAATTTTCCTGTCAACGAACATCGAACTTGCTAACGACCAGTTTTAATGCCACAACCTTGTGGCTAGTGGTCCCAATAAAGGAATACCCAATAAACCAAAAGCAATACCCAATAAACCAAAAGGAATACCCAATAAACTAGTGATTTTAAGTTAAGTATGTTAATTTCCCTGTCAACGGACATATTGAACGTAACAACCAGTTTTGATGCCACAACCTTATGGCTGGTGGTCCTACGCTTTCCAAAAGACCCAAAAAACCTTCACCTTTGAATGCTGTGATCGAAGACTTGTAAAAACTGAGCGAGGGAAGTCTGGTACATCACGTTCACCAAGGACATCTCGGTGATGAGGAAGTAGAGGATCGATCCACGACTTGCAACCGGCCGATACTCCTCTCGGGCCGTGCTGATCTTCAACTCAGTTTCCTCGGCCACCGTCAGCTTTTCGCTGACCTCTTCGGCTGTGGCTTTTGTAACCTGTGTGTTGTATAGGATATTCATGTTTGATCGCTGTTAATATAGGACAGGTTATTTATTTATTCATGTTTCATATAAAGGGGAAAACGCAATGAAGCATTATCATTAGGGCAATCATCACTTTCGGGTTGGTGGAGCTGTGTGTTGTATCGGATATTCATGTTATAAATGGGTTCTATCCTGTGTGTTAATATTCACATTTTATTGCTGTATATGGAAATATCCAATGGACCATTATTGTATCATCCACTTCTGGTTACTTGGGCAAGGCGCCTAACAGACATTGCTTAAACAGACATTGCTTGAACCCAGCAGATTAATGTGGGTGTTACCAAATTGAAGAATTGTATGTATAATACATAACACACTGCAATAGGTCCAGTTACCCTAAGGCAGGGATGTCCAACCTGCGGCCCGCGGGCCGCAGTGCGGCCCACCTGAGTTTTTTGTGCGGCCCGCTAGTCATTTTTACTTCAAGTATATACTATTTTGAACTTTAAATCTTGGCCTAATTCAAATGTATCAGTCAGCTTTTAGGGACGCCGTAAAAATTAAAAGTGCAGAAAGAAACCGTATTTTATTTTAGAACAATATTAAGCGATCCAAATTTAATAAGACCAAACGATATAAATACTATCGTTTCTATTCGCGAACCGTTTTCTAAAGATCGCGAATTTCAAAATTTAACAAAATCGCGAAAATATAAATAACCGGTACTGATTTCGCGCATTTTTAATAATAAATCCTCAACACGTTAATATAACATCGTTTGCCTTTAACATAACATTATTTATTAATCTTGGCTTTACTATGCATTATTGGCGTATAATAAGCATTGCTATCTCAAGGCAATAATTGCCATTATGCGTCAATATACCTCGATTCCTTTATTTATGATTGGCGAGATGCGGCACACCCCTTTTGAATTTACGTTTATTGCAATTTATCATTACTGTACTACTAAATAACGGTACTGTCTGCTTTATGAATAAATATCTTTTTGGTCGTTTAAGGCAATTTATCATAAACAAAATTTTTTTCGCGCGCTCCTTATCCGCACATTTCGCAAATCATTTTAAAACCATTAATTCGAACCCTGCCATTTTTATTAAAATTTAAAAGGTTCTGCGGCCCATTGAATTATTTTAAGTGACAATGCGGCCCATTACAATAAAAGGTTGGACATCCCTGCCCTAAGGTGGTAACCCCCTTGGTTTTCCCATTTACGGAAATACACATGAATATCCTATCCTAGCTTAAAGTCAACACTTTAACCAACCAGGGCATATGACGAAAATGATTGTAAATAATACAAAACCTGCAAGACTTGAATGAGACTATGATCTTCAACAAGTGATCCCTCTGTGGATGTTAATCGATACAGGAGGTTATCCTCCAGCTCCTGCATCTTCCTCTTGTTCCTAGTCACATCCTCCAACAACTCAATCCTCTCCGCCTCCAATTCCTACATAGAAACAACATTTCATGTAATATGTGGGGTAAGGATCTTGATTCCTGCATAGAAATAAATTTCATGTAATATGTGGGGTAAAGATATTAATTCCTGTATAGAAACAACATTTCATGTAATATGTGGGGTAAAGATATTAATTCCTGTATAGAAACAACATTTCATGTAATATGTGGGGTAAAGATATTAATTCCTACATAGAAACAACATTTCATGTAATATGTGGGGTAAAGATATTAATTCCTGAATAGAAACAACATTTCATGTAATATGTGGGGTAAAGATATTAATTCCTGCATAGAAAAAGCATTAAAAATTACCCATAGAAACAACATTTCATGTAATGCATAAAGATGACATATGCAATCATGCTTAGAAAAAATATTTTTTATATAATATTGCAGACAATTTAGTCATTTTTAACTAGAAACAACATTAAAAAATACATATAAATTTACATTTAAATTGCTGCATGGAAATATCGTAATTTATAAATAATAAGAACATAATGGATAATTTTTTCATACAATATTGTAAAAATCTGAAACATAGAAAAATCAATTCGCAAAGGTTTATACAATACAATATATACCTGAAAAGAATTAGACAATTCTTTATTTTAACTAAATATTATTTAGATATAATAGACAGATTTGGATATAATAGCTATTTTAAGGATATATATTTAGATATATTAGCTATTTTAAGCAATTTAAGCATACAGCACAAATAAAAAGCACACAAAAAGTAACCTGCTTCTCAGTAACAATGACTCGCGCAAGCAATTGGTCTTCCAACCCCTTCATAGTAACGGTGAAATCCACAATTGATGTTCTTGCGCTAACTTCAGGTGTGTATGCTGGGTTGGCCAGCTTACTACTCATGAACATATGGAACCCATCCATCACATCAACTTCCTTGTCTCCTAATTTCACCTGAGGTGGTGGGTGTGCTTTATGTATTATCTAATTGATATGAAGGCATGACAGTTATCACAACAATTAAGTTTTGAGGATGATACCTATGGGTGCGTGGTATTTAAAGGATTAATTGTTAGATCACCTTGTGCCTGCCGTCAGGTTACCAGGTAAATCAGTTTAATTTATGTATTATCCCAATCAATGGGAATGTTTGAAGAGTTGTTTTAACCCATTAAATTATTCCAGGCTAACAGCCCATGGTTCATGCTATAGAACTGATTACATCTCAGTGGGTGTACTATTTGACCTGTTATATATTTTTATGAAGACCTACTGTACTATCAGATCATGTGGTCTATTAGTTTTTTTAGTTTGTAAACTTTTACGGAAGACACATATTTTGATTCCATAAACAGCAATATTGTTGGGGTCACTTACTTTAATTATCATCAGAATCTAGTATACACTATATTTTTATAGTAAAGGCCAAGAAAATCTGGACTTAAATGAGAACGGAATTCAGAACTTAAATCCTATGCTGTGACTTCAATTCTCATCGAAGGCCAGGTTTTTGTAACCGTACATTGTAAGACTAGCATGTAATCAGGATCACATTATCACCATTACCTTAAAAGTTGAGCCAGACTTGATAAAGTTTTTCTCGAGGACATTGTCCAGTACCGGATCAATTTCCTCCCCTATAATCCTCCACCAGTAGAGGTCGCCCAAGGGAAAGGGAATCTTCAAGATGAGTCCGGAAGTATTTGTGGTTCAAACTTGTAATCTGGAGAGACAATACAACATGGTTATTTGTTAATTTAGGTTACAATCCACTTCTTCGTTAAAAACAGCAAAACTATAGTAGATATTACATGTCATTAGTATAAAAGTATAAAAAAACACATTCATTAATACTTCATGGACTAACAAAACAGTCCTTACAATTTATATACAGTTATCCAATTATTAAATTCAAAAATCTTCCCTACACATACAGCAATAGTTCCGGCAACTTGATTATGGGCACAAGGTAATTTAATAATTAATCTTGTTATAGGATAGGACATTCATGTTTATCCCTGTGAATGGAAAAACCAAGGGGGTTAACACACGGGCAATTGTCAGATCACCTCACGCCCATCGTCTAGTTACGGGAGCTATTGCAGGGTGTTGTGTATAATTGGGAGATTCCTTTAATTTGATAAAACCCATTAACCCACTGGGTTCAGGCAATGTCCGTTAAGTGCCTTACCCAAGGACACACTAGCTAGCGACCAGTTCAGAACCTGCAACCTTTTAATTGAAAGGCTTCGCACTTAACCTCCAGACTAACCGGTCAGACGACAACCACCCTTATGTCCACCGAAAGTGATCATTATACCCAACCTGTAGATTGTTTTCTTTTTCCCTCCGTTTGATCCAAGTCTTCCCTTGCGTTTGTGGATCGATGAGAAGAGGATATCGTCCAGACTTTGTAACGATGATCCCGTTCTGAACTGATAATCCATCACTTGGCAAGCCCTGCACATGGGGTGATATTAATACTTGTACTGTACCTTTGGATATCTATTTCTGGGTTTGCTTACTTATTAGTAAGAATACTGGTAGTCTGAATTCAGCCAGAGATTTTGGATTAAAACCAAGTGCTGGTTAGAGGGTTTGTTCGATGCAATAGATTTACCACACATCTCCTAAACTCGTCTTAAGCATATAAACAATATATGATAAAATTTCTGGTAACTGACCTGTTAGATAACCTTACCCTGTGTTTTTCATTGGTATTCTATACGGACCTTTTTTAGATTTTATCTTCAATTTGAATAGATAAATTATTAGAATTATTTTTTGGTTGTGCAAATTAGTAAGTGAGTTTTATCACGAGACATTTAGTTTTTACCCACAGTCTGGTTAACAGATCGAAGCACTGGTGAAGATTAGTTATTAGGCTATACAAAGAGTCCACCCACCTGGAGATTCCATTCATTAACTGTATTTGAATCCACCAACATTGAAGTAACGTCCAAGCTCTGAATAATCGGTTTAATTTAGAAATCTTTACTATAACAGTGTGGAATTTTGGATATATCAGTGTTTTACAGTGAATAGAAAAATACAATGGAAGTTGAAATAATCTTGCTGCCACCGTCAGATTACTGGGCTTAATGCAATGTTTGTATATGAATAATTAGGATGTTTGTTTAGTTTTATCACAACCAATAATATACTGATTTCTAGCAATGTCCGCTAACTGAGATGCACAATGAAAAGTCAACTAGCTAGGGGTGGGTTACAATCAATACATTTGATTGCCAGCAACATATCAATGTTATTATCAATCAAGCTATATGGCCGAAATAACAGAGTGCAATAGTCATAATTTTTTTTAAATACCAGCCCATAAATTTTGTACAACATTCCAAAACCCAGTGTTTGTTAGCCCACGGACACACACAAAAGCAAGCAGCTGACTTTGAATACAAAACTGCTCTGCCACATAGGTGGATAATGATTTCTGTACCAAATACCTCATTGAAGGGTATCTTATTTTTTCTCATTTCCTTCTTCCAACTATTAATGAGCAAAAGTCTGAATTCTTGTTTAAACGGACCAGAGTAAGAAAGGAAACCACAGCAGAGTAAAACATCGCCAACCAATCGATTAATCTCCTGGAAAATAACCTTTTGTTGAAAACTGGTTATTTTTATTATTTTATAATTTTTAAAATTTAAATTTTGAAAAACCTATTTTGTTTGTTAACTCATAATGATTACATTTAAAAAACTTGGTAAAGAATGTGAATTGCTTAGGAAACTATGTAGCTCAGTAGAAAAATAAATGCAAGATACAAAACCAATCAGATAATTTAAATCAATGGGCCTTAAGCTGTTATACGGTTATCACTAGTGGCATATGAGCATCTATGGGAATGGGTTGCCTGGTATCAGATAAATTGTTGGGAGTCAGTTAACAGATGAAATTTACTAGGCATCTCATGATTAAATGTTGAACATGGTTCCTTAGTTAAACAGATGCTGTTTTACACTAAATAGCTAAGGTAAATTGCAATTGTTGCGTGTTTGTCTGTGGCAACACCATTTCTAACAATATGTCACACAAATGTAATCAAGTGGTAGGCAAATTGTATAAATCAGAAAAGAAAAAGTAAAAAAACGCTAAAACCAAG
This sequence comes from Ciona savignyi, assembly GCA_000149265.1. Classification (NCBI taxonomy): domain Eukaryota; kingdom Metazoa; phylum Chordata; class Ascidiacea; order Phlebobranchia; family Cionidae; genus Ciona; species Ciona savignyi. Next base: position 51,710 of record CH003179.1, read on the forward strand.
ATGGCAGGACCTGTTGGAATCTGCGACTTGCTTCGGTCCACCTGATTTTCTCCCCACCCAATCCACCAATCAGAGCCTTCGCATTGTTCATCTTTTGTTTGCAGGCTTCCGCATCATCAATCAGGTCCTGTGATGTCATAATGACTATTTTAAATGTTGGAAAGCTGAATTGCTGGAAAGGCATTCACAAGGGATGAATTTGACGTAACCACTGTAAAACATCCATCAGTCTACAACAGGGGCGGCAACCCTTTACACAAGTAACATGCGAGGTTTTTCATGGTCGTCGCGTGATTTATCGCACACGCTAACCCATACTATAACAATGTGCAAACTCAAACTCTGTATAATATATCCAATGGTATTACTAAAGTAATTTTTTCTCACATTCTCTTACAAATATTCAAATTAGGTAGTTGACTATGCAAACCGTACATAGCCACTGTACCTGTTTAGATTTCATTGCGTTATCATACACTGCTTGCACCGCATCCAGCTCAGCCTGTTTCTCATCCAGAGTGGCTTGAGCCTCCCCTAAATCTCCCATAGCTACCGCTAAGCGGCGCTCTTGTATCGCCAGATTCGCCTGTAATGTTGTTAAATGTAGTAATTTTGCCTTATATGTTTTTATGTTATTTTTTTCTTCATTGATCTAATTTAGTTATCATTAGGTTTGGAGGCCATGTCTAGCTATATATAGGTTAAATAACTATTAATTGTGTAGGTAGAGATATTAGGAAAAGTGTGCACAAAATTGTTAGAATACAAAAAGTGTAAGTAAAATTGTTATTGCACAAAAATTGGCCATGATTGGTACAATACAAATCGTGGGCATAAAATTATTACAATATAAAAAGTGTGAATAAAATTGATACAATTCAAAAGTTGTGCATAAAATCATTACAATATAGAAGTGTGAATAAAATTGATACAATTCAAAAAGTGTGCATAACATTATTACAAAATGAAAAGTGTGAATAATTTTAATACAATTCAAAAAGTGTGCATAACACTGGTACAATATAAAAAGTGTGAATAAAATTGATACCATTTGAAGTGTGAATAAAATATTGGGATGATGAATAAAAAGGATGCATATTTACCTTTAGAGGCAACACCTCTCTGTTGATAGCATAGAATGTGGCCATTGCCTCTGTCCAAGACAACAGTCCTGCTACATTCCCACAAACTTTCTTCGCAGATTCAAAAGTATAATCCTCTTGGTTTAGATATGGCTCCAATAAATCAACGGTTTCAGCAGTTATTGTGTCCTGTATGTAATACGAGAAGCATAAAATTCATTTGCAGGTGCGAAACTGGGCATGAGGTTCTACCAAATTAAAGAAACGTGTGTATCATACAAAAAACACTGCGATAGCTCCGGTAACCTGACAGTGGGCGCGAGGTGATCTGACGATTGCCTGTGTGTTAACCCCTTTGGTTTTCCCATTGACGGGAATAAACATGAATATCCTATCAAGTTTTGGTTAATGAAGTCCATTATTATTCGCGATATAAGACTTTTATATGGTATGAATTAATTTTTGATTCGAAATTATTTTTTTGCTACACTTATATCCTTTTTTGATGAAGTGTTTCAGCTACTGTTCATTTTGCTATGATTTCCTGTTCCTCTGTTGTGATTTGTTTTAATTGCCATTATTTAATACTGAGGCAAAAATTAATAAACGAAACCAAACTAACCAAGTAATGATAAGCTTACACTTTATGGCTGTCACTAATTTAATTTTCTCAGCATAAAAAATACAAAATTTAAAAGGTCAAAAGCAAAAAATCATTTGTTTTTTAAACAAACATTATCATCCACCTTGTTAAACTCGAGTAGCATGGTTAAGAACTTTGAATCGTTCATCAGTTTCAATGCTTCACCCCAGGAGGGCTTGTTACATGGTCGTTCAGGGTCTTGCTCCACTTTGTTGATTTTCCGCTGTGAAATAATGTGCATTAGTTGGTGTAGGGATTGGGAAGATACCCATGCAGTAGCTCAAAATGCTTTTTTATTTAGCTTATATGGTTAGAGCCTCGCTTTTCAGTCGTAAGGTTGTTCGATCAAACTGGGCCTAAGTTAATTTGTTGCGTTCTCTGGTAAGGTATTTAGTCTAGACCCAGTACATTCATAGGTTGTAGTTAAACTAAAACAACATATTAATCATATACAACATATTGCAATGACTTCAGTAACCTGAGGGTTGGCACGAGGTAATTTAAAGATTGCCTGTCAGATAACACTATTTGCGTTTTCCCATTCATGGGGATAAAATATAAATATCCTATGCTATTCGTTGCTTAAAACAAGTGGATGTACAGTATCAGATTTGATAAATGAACATTACAAGCTTTATGACTATTTCGGCCAAACTAGTCCCAACAAAACCAACCATGCATTTTACCCGACACTCTACTTACCCTCATCAATAGAAGCACACAGTCCATAATCCGCATTATCAAGTGAGGGGGTTTCCCTAGCTTCCTCACAGTAGCGATATCCGCAGGTTTGATCGTCTGCAGAGCAGCTTCAGCTTTCGCCAGAGCTGGTTTCGCCTCCCGAAGCTTTCCCTCGGCAACTAGTTTGTCTGCGTTAATCACGTCGGCGACCCCTTGCGCTTTGTCCTTGACTTTTTGGACCTGTATATAATACAGCTAAATTAGGACAGGATAGAAAACTTAAGTTTATTTTTTTTGGATGAAATCACAAGGGTTCATTATAACACAGGCAATCATTAAATGATCTTGCACCCAGTCTCCTGTTACCGCAGCTTAACTGGGTTGGTTATCTTTACAACATTACCTCTAATAAACACATTTAAAAACTTGGAACTGCAGCTAGTCTGGGGATGTCACAATTCAAATTAGTTTGGTTTGTAAAAATTATACTTGAATCAATTATTTTGAATTTAGAATTTCAATCCGTTCTAAAGAAGACTTAAACTGCAAACAAAAGCATTATTTGTTTTAGAATAATTCAGAAAACTAATATTGCATGTATGTTTGATGAAATGATTGTAATTTTAATTAAAATCATCATCACTGTTTAGCGAAAATAATATAGCGCTCACTGCAATCTAGTATGTTTGGTCTTGCTTATTAGCGCAATCAGTAAAAGTATTGATAGGCTGCTGGCAGCTGAAAGGTTGTGGGATTGATACCAGAGTCTCGGCTAAATGGTTAATTCTGTCTTTACGCAAGGCTTGGACACACCTTAACCCGGTCGATTAATAAGTTGTAATTATACTGAAGAAACCCATCAACCACATACAACACTCAACAAAGACTACCGTAACCCAACAGCGATCTCAAGAAAATCTGACGATTGCACAAGCGAAACGCCAAATGCGTTTTCCCATTTAGGAAAGGGTTACCGAGCTATTGCAGTGTGTTTTGTATGATAGACACATTCCTTCAATTTGGTAGAACCCATCATTTCGCTGAGTTCAGGAAATGTCGGTAAAGTGCCTTACGCAAGAACACAACCAACTAGCTAGCGACCAGTTTCGAACCTCCAACCTTTCGGTTGAAAGCAGCCTTTGGTTCTTATCTTAGTTCAATCCACATCCACTGCCACTTACTTTACTTTTAACTTTCTCTGCAGCTTGTGCAGACACTGTCACCTCAGCCAATACATCGTCAGCTTTCTTGGAAGCAACCGCCAACTCCTTCTCTTTTTCAACCAACTCTTTGGAAAGTTCGTTCACCGATTGCGTTGCTTCTATAAGCTTGTTTAAGCCTGTAATGTGGTTTAGTATGTGCTGTGTGGTTTGCTTCGTTGCATTTGTTCAAGACCATTCTTTACCTAATTTCTTTACGTAGTAGTTGAAATTTCACAGAAATCCCTAGTTCAATTCGTTTTTCATCCACCAATAACAATAACCACAAAAATCATATTTTTGGATCATAAGTCGCACTTTAAATTATTTTTCGTCAACAATTATGGATTGTACCACTTAAGTGATCATAGAAGTACTTTATGGATTTGATTTCCGCGACACTCAAGAACAAATACCGGGTACTACTGTTTTATAAACAAAGAGCAATTCATTGACAATGTGCCGAATAATTTGGTTCACCTTTTGGGTTATAAAATATTGTGCTTAAATCGAGAATTCAATATCTTAAACAGAAGCAATGATACATAAAACACTCTAATAGATCAAGTAAACCTTTAAAACACATAATTATCTTAGATTAGATTAACCTGTGTTCATTCTTTGCGCAAGGTTGCCAATCAAATCTAGTTTGTCTTTGTAAATTGATTTATAGCTGTTCAGAAATGATAAATACGACTTTGGTGTGACATAGGTTTGTCGGCGAAATCTTTCAAAGTAATCTGTGCAGGCTTCTGCTACCAAATCCTGTGAATAGAATGATTTGTGGGGAATTAATTACTGTACACATGAATGTTCATCTTTATCCCATCAATCACAGTTATTATAACTTATTACACAAGCAAACATTATATTATGATGTGACCATGGTTGTCTTGTTGAAGCTTTTATATAGTGTTCAATAGCATTCTTCAAATTTTTATCAACCTATTACAATCCACTGGATTGTGGCAATTTTTGTGGATACCTTGAACAGAAATCATACTTATTAATTTCTACTTATATAGGATATTGGAAGATATTCATATTTTATCATCAAGAATGGAAACATTTTTATCATCATGAATGGAAAAATACGCAGAGTTATCACAAAAGCAATCATCAGATTACATTCGACATAAGTAACGGGCCGGGTTTACACAGATAATCATTAAATTACTTAAGGCCCATTACAAAGGCACCAGAATATCTATCATGTCTTTTCACGCGTTATCCAACCCACCTGAAAAGACCCCATCACCCCATACAAGCTGAGTTTGACCTCAGGCGTGCACGTCACTGCAAAGTTGGAGATAAAATGTCGCGCCACGGCCACCAAGGCGTCACGGGGCCATCGGGAGAACCAGTCTATCGTGCAGCCCGATATCAAACCCGGGAATTTCATTGATCGCGATCGAAACTTCTCACCAACCTGGGAGGAATAATTAATCAGCAAATGCAGCAAATACATGCATAGATGGATAGTCCTTTCTACACCCTGATGGGTGTGGAAATCTCCTTAAGGAATTTTCTACAGTTATCATCTTATACCTTGCTTCAAGTTATATAGCTAAATAATTCATTCGACCAGTTAGTCTGGTGGTTAGTGTGACGCCTTTTAACGAAAAAGTTGCAGGTTCGAAACTGGTCACTAACTTGTTGGTTGTGTCATTGGACAAGGCACTTAACAAACATTGGCAGAAAGCTGTGATAGCTAGCAGTTAGTTTCAGTCCTACCATGCACTAACAACAACAGTATAGCTAGCAGAGGAGTTAAGATAATTAATAGTAAAAATACGAGGAAACAATATGTCAGACCATGGACTTACTGCCGGGATGCTAAAGATAATGCATTGTCTTTGCTTTTATTTTGTTTAACAAATTAATCTACTAGATTAGACCAGTTTCCTTTAAGTGTCATGCGCAAGGAAATTAGCAAATACCACTTGGTTAATTCTAGTATGGTTATTTTTACTTGTTAAATGTTTCGGTCAGAGATTCCTTGCTAGAACCTTTTGATGAATATATTATGTTGTCCTGATGAAAATGGCCTTTGACTCACTTGTGGGAATGCGACCACAAAAAATGTGGTCAAAAAAGTCTAATGTGGGAATGTGGCCACAAAAGGTTTAATTTAAACCTGGTGGGAATGTGGTCAATCTAAACCTACTACACTAAAATTATTGTTTTATTTACTTTTATGATTTAAACGTTTAAACCCAATATAAACCATTAGTCAAAAAACAGACATACTGGTGAAAAGCATAGAACGACATGCAGATTGCTTTTAACCCGAGAGAGAAAATAATCGTAGAGATTTTCGTTGGTCGGGGGCCTTCGTGGATGCTCCTTCTTCATAACAGGAACCAATTCCTGGGTTATCTCATCTATCTCATCCCGAGCGAACAGATTGGATACCTGGGATTACAACATGGATGTTGGAATGGATGCGACTCATTTATTAGAGAAGTGTTCCGCAACCCTTTTCCACTCGAGGCACATTTAGAAACACACTAATTTTTTTGTCTAAATTTGTTGACACATTTCAGTTAAAATTGTACCATGTAAGGTTTTGACCAACTATATACATTTAAAAACTGATAACTGTGATATTCAAATGTTCAAAAACGAAAATCCTTTTTATTTGGTAAAACTGTGTTATTATTTTCCTTGGCACACTGGTTGCGAAGCACTGGATTAAAGGTAGAATATTAAAGTGTTGAACCATATATAGTGTAATGGTAAAGTAACAGATTCTATCATAGGTGGAATTTGATCCCATAGCCCTGGTATGTATGAATAGAACATTCTACCCAGTAAGTCTCTGTGACTTCAATTAGCAACAACTTTTTTGCTGTGTCATTTTAAAGCTAACAAGAGGTGTGTAGTTTTTGAAAAAAAAACATCTATTTATTTGTTTAACCTAGATGATTCCGGAGGGGGTTGTTAAAGTAATGTAACCGTTATCTAATAACAGTCATAACTTCCCATCACAAAGATGAGTTAAATAACCAAAGATAATCATTTAATGTGCAACTAAACATATTACATTAAAAACATATTACATTAAAACATATTACATTAAAACATATTACATTAAAAACATATTACATTAAAACATATTACATTAAAACATACTACATTAAAAACATATTACAGGGTAAATTATGATGGTATACCTCTCCAGATGCAAGTACATTGTTTAGATATTCTAGAAAAGCTTCGTCTTTTATTTCATTGTCAGTGAAAATAAAAGTAATTCCATGGCCCTCCTGACCGGCGGTTCGATACAAAACTTTCAAATCGTCCATTAAGTTGCTTACTCCGTATGACCTGCATATGGATTTTTTGTTCAGTCGAAAAGCTTAAAGGGCTAGTGCTTTGCCTTACAGTTGCAAGGTAATAGGATTGAAACTGGTCACTAGCTAGTTAGTCATGTTCTCGGATAAGTCACTTATGGACATCGCCTGCTCAGAGTGGATTAACAGGTTCTACTGAAACTAAAAAAAAGTCTCAATCATATTTAACAGAGTTCAATAGCTTCAGTAACTTAACACAGGAGACATAAGGTTAACTGTTCTCAGGAGGGTGATACTACTTAGCAATGCACTTCAATATAAGATTTTTAGAACAAAACACCATTATAACCCCAGTCATTGCCAGAATACCTAGCACCCACAGTCTGGAGATAATGTTTGTTTAGTTATCTTTGTAATCTGGCATAATTCAATTAAATCCACTGGATCAAGAATATTTTAGCTTAATGCTTTTCCCAGTGTTTTCTTTTTTTATTGGAACAATAGGATAAGATAATCATGTTTATCCCCATAGAGAATCGCACATGGTGCTGTAACACGGGTGATCATCAGATTACCTTTCGCCCACCGTCGAGTTACCGAAGCTATTGGTGAGTGTTATGTAGGATGGAGCATTTGTTTAATTTTTATAAAAACCATTAAACCACCAGGTTCATGCAATGTCCGCTAGGTGCTTTGTCAAAAGCTACAACCGAGTAGCTTATGGTCAGTTTTGAACCTACAGAAAAATTAAGGCATTTTAAATATGAATTTAAAAACTCGTCAGTAAAAACTAAAATTAGAAGAATTTAAATAAATATGGTGATGTAGCCAAAAAAACAAAACAAAGTTACATACATTTAGAGCAATTAGTTAAAAATAGATTAAAAATGTAACTAACACATTACCAAACCCTCTTACCTGGTTAATGTGATTTGGAATGTTTTGAACCCAGCAATAAAAGAAGCGAGACGGGTAAGTGATTGCTTCCCTGATCCCCCCACACCCACCAGCAAAGCATTGCCTCGAGGGGTGTTTAGTATCCGGGATATCTTCAGCAAGTGGATCATGGCATCCTGGGTAATACATTGCTATTCTGTTGTATCTTTTTTCCATGCTACATTGATTGTTGTTTTTAAAGTGTAATCTTCCAATTGAATAAAATCAGGCATATGTAGTAATGGGCCTGCCCAAAAAGACAACCCTTTTAACCAGCAGGCATCAATTCAGCAACGGTTTAGCTACCAAGGCACAAAAAATGGCAAGATTTACCAGTTTTAATTTCGTAACCTCGATCCTACAACTTATCAGCTGAAATCCGACAAACTAACCTACCAAAAATAATAAGATAGTGACCATTTTCAATCGTACAACCTATCAGCTAAAAGCCAATGCACTAATCCACCACAAATGACTATACAGCAACCAGTTTCACACACTAACCCATCAAGCTATGCAGCAAAAGTACAACCTGCATCTCAACAAACCTTAAAAAACACAAGGTCCATAGAAGCTCCACGGATCAGCTCATTATACGACGCTTGGTTCAGTTCCAATCTTCCTTGCAGTTGCTCGTATGATTCGATTGGTTCGTAAATTTTTGGGGCTTCAAACCCCGCGTCATCATCCTCCTCTCCTATGATGTCACAACCATCATTGTGTGGTAATAAAGTACGAGATCAGTTAAATAATATTAGGCGGGAGCTATGCTACATATTCTAATACCAATGACAATACCTGACTGATTAGTCCAGTAAATTAGTGTGTCGCCTTTCAATCGAAAGGTCGCAGGTACGAAACTGGTCGCTAGCTAGTCGGTTGTGTCCTTGGGCAAGGCACTTTACGGATATTGCCTGTACCCAGTGGATTAATGGGTTCTACCACATTTACCCGTAACTACTATGACATCATAAGCCAATAAAAAAAGTTATTGTAATAGATTTTTCAATGTAGAATCTAGTAAAAAAAACATTATTTTCATAGAATAAATAACAAAATCATCACCGGTGGCTTCAGGGGCATCTCGAAGGAAATTAATGAAGAAAGGTTCACTGGTCACATGACCTGCCATCTCCTCCCCTACCTCCTCTAGCGCCACCTAGTATCATAATAATTGTTTAAAAATAAAAATATAAACAATAGTAATTTTTTTTTTAATTTCCAATAAAACAGGATAAAAGGTTTTTTAGCATGATTAAAGGTTGTGGGGTCAAAATGAGACAGAGCTATGATATATACCAAATCATTTAATCTACCAGGTTTCGTCCACAAAATTGTCCTACAAACTTTTGAGAAATGACTCCTACCAATAATGTTAACCAGCAACACCAATATATGAATATTAGTACAGTTAGGACATCACAACTTACTTTAAAGAACACATGGGTTGTTATCACATGAAGTAACATCTTATTATTTTGATTAAAACAAGACATCACCACTAATGACATCACCACTAATGACATCACCACTAATGACATCACCACTAATGACATCACCACTAATGACAACATCACTAATGACATCATCACTAATGACATCATCACTAATAACATCATCACTAATGACATCATCAGTAATGACATCACCACTAATGACATCATCATTAATAGCACCTGTTTCAAAGCTTTATGGAACCAAACTTCATCCTGAGGGCCGACAAATCTATCAGCGATAACCCGTGTGCATTCGTGCTTCCATAGTTGCATCACAACAGGCATTGTGGAAGCCACTTCACTTTCCACTCTAAGCATTCCCTGTGGTTCGGTGTCAATTGGTGTTTAATATGGATAAGATTACAAATGTTTAAAAGATTGTTTTTAGTAGGTGTATTTTAGTGGTCGGGAAAAATATGCATTGAAGGATTTATCCATAAATTTCATCTGATAACTTGTAAAATTTGAATTTGTAGCTTTAGTAATGGTTATGGTAAGGAAAATAGGTGAGAGGAAAAATTAAAATATACAATTCCTACTAAGATACTGAGGATGTCAATTGTGACCATGATGATTTCAGAAAGAATCACATTCAAATCCTTACCTGCCATATTCGGCTTAAGTCCCTCAGATTAAAAACGTAATGAAACTTAGCGGGGGTGGGTAACATCTTTCCCTTCACCGCTTGCCACAACCTTCTCGTGGCGGTGACCAGTTTAGGGATCAGTTGGCAGACGTCAGAGGGGAATTCCCGTGGCTAATGGTAAAAATTAATGACAGTTATTAAGGATTTTAACAAGGATACCTACTTATTTTTCAAATAGGATAGGATAGGATATTCAAGTTTATCTCCTTGAATGGGAAAACCAAGAAGGTTAACACACGTACAATCGTCAGATTACCTCACGCCTACCGTCGGGTTCCCAGAGCTATTGCAGTGTGTTGTGTATGATTCACACGTTCCTTTAATTTGGTAGAATCCATTAATCTACTGGGTTCGCTATAAACCATGTTATTGTGACTAAGAGTTTTTAAAATTATCCTGTTTAATTAAGTAGTCGATCTAGGCATTTAAAGAAGTAAAAATAAAATCCAACGGTCACATAACAAAAAGTGCCCAAAACGTTTCAACACAAATTTTAAAAACAGTAGCGAGTCTTTGTCGTAATTAACACATTGCAATAACTCCAGTAACCCTATGAGCACAAATTTATCAAACACTTGCTAAGATTATAACCAACATTCACATATTATTATCCAGGGCAAAACAATAGTATCCTATCTTAAGAAACCAGTATAATTATTTTACCTCACAAAAATGTCCGCAACCGATCGTTTTAAAAATCTTATCGATTGAAGAGTTGGAAGGCAAACAGCTGTTGAAGATAGCGAACTGACGCTTTAATCTTTGCGGGATATCATTCCTCCCTCCACCGGGTTGTATCATGGCCGCCACAAACTGTATGTCAACTATGTTGGTGAAGTCTCCTGGCTTCTCAAGGCTGGGAAGGGTTTAATCAAATATTTTATCGCAAAATATGGAAAACATGTAAAAAGGATGTTAGTTTAGTTTTTAGTTTATTGATTTTCGCCACAGTTTTAAATAAAGGCAAATGAAATAAATTACGACACAGGAACATGAAAAGACGGCAAAATGAACAGCCGTTATAAGATGTTATTAACAAAAAAAGGATCTAAATAAATAAATACAGCAGACGCGACTGCTAAACCTTAATACACATAATTTAATTATCTGGCAAGTGGTTCATGGGATTGGTGTATGGGGTTTGTGCATTATGTACAGTGGTGTCGGAATGCATGAGAATTAACATAAATAGCCCAGCTGCATAGCTCAGACAGTTTGAGTGTCAGCTAAAAGCTTGTTAGATCAAAGCCAGCCGGTGGCTTAGTAAGTCATGTCTATGGCAGGGCCAAATATTCATCAATTTTTCGGCGAGTAAGTATTTACTGGCTTGTGGAAGCTCATTCAAATAACAGTAGTAAATCTTTCACGCGAGTAACAGGAGTACAGTAAACCTTTTAACAAAATAAAATAAAACATGTTTAAACATTTTATAAAACAAAAATAAAGCATTCATTAACTTATTGAGGATTTGTTGTACTAGTTTTTTATTTGCAAGAGTATATCCTTACTCGCACGACGCGCGTTACACGGTTAAACCCGTGAGTGTTACTCTTGTACTTGCATGGATTTTTGGCCATTTTATCGATATTGCACTTAAGCTACTTAATTAAACCAAATATATTACTAGGTTGACTGCCTTTGATCCAACAACCTTACAAACAAAACTCAATCCATCTTAGCTAACCTTCCAAACTCACCATACTGTCTACTGTTTCAGCACACAGGCTTACTTGAAGTATCCTTTATTTTCCATCAGCTGCCGAACAATCTCGTTAGTGATCTGGTCCCCCCATTCATTGATCACCGGCATGTTAATATCATCCACAAACACCGTCATCTTTTTCCCAGCTGGAGGTCCGTACGTCGTGCCCACCCGCTTGTCCACGTAACTCTCAATTGTTCTCTGTGGGTTTTAATAGGATAGGATAAGAATATTAATGTTTATTCCCGTCGGAAACCAAAGGGGGTTAAGGCAGGGGTAATCATCAGATTACCTTGCGGCGTTCTGTGGTAGCATAGATGAGGGCATTTGTGTTTAGATAGGATAGAATATTCATGTCTATCACCGTGAATGGGAAAACTAAGGGGGTTAAGACACGGGTAATCATCAGATTACCTTGCGCCCACCGACGGGTTACTGGAGCTATTGTTATGTGTTGTATATGATGTACACATTCCTTTAATTTGGTTTAACCAAATAATCTGCTGGGTTTAGGTAATGTCCGTTAAGTGCCTTGCTCAAAGACATGACTGACAAGCTAGTGACCAGTATCATACCTGTAACCCTTCGGCTAAAAGGCGACGCACTAAATCACTAGACTAATCTGTAATAAAAATATCAATAAAATTTGATAGGGTACATTTTATCCTGTAAGTGGGATAAAAGGGTTATCACCATTGATTCTAGATCACCTTGCACCAACTGTTTGGTGGTAGGAACAAAATGTTTATGCGATTGAGACAGTTTTAGGTTAACCCATTAATCCACTAGGTTCAGTTGATGTCTTGCACAAGGACAACTTTAACTAGATATCATGGGTTTTTAAGTAATTCGACCAAAACTCCACTTTATTGACAACAATAAATACAACAAGGCTTCGGTGATCATATTATTATTGCCTAACTCTGTTAATAATATTAATGGGCAAATTTGTGTTTTGTATGACAAATAAGAATTCTGTGAATAGTTTTTACCAAAAGCTTCTATATTGGTTACCTGAAACATTAGAGGGGTTGTAGCCGATGAAAAGTTGACAGCTTTCGTGGCATGGACCTCTATGTTGTACCTTGTGTTCATATAACCCTTCACTATGACCGTCTTGGCTGTGCCTTGTTCTCCTATCAGTAGCACAGCTTTCTCCTATGAAGATTATGGTTTCGACTTACATCAGTGGTATGTTAGAAGGATAGGATATTCATGTTTATCCCTGAGAATGGAAAAACCAAGGGGTTTAACACACAGGCAATCGTCAGATTACCTCGCGCCCATCGTGGGGTTACCGGAGCTATTGCAGTGTGTTGTGTATGATTTACACGTTGTTTTCTTGCCATTATTTGCAGAAGTTGAGTTTTGCTTGAATTTAGTTGTACACTAAATAGTAAGTTTAAATATCTGATAAGTGCCTTGCTTAATCGCACAACCAATGACTAAAACTGACACAACACACTGCATTAGCTCTGGTAATCCTACGGTGGGCGCGAGTTTATCTGACAGTCAGGAATGCATTGAAATGCTCCATGACACTGCCTATGTCGAGTATGGCCGCGATTTAATATGACGATTGCCTAAGTCATAACGTCTATTTTATTTTTCCATTCACAGAGTTAAACAAGAATATCCTATTCCATTTTCTATCTTGCTAGCGTTTGAAATGTTATGACTTCACAAACCTGTTTCATGACAGTGTGCATGAGGTAATCCATCCGTACATTATCAACGTTGGGTACGAGGATGGATAGATATTCAGGGGTTGAATCGCTCGGATAGTCATACGTTGATACGTGCTTCGACCAGTGTTCCCATTCACCAGTGCTTGAGACCAGATACTCAAACATACTCTCATCGCCACCTTAAAAATGGCAACACTGGTTGGTTTTATGAAATATAATCTTCATTTACCTTTTTGAAAAATATTATAAATTTCCGGCAGAAATATTATAACCTTCCTTTTTTGAAAAAATATTTAAATCTTCAGACAGCCTCCGCTAAGTGACTTGCGCTAAGACACAATCTAATTTCAAAGTCAATTTCAAACCTGTAACCGTTCGGGTGAAAGGCGATGCACTGCCCCACCAAACTATTCAGGCAGCCAATTTTAGCATTGTATAAAAAAAACTGTGAAATTTAAAAAAAAAGTGAAGTTAAAAAAAAAGCTCCATATTGAAACCTGGTGTAAGTTTTGGAAGATCAAGTCCACCGTTGTCCTTCGCATATTTGTAAATGAACTGCTCCATTTTTTCCCGATCCGAAAGCTCCAACAGTGCTCCCAGTGACCACATCACACAAAACACAAACAACCTATAAAAAGACATTTTATACTGATGATATGGCAGATTATAATATATTTACTATCCTATGTCAACCTATGTAAATAAACACACTTTGTTCAGTTGTGTGGTCTAGAGATAAGAATATTAGGCCGTGACGTGAGAAATGTCTGTGGACTTTTATATGGCAAGGAAACTTACTGGGTGTTGCCCCAATCTTTAGATTCAAAAGGACCAATAAATATCTAAAGTCATGTAACTAGAGAACATACTGCAACAACTCAAACAACCCGACTGCGGGTATGTGGTAGACCAAATGTTAAAAACAAATCCCGACCACACACAACACCTTTCTAGATGGGATTTCCCCACATTCTTTATTTCTTCTGAATCAGGAAGCAATCCTTGCATAATAAGCAATGCTTGTTGGACATACATGCATTCCAGCACCTCCATTTTCGCTGTTAAGCTTGTTTCCACAAATCTATGCACGGCTGGGAAAAGGGTCAAATTCAGACATTTAGTGTGTTCAAATTTTTGTGCCACCCATTAAATATATAGTGTTTATATTTTAACTATTTTGTAACAAAGGTTTTTTAGTTATTTTTGATTGTAACATTATTAATGGATTGTTCTTTTATAACAATAATGAAGAACTTAGGACATATTAATCCATTAAACGGCAAAGAAACCTTACAAAATCAAGAAAACAAGTTTCTATTTAAATGAAGAACTGAGCGCACTTACATAATTTTAAGTAAATTAATTTTCTATTGCAAGCTCATCACCAGAACAAAATTGTTAGTTTTATAATCTTATAGTATAGATTACACATTTATCGAAAAAATGACTAAGGGAAGGGACGGCTTATGCTTTAAACATACATTGATTTTTTAAATTACAGCATTGTAAAATAAAATACACCCTTTTACAGTAAAATAGATTGAACTGCTGAAATAAATGACACAGGCATAAATATAAAATAGTGTCAACAGGACGGTCAAATTTTGCTCCAAACAGACATTTCTTCTGTCATTAAAATACACCATTTTTAGGTAAAATAGAATAAAATAAACAGAGTTAATTCTCCTACCTACAAAGGGACCTTCAAATGCCAACATCAAGACATCACACATTATTGCTGGTTTCCCCTTTAACCAGGCAGTCAGTATGGGGTTCCAGTTCAGTATGGAACTGCTCATGTACACCATACCTGTGGTGAGAATGAAGAATTGAGCACTAGTGGTCAGATAAAAATACAACATACTGACTGTTAATTTGATAGGATAATAATGTTAACCCTGGATAGAAAACTCAAGAGAATTATATAACAGGGAAATCATCAGATCACCTTTGGCCGACCATCGCATTATTGAAGCTAATGCATTGTATTTAAATGATTGGGGCTTTGCTGTTTTAGTTCAATCTATCAATCCACTTGGTTCAAGTAACTTCTGCTTATATATATGTAGATAACTAGTGATCTCATGGTGTTTAAGTCAACCGGATTGGCAAATTTTAAGTTCAAAAACAATTTTTGCCTATCGGCATCATAAAATTTGCACTTGGTTTCGATCCCACAACCTTATGGCTAAAGAAGGATTAATTAACCTTCGCCAATCCACAGCAAGCTTAATTCTACATAGAACTCACCATTCCTTGACACTGTAGCTGGAGAAGCATTGTCAATATTGTGAGGTTCAAATATGATCTTACAACTTGGAGCCATCGGAATCCGAGCACCCGTTGGCCAATGTTAAGGTTTTGTTGTCATCCAGAACCGAGTTTAGGTTCTCAATCCAAATGGCATCAACTGGGCCATCCAACACCAGCCATATGTTTTCACCCTGTTGAGAGTATGGTATTTGACCAATTGCATAGTATGGTGGTTAAGCTGGTTAACTCAGTTGGTTAAAGCCATGCTTGTTAAACGGCAGCCGAAAGGTCATTGAAACCAGTCGGTTCTGTCCTGGGGCAAGAAATTTAGACTCTTGCGGATTAAGATATCAAGTTGAACAAAATATTGAGATCAATCAAAAAGTAATATCAAGAATTGAACACAATATCTATGGTAGTAAAACCAAATTTAATTGTTTCCCGACCTTCTTAGCTTTATGGGTTCTTCTCCAGAGTGTGGAGAAAATACCGTCTGTCCAATCATTGGTTGCGACATCTAGTGACCCAAACATTTGTGACGCTGTTATCGCCTTTGGGTTCATTCTCATCTCCCTGTGCGGACTGTCAAGGGAATTAGTGGGGGTTACACGGCATTTGTATGCAATACCTAAGTTTATAATCTTGGAGGATACAAAATTTGGGAAATTTGATTTAAACGTTTCTTCTATTAGATAGAACTAATCATTCCACTAGGTTCAGGTAATGCCCTTTAAGTGTCTTGCCGAAGGACATGATCAACTAGCTAGCGACCAATTTCGAACTGCAATCTTTTCGCTGAAAGGCAAAACACCAATCAACTAAGCTATATGGTCGAACAAACGTCAAACAATGATTTCAATAACTTCGATTAAAACTTAAAATCTCGTCCATTGATCAACTTACCTTCCACACTCAGTCATAGCTTTCATGAGGACATGGATACACATGGTCTTTCCTGCCCCACTTGGACCCAGTGTCATCATTCCATGTCTGACTCGTTGCGTCTCGTATAGCTGGATCAACTTGAGAACCCATGGGGGGTGGTACACCAACCCCATTTCTACTGCCTGGGGATTTATAGCATCAATTTTTTGATGTTTTTGTTTGGATATCTACCCCCCATTGATAAATAAAATGCAGGAACATTACAGCACAATTATTTGTAGGACAACCTTGGCATAAAGTTGGGTTACAGAAGCTGTGTATATGTATTGAACCCAATAAATCAAAGGAATGACAAAAGGTACAATAGCCCAAAAAATGATCAGGGTAAAGATTGAACCGGAAACCTTCATCTTTATGCCTTCCATCCTTATCCCCGAGACCCCAGATTTACCTGGTGCTCAATCGCAGCTTCAATCTTGGGGTAACCAGCCTTGTCCAGCTGAATCCCAGGGAAGAGATCATTGATGAGAGAGAGGAAGAGGGGTTCATCCTCATCCACGAGTTTCGAGAGGTTCATGTCTCTCAGGATCCGCATCACAATCTTCATCTCTGAGTCTCCAGGACTTGATCTCTTAGTGGCTCCTAGTGTCCGGAGGACAGAGAGGATGTTTCTTAGTCCGAAGTCGTAGTGAACCTGGAGCAAACATCATGAAAATTCTCTACTTTTATTTTAGGATATTCGTGTTTATCTCCGTGATGAGAAACACAAAAAAAGATTAACAATTCCATGTAATCATTATTATCTATTTCTTGTAATCCCTTTTTTTAATAGTTAATGCTGCATATTTTCACCTCGAAAACATAAACTTACCTGAACTTCCACACAAACAACGAATAACTAAACTAAACTATAAAAGATTCACAAGGCACCATTCTTTCTCACTTGTTTTGTGAGCTGTTCCTCACACAGCTTGTACAGAGTGTAGAACTTTCTGGAAAGTTGTACATTTTCCACGAAGCCACATGAAGCAAGCTTGACCCTCATAATAATCTGCCGATCCGGCACCATCATTGCAACAAGTCTGAAGTTGATCTTTAAATTCTCAGGGAGCTCCTGTCTGCCAGCATAACCTGGGTTCTGTGGAATAGAAGGAAGATTTTGGGATTTTGCATTCTATTAAATGTAGGATAGGTTATTCAGGTTTATCCCCCGTGGAAACAACCAAGGGGATCAACACACTGGCAATTGTCACTTGGACATTGCCTGAACCCACTAAATTAAAGGTGTGAATTATACACAACATACTGCAATAGCTGTGGTAACCCGACGGTGGGAGCGAGGTGATCTAAATATTACCAGTGTATTAACACCCTTCGTTTTTCCATTACGGGAATAAACATGAATATCTTATCCTATCCTATTAAACCTTTCAATTAAAATACAGGTGGTGTTATTAAATTCAGAATATTGGACTTGGTGAGTGAAGCAATCACGGTGAAAAAATTATACATGGCGATCCTCTAATAACTTGAGCTTACAATCCAGAAGCCAAGGCTATTGCAATGATGTTATAAGCAAAAAGTTTAATATTTTTATTGGAACATAGGTGATGATTAGATTTAGATCCTTTTTTTACTATTTTTTATAAAATTTTTTTTTTTTCAATTTCCACAGAATGATTTTAGGACATGATAATCATTATTATTTCCAGGAATAATTACTTTAATTTTTCCCAAGGATAATAACTTCGATTTGTTAACAATCCATTTCACTGCTGGAAAAATCTTACACAGAAAATCATACAGCATTGCGGCGAGGGACGAAATTGCACAAAAAGTGGGAAGTTTGGGGATCAAACTAGTATCTGTCTGGTCATGAACGAATCACTTAACCACTAGACTATCACATCAGCTTTATTGGCTTACAGCCTAAGTAGTTATGTAATCAACCCTACAAAAATTGCTCCAACATACACATAACACCAGAATTGCTCCAGAAAACCACCTATGTCCATGGAATTATCTGCCTATCTGTCATAACACCCTCAGTTTTCTTAACCACAGAGATAAATATAAATGTCCTAACTTAATAGAAATAGTTAACCTACCATTGTGAGAAAGAGTCCAAACTCAGGATTAAGCGACACGTTGTCCCCATCTGTAAAAATAAACGCTTTTTTCCGATCCTTTTTTGCCCCGAGCACAATAGCAATTTGCTGAGCTGCCACTGACAGAACTGGGAGTTCGATTCTATTGAATTCATCAAAACAACCCCACGATCCCGACTGTGCTAGACCTGGAACATAATGTTCAGCTTAAAGAAAAGCAGCCAATGGTTTATTAGAATAAACTAAAACTTTCTAAATGTCCTTAATAAATTTAATACACTGAAACCAACATAATAACAACAATTCTTTCTAAAAAGTGGAAATAAGGAAGCATGATTTCAGTACCAAACTTACTGCCGAAAAAAGATTCTTTTAAATTGGGTGTTTTTAGAAACATTCATAAAAAGACCAAAAAGAACTTGTTAGGGCACATTGTTTAATAAAATCCAGGTCAATTGTGTAAATGTAAAAAAACACATAACTTTAATTGCCAAATAAAAAACACAAAACTTCAATTGCCGGAATTTCCCATTAGATCGTCCCTCTTTTTTGTATAAAAAATCACTTTACCTTTGTAAATCCTTCCCAAGCCTCTGTAATCCATCTGATCGGAGCAGTTGAATACCACCACATATTTTCCCAAACACTTTCCCATGTCCTTGGTTGTCTCTGTCTTCCCTGTACCTGCTGGTCCAGCTGGGGAAGCCCCTAAACTCATACCAAGTGCTTGGGCTAGTGTGATGTAACATCTGGGATTGAGGGGTTGGTCAGGGTGATTCATATGTGACAATTGTCTTTGTTATAACAACTGTGTTACATCAAAAGATAAAATTACATACCGTGTCCTGTGATGTTATAATTAACTAGTGTAATGAGAATATATTCCATTAAAATAACTTATTAAAAGTAAGTCAATTTTGAATTGTCTTTCAACAGAAGAGTTGTAGATTCGAAACCAGGCATCATTTACAAAACACTACAGAGCTTTGTTAACCTGATGGTGGGTGTAATGTTATGATTGCCTGTGTGACAAACCCCCTAAATTTTTCTATTCACAGGAAAAAAATGAACATTCCATATGTATGTTACAAAATAAATTTATCTAAAAATCATATACAGCTACACAATTTTAAATTTGCACCTGTCAGTCAAAGGAGTGATGACCAATCGATCAGTGCAGCCCAGATATTCATTCTGGTATTCAAAGTTGACATCAGTGATGGATACCACGCACAGATCTGTGTCCTCTTGGAAGTAAAACCGTGATTGCTTGAGCCATTCAAAGTCCGACACAGACTTAATATGCATGTGAACCTGGTGGAAAATTAAGTTGTTTAAGAAAATTTTAAATTGGCTAGAATATTTATGTGTTATCTCCATGAATGGGGAAAAAGAGCATTAAAACAAAAGAAATCATTTGGTTTTCTGAGCTCACTGTCGGGTTACGAGGGCTTGTGCAGTGTTAAGATGGATAATCATTTGTTATGTCTATGATTTACAGTAGTGTGGATAAAAGGTTAATGTGACCAACATATATACCAATTCTATGTATAAACGGTCTTAGAAAAAAGCCATAGGGTCACCCAACCTAAAAAATAACGATTTAGCATCTCAAAGTCGTGTGGTCAGATGGTTAACGTGACCAAAACACTTACTTATAATTCTATGCAAAAAATCAGTCAAACCTTGGCCTGAACAAAAATAGACCATCTACAAGATCTAGATACACTGATACCACAATACACTCTAACCGTCGGAGCTTAGTTTGTTGAAATCTCATGTTTTCCCACCTCATAATGCCCTTGCATTTTTCCTTTTATGGAAATAAAACATAAATATTCTATTGGCATGTTATTTATTCTTACTCTACATGAAAAAAAACTAGAGTATCTACAAAATCTACACAAAATGCTACCATATTTACTGACTAGGTCATCAAATATATCCCTCTGATGGACATGGATAGTGACCAGTGTCTCGTACTTGACCCTGTCCATCTTGGTCAAATCTCGAGTGGTCACTCCAATTAGTTCGTTCAGCATGTCCAGAAAGCGTTGGTTGGTAACTTGCATTACCTGGTGGAGTTTAGGGGTAAGTTTTAGAATATTTTGTTAATTTCAATATTATTTATAGATTTTACTATATTTTCTTGGTTTATATTACTTATAAATTTTTTGGAAATATTTATTATTTTAAACAAATTTTTAAACAAGAAGTGTTAATAAATTTTTTGTTTTGGCATATTTTTTCTATTCTGGTAAGGTGACATATATTATTATATGTTTATATTAGCTCTATGTAGCGGAATATGAAAAATAAAAACAAATTACTTTTCTGTCAGTCTTGGCATTTTTCAAAGCCACTTCGCTGTCTCTTGTCCAGATCATTTGGATCCCAAGTAATCCAACTTGAGCTGGGAACATGCCCTGAAGGAGGTAGAACATTGGGTGGTTAGAGTATTCTGTTTCGTCTCTATCGTAACACAGGTAATCATTAGTTTATCACAAAAGTTATTGTCCGGCCGGTTAGTCTGGCGGTTAAGTACGTCGCCTTTCAATCGAAAGTTTGCAGGTGCGAAAATGGTCGTTAGCTGGTCGGTTGTGTCCTTGGGTAAGGCACTTTCTGGACAATGCCTGAACCCAGCGAATTAATGGGTTCTACCAAATTGAAGGAATGTGTCTATCATACACAATAGCTCCGGTAACCCGACGGTGGGTGCGAGGTGATCTGTCGATTGTCCATGTCTGCAGAGAGTTTACAACTATCGTTAAGTTTTAGTAGAACCCATTAATCTACTGAGTTCAGCGAATGTCATATCAGTGCCTTGCCCAATAAGTTAAACTTCTAGGTAGCTTTTCGGCGCAAAGTTTATGCCAGAACATATATTTAAGTTTGATGGGCATAGTATAGAGGTTGTAGATTCAAGTAGCGTCTACTAACTGCCTTGCATAAGGATACAACGGTCTGGTTGGTGGCTTGTGACTGACAGTACCACAATGCTGCCATATGCACCGACGAGCAAATCTCAGTGCCACACTTGAGGTATAAGATCTATTATTAGCAAGCTTGCTATTACCTGAAATTCCAACATTTTAAAAGCTGAGTCTTCGATTCCATAAAACGCTTGTCTTATTATGCAGTGTATGGTGTTCTGAACGGCCTTTAGTAAGTTTCCCAACCAAACTTCTACATTGCCCTGCGGTTGTTTAACATTTGATTTCTATTTTTGCAGCTAATGTATGAAGTTACAATAAAATTCTGATTAAAATAACATTGTGGAATGCTGCTTTCTATTTTAAACTATTCAACACTTGCTGTACCATAATAACAAACAATTTCATTGAAAACATTAAAAACATATGGTGGTAACATGCTAAAAATATTTGAAAACATTGGAGAAAAACAACTTAAAACACTACCTTCGTCAAAAAAAACCTTTCGAAACACTGCAGAAAAACATCATGGAACACTACTTAAGGCATGACAAAAATAAATGCAGAAATACAACTTATAACACCATCTATAACATGGCAAAAATATGTGGAAACTTTGGAGAAAATCATTTCGCAACACTACCTGAGCCATGACAAACTTCTCCAGATCAATATGTTCATTTTCCCGAGAATTGACTCCAATCATTTTGTCATAATCCTTCTCGTGAAACGTGGCTGTGCAAACGTTATCAAACACTCCAACCAAATGCGCCTTCATAGATATAATATTAATAACATAGATATCATATTAAACAAGATTTTTAGAATTTAAGAAAAACTTGACTAAGGGTGCAACAAATCACAAAAACTCCAAAAATGTGCAGAAACTTGAAAAATTGTGTGTTTATTCAAATTAACATAATCATAATACATAGTTGGGAAATTTAAATGTATTCCTTGTAGATGTAAAGAATATGCAGGAACAAGTTTCATTCATTGAAGCTAATAACTATTTAAAGGTTTTACAAACTAGTCTGGTTGGTTAATGCATCGCCCTTAAGCAAACGGTTGCAGTTACGAAACTGGTCGCTAGCTAGTCAGTTGTGTCCTTGGGCAAGGCACTTAACGGACATTCCCCGAAACCAGCGGGTTGATAGGTTTTAACAAATTGAAAGAACGTGTGAATCATACAAAACACACTGCAATAGCTCTGGTAACCTGCTGGTAGGCATAAGTAGATCTGACGATTGCCCTTGTGTTAATTCCCCCTTGCGTTTTTCCGTTTACAGGGATAAACATGAATATCCTATCCTAAGGATTAACAAATTCCTTACAGCTTTTTACCTTCAGGATAAAAAACAAATCCAATTTAAAATCATTTTTTAAAGATTGAACCCCAATACCAACCTGTATACTATGCGAGTTGCTAGCTTGGCCAAGTATTTCAAGCAGAGCTGGGTCAGATACGAAGAAAAATCTTGGAAACACCAATCGCTTTTTTTCCAAGTAACCTGGATGCAAGGTAGTTCATAGGGGAAGTGTGTCAGACCATCAGCCAGATGGTTGTTAGATCAAAACCAACTGCTTGTTTGGCGATTTTTTATTTGGGAAAGAGACTTTGTAGATTTTAATTAAACTTTGGATTATTGGATTAAAAAATTAAAGCAAAGTCTAGGCCTACTATGTATAACTGACAAAAAAAGGAAGTTACAACACATTATTTACTACAACAATACATGTCACATAGTAAGGTTGTTAAAACTATTGAACATAATTTGTTAAGCTCACATATTTACACTATTCAGTGGATAATCTTAAAAATAATAATTATGATGAAAGAGTATATAAATATGCTTTTGTTTCCTTCTATCCCAATTAGAACAAATTTGGAATCTATTAAACCTGTTAGAGATTTCTGACAGATTTCAAGTTGCTCGAGCAAATGTGGCAGCAGCTGATCCAATGTGTCATCCCCTACACAACACTGTACAACGTTAGTTGTTTCGTGAGCACGTTGCATTATCTTCTGCCACGACTTGTCGATGTTCGAAAACCGCTTCGCTTCCTATTGATTTAGTGAAATTTAGGACTGGATTGTTTATTCAGGTTAGTATACAGGGCCAGTGGTGTCGTAGTGGTGTCAGAAAACCTCATGTCCATGGTCGGGTTATTGAAACTATGTGTTAATGGGAATGAATACTTCTATTTTTTAAATACATAGTGCTGTCAGAATACCTCATGTCAATGGCCGGGTTATTAAAGCTATGTGTTGTATGAAACGAATATGTTACTTCTGTTTTTGTTTAATTAATTTAAGTGATCGGTTTAAGCTACTGTTAAATCTCTTGCTGGGAATTAACACACATCATCAAAAGAACATAAATATTAAATATAACGGATGAAGCCACCAAACCTAAGAGAAGGTGTGGCCCTGAAAGTGTGAACCAATATGAAAAAAGAAAAACATCTCTAAAAAAATTACACTAATGTCAGATGGTCGTTATTCTGGTGGCTCAGGTTAAACATGTGGCTGGTGGTCCAATTGCTACAGCCAACTAGTTGAAATGTGTGAAATTGATTTTCATAAAATAGAATATTGTCTTTAAGAAAAACTTATGTTTTGATTTAAGTGCAAAATGGTATTAATATGATGAAATCTGCTGTTTTATTCGATTTTAGGTTTCAACCGTATGTTTAATCCATATTAAACAAATCAGTACTGGAAAGAAATGTAAAGATCTATAAAAGATGCATAGAATATGTATCTTCAGCAATCTTTATTACATTGAACTAATTTGCACATCAAAAAACATTTCTATGACATCACAAGTGCACCTGTGGCAGTTGCTTAGCAATATCTCCCCCCACGAAAACTGCTTCTAGGTATATCCACAAGTTCTGCACTGTCATCCATTGCTCTATTATTTCAGTGGTTCCAGACAGTTTGTTAACCCACAGTTGTATCTTGGGTTTGAAGGGAACATTGTATCTGTATGGCAACACTGATTATTATCCACAACCATATTTTAAGGCATTTTCTCGCCAAAATGCAAAAAAGTTAAATTTAGTTGTTAAGCCTAAACCATATAGGTAATCAAATATAGGTAAATCAATAGAAAGATCAATATCAATAAATTTAAGTGAAATATTAATAGACAGAAATGGGTTTAAAAAAAATATTGAAATATATATATTGATATCGATAAAAAAAATATTGCTAAGTGGAAATAAATGAATAATATTGATAGAGAACAGTAAACATTATTAAATGATATTGATAAATATAGGTAAATATCAGTAGATTAAGGTGAATATCAGCCCAAACCTGTTACTCAATAACGAAGCCAACACCATCAAGCTATCCTCCAGAAGAGCTACAAGCTCCTGAATATCCTGCCCCTTCAATAATAATTCCCCGCGTGACTTAAATGGTGAAAAGGTGAAGATCTGACCCTCCCACTCTGCCACTGTCGCCTTCAATTTGGCCTCGATATCTTTCTCCTTGGTGGCTGATATGCAGATGTCCTGGTGGGGGGTAGAAAAGGGGGTAATTTCCTTGTGTTAGTGCATATTCCATCCCTTGCTTTGGTTACATTTGTAAAAAAATCCATAAAAAATAAATAATTG
>CH003179.1:76984-116211 GCA_000149265.1 Ciona savignyi
CCAGCGTTTCTCAAACTATGGTTCGCGACTTGGTGGGTCGTAAAAAGTTATAGAAAGCTCTGATTAACTATACTGGCTATTTCCTTTACAAAAATCAAGGGGAAATTATTATAATTGTGACATCACACAATCTTGAATCGTGGCAAGATCTCCACCTGACCTTAGGTCATTGAACCTTTTGTCTCTCACACATGTTACTAATAACTGCAGTCGCAGACTTTTTTTAATTGCCTTGTTGCGCCTTATTACAGTACATAATTCCAGAGGTATGTTCCTTTGCAACGATAGCGTAATCTAGAAACCAACAACAACTATATATAAAGTTAAGTGGGTCGCCATAAATTGTGGTAATTAATAGTGGGTCCCAACTCTAAAAAGTTTGAAAACCACTGTTCTAAACATTTGACCCTTATAAAAAACATTTTACAATATAAAAAAAATATTTTAAAAAGAACAGTTTTATATGACATTTGTTACCTTACTAATTTTTTAAGGACCCTTTAAGCCTTGGGTGGAAAACATTTCTTTTTGAAAACTTTTTCTTAGTTAAAATCACAAAAATCAAGCCATTCACATGTGGCTGTTACTCCAGTAAAGACCACAAACCAAAAATGGACCAATTACCTCAGCACACATAAATGCACATTTAAAATCACCACACATAAATGTACCTTTTACCTCAATGTCATTCTTATTGGGCAATATTGGAGCCTCCATGATGTGTCGAAGAAGAAAGTTGTCGGATTCGACATCAAACGTGTGTCCTCCTGTCACAGTGGTTATCCTCTTCCAGTGACGCGATTTCATTGCCTGGGAATGTATCAGTCTGTTAAAGTGCCAACAGAACTGCATGAAATCAAAAAGCCAAAGGGTTATGAGATCGAAAATAGTTGCTATCTCGTTGGTTGTATCCTTGTGGGGGTCAATATTAGGTCCTTATGTTGCTTAAACCCAGAGATAACTAAAACAATGGGAACATACAAATATATGAAACACTTTACTGACATAGGCTAATGAGTACGAGCAAATCTGATGATTGATTGTGTGATAATTCCCCTTGCATTTTCCAATATATATAAAGATAACAGATAAATATGCTAATTTTAATGTTTAAAGTTACAATTTAGAAGCTTCTATGTATCAGATTAATATAAAAATACTATATGAAAAGTATTACAAAATTAAGCAGTTAAATTGATAAAGAAAAAATATGCAGACTAAATTGTTCTTTAATATCTAGTCACACAATACCAGTAAAGAATTTAAGTGGACCTTGGGAAGGACCACTGAGAACAGAAATTATGTGAAACATTTTGTTTATCTCTAAATCATATATATTATAGAAATATATTCTACAGCAGGGGTAGGTAACCCCTAAAGAGATTTTCATGGCACACCATATGATTTGACGGGCATAAAAAATCTATACTATAAGCATGTGCAAACTCAAACTGTCCACATTGTCCAAAATCAACAGTCTTAAAATTTGTAAAAGCATGCAAATTAACAGTGTTAATTACTAATATTTAAATTAGGTAGTTGACTATGCAAACCGTACATAACAATGGTTGGCATGCGAAGTTGCTTTCATTACAATATTATTTATAAACTGGCACATTGCATTCAAAATGTTGCTGACACCTGTTCTACAATATCTGCTTATTGATGCTACAATAAAATTACTGAAAAAGCAAGTATGTTGTATTATGAAAACAAACAAATTAAATCTCCATGGAACCTTACTTTATTTGCCATCATTTCCAGCAGGGGACAGCACTCATTAAAATCATCAATTTTTTTCTTCAAATCCAGAAAAGCTTTCCACTCCTTCAATCCCCGCGGAAGTTTCCGGCATTTGTTCTGGAACTCAACCAGCTCCGCGTTGACCGCCTCGATGTCCAGTTCTTGCCACATTATGTCATAATAGCCATCCACACTGTCGTTTACCTGAGAAGCAGTTATTTTGGGTTGGTTTATATTTTCAAATAAAAAGTTTTCAAAATTTATTTAACCAAGCAAATGAACATAAACAATATTAATTTATTGATTGGTGTAATCAAATGACAAAAACTATAACAATGTATCCTATAACATGACAGTATAAGAATATTCTGATGAGTGTCCATGTTTAAGAAACATCTGCGTTTTCCTATCTTTGGGTATAAATATGACCATTAATCCTGGGTTTAAAGACTTTTATTCAATCAATGATTATTTTGTTTGGTTGTACACGGGCACAAAACCTGGAGACACTATTCTTAAGTAGAGCATACAAAAGAAATTGAAATTAATATGAAAAAAACTATATGTTATGTAGACTCAGCACAAAATTTAAAAAAACTCACAGCATTGTACAAGGTATAAAGCTTAGATAGAAGGTTGAGTTCCTTCTTTATCTTATGCAGAGCCGGGTAATCGGTCTTGGAGAGTCCGAAGAGTTCCTCGCCAGCAGAATAAGTGTTGTATCGGCTCCACAGATCGTCAAATCGAAGTTGGAATATCGACAGCCGTTCGCTGGCTTCTTGGGGGGGAACCCCTTGTATGTTCGGTCCCCTGGGTTATTCATGTGATTAAACAAGAAATGTGTTGATGTGCGGTTTAATAATTGGGTAATGTTCTGTGGTTGCATAGATCTGTTCTGATGACTGCATTTATGTTTAGATAGAATAGGATATTCATGTTTATCCCAGTGAATTGAAAAACGCAAGGGGGTTAACAGACGGGCAATCAGCAGATCACTTATTTTCATATCGCCTTATTCATTTCTTCAATTTGGTAGAACCCAATAAACCTCCGGATCCACGCAATGTCGGTTAAGTGCCTTGCCTAAGGACACAAGCAACTACTGTATATACTCTCCGATAGATCGCGCCATCGTATAGGTCGCACTATTAGTTGTTAAAACAGTTTAATTTAGAGTTGAGTTGCACATTAGTCACACTGAAAATATAGGAATTTAAAAGATCCTTTCCCTAGCTTTTGTGCATAGATAACTTCGTATTTTTTTTGTACGGCTTAATATAATAAAAATATGTTTGTCGACACCTGTGTGCGATAATAAGGGAAAACTTTTAATTTTGTTGCGACTTGGTGGCGATTTGCACTTATGTCAAGTGGATTGGTCGCACCTATATTTTTTTTATAAAAAAGGACAAAAAATTGCAACTATCTGCGAGTATGTACAGTATCTAAAAACCAGTTCCGAACCTGCAACCATTTCACTGAATGGTGAAGCATTAACCCAGCAAGCTATTCGATTGGAATTTTTAATTTGTTTATTTTTAATTGCAATCATATTTTCTAATAAGACTCAATTTTAATGACGTGATATAACAACTGTCATTTTTTATAAAGACTGTTGTTGTTTTTTTACAAAATTTAAACCCGATATGTTTCTTATTTATAAAAACAAAAAAGTAAAAAAAAACTACACCAAATACGAATGTAACTAAATCTGTAAATAAACCCCACATTTAAAAATAGGTTCTACCAAAAGATAAGTTCTACCTTAAAGAAGGGTTCTACCAAAAAATGGGTTCTACCAAATTGAAGAAACATTTAATTTATACACAACACACTACAATAGCTCCGGTAACCCGAAGGTGGGCGCGAGGTGGTCTGACGATTGCCCGAGTGTTAACCCCCTGCATTTGCCCATTCATGGGGATAAACATGAATATCTAATCCTATCCTATACCCTCCTACTTTTTATCCTATACCCGACTGCAAATACAGACCAATGTGTCCGTCAATTCACGCACAAAAAAGGAACAAGAAAATCTAATTTTCTTACCGCTCTACATAATCAGTTTCAAATCCTGCAACATCCTCGATAAACTGTTCAACTCCGCTCAGCAAATCGGTTCGGAATTTTGGTTGAACAATGAGCAAATTTTCCTGCGATTCGCGCGATTGTTGCATCACAGTACGCCAGGCGTAACCGAGGGTGTCAACCCTTTCAGCGTTGCCGTCGTCAAATGTCAATTCCATCCTGGAGAAAAGGGTATTGGATTATTGGATAGGATATTTATGTTTTATCACCGGTGAATTTAAAAACTTAAGCATTTTATTGCTAAGTTATTGTCTGATTAACTTGTGGCCAGCTGTCTGTTTACCAGAAATATTGCAGTATTACTTAATTGACAAATCATCTAAAGTTATTATCAGTGTGAATATAAAGCATCATTGTCAGATTACCTCGCAACTATGCAAGGGGGCCTTATCAAACAGCAATCATCAGATTACCTTGTGCACACGTTAAGTTAAGCAAATAAAGAGCATCCTAACAATTCTTTACTATACAAATGACTTCTATACAATTCACTTCTTAAGATAGGAAAAAATAGGATATTCCTATTTATACTGTAAATTGGAAAACGCAAGGGACATTGTCACACAGGCCATCGTCAGATCACCTTTTGACAACTATTAACTGGAGCTATCGCAATGTGTTGTGTATGATTCAGCTCTTATTTCAATTTGGTTGAGCTCATCAATCCACTGGGTTTAGGCAATGTCTGTTAAGTGCCTTGCCAAGGGACACAACAAACTATCTAGTGACCAGTTTCAAACCTGCAACCCTTCGGCTAAAACGCCACGCACTAACCCACCAAACTAATCAATCAGGTCCTTTAGTTCTGTAAAATACGTCATGTCCCACTCACTTATTTAGGAGAGCGTATGCTTCCTCTAGTGGCGCAATCGATCCATCCAATCTTATCTCGTTGCATCTCAGCTCCTCTAGCGCCGTCATTGATGTCCTCACATCATCCAAATCCTCCAGTGCTCGATTGAACCTCTTCCCAGCGTTATCGATGAACATGAAGATGTCCTGGATGAAATTCATTTCATTTTATTAGTATTGGCGGGGCCACGGTAGCTACGGGACCAGGTATTTAGGCCATGATGATACATTACATTAGTATGGGCGGGACCACGGTAGCACTCGGGATCAGGAATTTAGGCCATTGAACTCCCATTACTCCAGCGCCCCAAGCTATCATGGATCTGCGATATAGCAGTAAAGTCAACCCGTGTCCTGAAGGAAGCTGACTAAATGCTTGACTGGGATAGATGCAAGATCATTAGATTCCGAAAGTTGTTATATCATGGGTAAACGACACTACATGCCCTCAGTCAGTTAAACAAAACAATTTCATTGTGTTAAATATTAAAATATTATGGTAAATTTCGGGAACATTTAGGCGGTTGTGTTCTTGGGTTGGGCTCTAAATGAATGTTGTCTTAATGTAGTGGATTCCAATACTAAATACTGTGATTAAACCATGAATTTAGAATGAAATAAGAGCTGTATATTAAATACTGTGATTAAAACATGTATGTAGAATACATATAGTGCTGTATGTTACTAAATACTGTAAAAGAATTGTGTAATTAAAATTAAAAGGTTGGTGTAGACTAAAAAAGTACGGTAAGACCCTTTATTTTTATTTACCAGTGTAGTGTATACTAAATAATAGGATTGGACCATGCCAAACCACACAATAAGTTGGATGATGAATGCATAACCATCACCGACATGTTAGTCTAGTGGTTAAGTGCGTCGCCTTTTACCCTGAGGGCCGCAGGTTTGAAACTGGTGGCTAGCTAGTCAGTTGTGTCCTTGGGCAAGGCACTTTTCCGACCTTTCCCCTAAAAACCCCGAAGACTTAATGGGTTCTACTAAATTAAAGAAACATGTAAATCATACATAACACACTGCAATAGCTCCGGTAACCAGACGGTGGGCGCAAGGTGATCTGACGATTGCCCGTGTGTTAACCCTTTTGGTTTTTCCATTCACAGTAATCAACATGAATATCCTATCCTTTCCTTTCCTATCCCACCTCCATCATATTTCCTGCCGTGTTATTCAGTTCTCGACCGAACGCAACCTTAGCCGCTCTGCATTCCATCTTCAACGCATATTTGAAGTTCTCCGTGGAGAATAAGATTGGACCTTCGACCAGGGAACTTGGGATGCATTCAATCCTTTCTTCAAGTTTCTGGGGAGTTGTCACATTATGGTGGTTTTGTAATATTATATTGGAGTTGTAATATCATGGTGGAGTTGTCATTTTATAGTGGAGTTGTGATATTATGTTGGATTTGTCATGTTATTTCAGATGTCATGTTGTAAAGGAGTTGTAATATTATGGTGGAGTATTTATGTTATAGAGGAGTTGTAATATTATGTTGGAGCTGTCATAGTACGGTGGAGTTGCAATATTTATTTTAAAAATGTTCAAACTTCTCAATTATGCAAAACACACTGCATTAGCTAATCTGACGATTGCCTAGTTTTCCAGGATATATTTTCCCTGTGTTTTCCTATTAATGGGGATAAAGCAGGAATATCCCTGTGTGTATTCATGTGGGTGAAAAAATGGATATGGTGTTAGTGTTAAATAATTTTAATTTTTTTAGAATACTTCAATAGTCACACTCCCACAGTTATTACAGTAAGTGCAAAAGATAGCAAACTTGCCCTTTTATTTAAACAAATAATTAAGTTTTATGTATTGGAGTAATGTTTGTTAAGTCCCTTGATCAAGCACACAAGCAACTAGTAAGCGGTACGCTTAAAATACTAAATTATATAGGTATAGCCTTTATATACTGCTAAATTAGTTATGTTAGTCACCAAAAAAAATCAAAATTGGATACAGTTGGATTCTAAAAATTAAGGTTTTTGTCAACAATAAGGTGGTTGATTGGAAGATGAAACAATTTATTTAAAAACATTGACTTTAATAACTACATTCAGGTTTGGCTTTGTCCGGCCAAATATAGCTTAGTACCTCAGGATTAAGCCGGTGTCTAGCTAGTCGGTTGTGTCTTTGGCGAGCACTTAGCAGTCATTGTCTGGACCCAGTGCAAAGAACATTTCAAGCATACATATGTATAAGATTTGCTGGATGATGATAATTGTATGCCGTGTAATTACACTCCTTTACATAATCTCAAGCTAAGTTAACCATTGTTCGTATGATAAATTTCAATGTTTTCCAATTCACAAAGATAAGGCATAAATATCCATCCCAACTCACATTGTAGTATCTGATCTGGTCCTGGTACTCCGCCAAACTTGGTCCATGGATTTTAAATGCCTGCAACTTTCCATCTGCATCTTTCTCCCATATCTCAGAGTAATCTACATCGTTGGTGACTTTCTGCAGAACTTTCCCACATTCTGACTTCAACGTTCCGATAATTGTCGACAGCTGACTCATGATTTTCACAATCTCTTTGTTGTCACACAACGCCTAAGCACAAAACATTTGGTTAAATCACATGTAATACAAGAGTGTAGGA
This sequence comes from Ciona savignyi, assembly GCA_000149265.1. Lineage (NCBI taxonomy): Eukaryota > Metazoa > Chordata > Ascidiacea > Phlebobranchia > Cionidae > Ciona > Ciona savignyi. The sequence goes on from CH003179.1 coordinate 84,299, forward strand.
GGGTAGTGCTGGAACCAGGAATATATGGCATAAAAGGTAATTACTTAAGTATCCCCAGTATACTGTAGTTTAGTTAATGGTATAGGCCAATATATCATGAAGCTTTGGCTAGAATACTCATGTGTGGAATGTGATATGTCACTTATATTTTAAAGCAATTGCAGTGTATTCAGTATTTTATATAACTTTTGATTTTAAAAATGTTGATTCTAAAGGACAAAACCAATAAAAATGGTCATAGCTGGATGTAGACCTAGAACCCATCAGTTATAATTGACACCTATTAAGCTTCACCCTATACCCCATCAATTTCCCATAGTACCGTCGTATATGGTAGTGATATGTACACTTGTAGCTTTAAAGCTGGAAGCCAATGTGACAGTAAGAAGAATTAAAGATTGCAGCGTTCAAAAACAAATAATGAATACCACAACAGTCCCATTACCCAGGTTTCAAGCTATAAACCTGGGCAATTAGAATGCCATTGATATTACCTTGTTTGAATGCTTGTGTGGTCCTGGAGAGCTGACCTCTGTCTCTCCTTGCATTTGCTGCTCCAACTCATGCTGGGCATACATGCTGTGTCGCCACTGTGGGATCGCTTTGCATGACTGGACAATACTTTGAGATATCTATGGAAAATGTTAAAATAAGGATTTTAAAATCTTCAATTGAAAGTGTTGTGCTCTTATGACAAACCTGCAGAATAACTGTTTCCGAAAAATTCACTTTTTCTAATAGGTTTTGAAAATATTAATATAAATAACCAATGAAAATTTATCTACCACCCATCAAACTAATGCATTACCCATTAGCACAAATTAGATCTTAAATGTTATATATTCAATTTAAAGTTAGGGAAACTATAGAGAATTTTTCGAAAATGCTTAAAAAATGCATATTATTCTACAAAAAATCTTAAATAAATCTTTAAAAAAATATTGATAAAACACTGTAACATAATTTAGTACACGATTAATGGCTTTAAAAACAGTTAATTTTTTAACAAGACAGGAAGAGAGTTTTAGGGTCATGCATGAAGTTACCAGATGTTTTGATAATGTATCGACGCATAACTTCATGGGTTAGCACATTGCCAAAAGGTTGTAGATAAAAATTAATAAGTTGCGTTCTTAAGCTAAACACTTACAACACATCACATAGACCCAGTGGATTAGTGGATTGAACAAAAAAACAGCAGGTTTTTTAATAATAACACACTAAAACAGATCGGGCAAATGTGACATGTACGCCAGGATAAACCTTTCAACAGAATTTCCCCTCAAATCATAACAAACGATACATCCATCCAAAAAGCTATGCATGTCTTGGGCAAGGCACTTAACGGACATTGCCTGAACCCACCAGATTGATGGGTCCTTATTAATCAAAGGAACGTGTGAATCATACACAACACACTGAAATAGCTCGGGTAACCCAACGGTGGGCTTGAGGTGACCTGACAATTGTCCGTGTGGTATCCACCTTGGTTTTCCCATTCACGGCGATTTTCCCATAGGATATTAATCATACACAACACAATCTGTAATTTCTTCCTGACAACTTTTGGCACCAATTACATCACAATGAGCATTATGACCTTGTTAAGGGATTGTTGTATGACATCGAGACTCGGTTTGATGGCGATGTTGGGAAGAGCAAGGATGATATCAGTCTTCAGGATGGGAGGATGCGGGGTGGATGTTGATCCGGAGGAGGAGCCGTAGTCGGTGGATGATGTTTTAACTCTCAGTCGTCTGCGGATGCGATCCAATGACTCCCGCAAACCTGAGAAAGTTTAATGAAACCAGAATTTACAAAAATGAAAACTCCACAAAAAAGAAATTTTTACTTATTATTATTTTTGATACTTTTCACTTTAGTAAAGAAAAACTACTTAGAAATGGAATAAATTAATGAAAACTACAAGTTCTTCAACTAAACAACTGGCAAGGCACTTAGTGGAGATGGTGTAAACACAGTAGATTATTGGGTTGAACTAAAAAATATAAGAATGTTTTAATCATATACAACATACTGTTAGTTAAATATGTGCCGTGTAATCGATTTTCAACCATGAGTTCAAGTTTGTTTAACATAATACTAACATGTTTAAATGACTATGATTTGGCTATCTTTTTCTGTTATTACTTTTTAAATAAAATAACATCTTCTTTAACACAAATAAATAACAGAACAGTGACTAAACATAAACTAAATTGGAAAGAAAAAGTTGGTTTGTTGGCTGGAATAGACACTCTCCGGTTAACCGACAGTGGGTGGAAAGTGATCTGACAATTGCACATGTGTTAATCACATTACTTTTCTCATTTATGTGGATAAACATGAATATCCTATCCTATTTATAAAAACTCAGTTTTCTTTTATTTCCCATGATATAATAGCTGAATCTTTTCCTATTTAAGATATTCAATAGGTTCCATGTGTCCACCTACATTTGATTAGAGCATCTGTATTCTTCTGGCAGAACAGATGGATCGTATTAAAGTAGACGCAACTCAAGCATTCCTGACAGCGCTGGCCTTTCAACTTAGCTTCATGGTGAGTGCAGCAGTATGGCTCCTATTCCAATGTATGGAGAATTTTAAGGTTTAAGCCACCATTGCCATTAAACTGTGCTGTTACAAGGCACTTACAAGTGGATTTTGATTAAGTTTAATATAGTTAAAATGTGGTTTGAATTATTCCTCAATCCAGTTGTTCAAATATTGCTAAAATATCAAATCTAGTTAACATCCTTGTTTAGTTTCAGGAATATATTTAATATATTTAATAGCTATATTTAATAGAGTATATTTAATGGAAAAACTCCAGAAATCTGGCACCGGAAATTCAGTACTTTGCCAAAATATTTTTATTTAATAACTATTTGTTACCAGATCAAAAAAAGTATAAAAACCAAACCGAGTCTAACCCACCATTAGTACGTTTCTGTCAGATGGTTTGAGTTTGCTCTTCAAGATATCAATGAGTTCATCAACGCATTGTTCATTAACGGATGTGAGACGAGTGAGATTCTCACTTGCCTTCGAACATGTATCATCAGTCAGCTCAATGAACCTGGTGGATTGGTCAGTATGAATATTCTGATTCTTTGTGAGTTCAGAAACTTTTCTGATTATATTATAGTATAGGATATTCATGTTTATCCCTGTGAATGTAAAAACCAAGGGAGTTAACACACAGAAATCGTCAGATCACCTCGCGCCCACCGTCCGGTTACCGGAGCTATTGCATTGTGTTGTGTATGACACACATGTTCCTTCAACTTGGTAGAACCCATTAATCGGGCACCGCACTAAATCACCAGACTAACCGTTGGACATAAAAATCAGATAGGATACGATATACATGTTTAGGTTTATAATCAATCAACCTTATAACGAGTAAATCAATAAACCTTATAACATGTTTTAAAATTATGTTCATGTATGACATGTTTTATTATTTTTTTTGTTCATTTTATTTTAGTGAATGGAAGAACGTAAAATATTTATGGTGATATCCTGTTCATAATAAAACATAAAGGGCATTATTACACTGGCAATCAGCATAACTCAGCATGTTTTGATCCAAAAACCTTTTAACTGTTGTATTACTGACAGGGCTATGGACCAGAATTAAAAGGGAAGAAAGAGCCTTGGAATCTGATATCTACTAGTGACTAGTAAATTGCTTTGGGCAGGATAGGATATTCATGTTTTACCATCATAAATATAAAACCATGGTTTTTCCCAAAATTTCCATAGATATCATATACTCACTCGTCAATATGCAGAGGATCTCCTTCAGGTATCACCACTAGGGGTGTCCCAATAATCTCCTCCAAAATTGTGTTTATTCGGCACTCGATGGTGTCAGAGAGCTGTTTGACGAAGATTCTAAAATCTTCCAAACTTTCCTTCACCGCAGCAATAACTGGAATATTGATATTATATATTTTTTTTGGAATACTTTTTAAAATATTCATAAAATAACTTTCATACCACAGAAAGCTTGGTAATTTGTCTAAAATTACCTCTTGTAATGGAAATTTAATGTAAATGCAGTTTGTACTATGTTATAAAGAAATATTTTTGTTCACAAACTATATCAGTATCATGATTTAAATTGAGCATAACCATGATCATAGTTTATTTAGAAAAATTTCAAGATTGCAAATGTCAAACGAATGACAACTACATAAGAACGCAAGAAAGTTTATTCTAGGTTACTGTGTTTTTTCGCATAAATAATCGTTCTTAATAATGTTGCTTAAATGCATCAAATATATTTATTGATATCTAGTTAACTCGGTCACTTAAACATTGATCGCCAGCGGAAAGTGGTTGGATTGAAAGCACCTGCTGCCTAAGGAATTTAACAGCTGACCTAGCCTAAACCCAGTGGAATATTAAGTTATCCTAACACAGTAAAAATTATTGGGTTTTAAAACAGTATAAACGTCTTTATCATAAACTTCACAATGCCAATTTAAAATCGGACTTCCCACCAACTTACATTTCGCAATGTTCAGTGAGCACCAGTTGATCCGGGTCAACCCTGGGAGGAAGACTTCGTCGAGTTGCGCAACGTGGTTGGATGACGCGTGGGATAATATGGGGGGAATCCCCTTGATTATTTCTTTGTGCTCCTTGAGTAGGTCGGATAGCCTGGATGGTAAAGATCCAGGTCACCGACACGCTCGTGTACCGTCCGAAACGCCACAGACACAACACAAACATGGACCTAATTGAACTTCTGGAGAAAGAAGAGAACGAAGTCTCTCCAGCCGCCCATTACGCTGCAGGTTTGTTTTTTTCGTCCGACAGATAAGTCGTCGCATTACCAGAGATATTGCAGTGTATTGTGTATGATTCGCACGCTTCTTTAATTTGTTAGAACCCATTAATCCGCTGGGTTCAGGCAAAGTGCCTTGCCCAAGGACACAATCGACTAGCTAGCGACCAGTTTCGAACCCTCAACATTTGGACTGAAAGGTGACACACTTAACCAACAAACTAATCTGTCGGACAAATGTGGTGTTTGACCATTCTACAATTCTTGTTTTTATGGTAGGATATTGATGTTTATCCCTATAAATAGAAAACTATGGAGGAGTCATCACAAAGAAAATCATCTGATTATTATCTTGTGCATACAATGGGGTGGAGCTATTGCCTGTTGTATATGATTTAAAAGTTTCTTCTGTTTTAGTTTAACCCATTAAGCCGCTGGTTAGTGCTTAATGACACGACTGACTTGACGGATATTGCCTGAACCCAGCGGCTTAATGATGGTGGGTGCAAGGTGATCTGATGATTGCCTGTGTATTAAACCCCTTGGTGTTCCCATTCACGGGGATAAACATGATTATCCTATTCTATCCAATATAGTAACAAAGTACACCAATGGACTTACAGTACACAAAGAAAAAGACTTACGTATCTGCATGGAACCTAAGTTTTGCCGCATCCACGGTCAACAACTTCATTGCAGTGTCCGGCACATCTAACTTTAGTGCCACCATGTGACGACTTTCACACAACAGCTCGTGCACTTTGGGGTCAAAGTTCACGTAAAGGTCACGGGTGTCGGGGTGACGGACCAATATGGAGGCACGAAGTCCGTGCATGATATTCTCCACTCCTCTGTACCACGCTCGGTGGAATAGTATCTGTGATAATGGCCATTGTTAAAATGTAATATTGGCCGTTGTTAAAATGTAATATTGGCCGTTGTTAAAATGTAATATTGGCCGTTGTTAAAATGTAATATTGGCCGTTGTTAAAATGTAATATTGGCCGTTGTTAAAATGTAATATTGGCCGTTGTTGAAATGTAATATTGGCCGTTGTTGAAATGTAATATTGGCCGTTGTTGAAATGTAATATTGGCCGTTGTTGAAATGTAATATTGGCCGTTGTTAAAATGTAATATTGGCCGTTGTTAAACTGTAATATTGGCCGTTGTTAAAATGTAATATTGGCCGTTGTTAAAATGTAATATTGGCCGTTGTTAAAATGTAATATTGGGAACATTTGGGTGGTCAAGTGCTTTATGTTACCGATTCATATACCAATCTTTATATACAAAAAAGGTCTTAGTGACGAGCCCATCATGGGTTTGAAACTTCAAAAAAAATTAAAAGCCCAGTAAAAATGTAAGAATTGCAAATGTTAGTACAAATTAAACAGAATTTTTTACCTTTTTGTTTTGTCATTTTTATTAACAATACACAACATTGCTGCTATTGTTTAACCTATCCTACCTATTTAACTAATAATGCATGTAGGATAACCTGTGTATGCATGTGTGTGAGATCATTGCATTTTGACAGCGCTGTGCTATTGTTAGATTTTTTTCCAAAAATCATTTTAAATGAAGATAAGTAATCCAGTAACATGACTATAGGCACAATATAACGTTGTCCAATAAAAATGGTATAAATTTAAAAGACCTGTCTTATTGGTTTTTGAAAGACATCTCATGTTCTATTAATCGGTGGTAAACAAATTGCACTCATATTATTTTATCTGTGTTAATTTATTTTAGTTACCGGATTTATCATCTGTAAAATTATGTAAACATAGAAACCTCATATTCTGTTAGCGCTGCTGCCACTTTATTGTAATTCCGCACAACTTTTCGCGCTTCAGTGGTTTTAATTAGATCTTTGTTCCGTGCGAGTGCTAACATAGAAATCTCAAGATGAGTGTAAAGTTGACGAGACCATAAGATCCGACCGGAAATCTGAAACGGAATTAATTAATTTGAATCTGATCGAAATTGGTAACTTTTAAACAGTATGATATGACATTATATTAATGTTTATCACTGTGAATGGGAAAACCAGGGAGGTTAACTGGTTTTGCGCCCACCGCCCAGTTACCAGACCTATTGCAGTGTGTTGTGTATGATTCACATGTTCCTTTTATTTAATATAACCCATTAATATACAGGGGTGTACTATAAGTGTGTACTATAAGTGCCTTGGCCAAGATCATAATGACAAAATCCTTCAATGTGGATTTTCCCACCAGTCAGGACATAAGTCACATCCTAAGATTATGAGGATAGTACAACTGACGTTATAACTAGTGGTCGGAAAATGCAAGTGCATTATGACATGGCAATTGTTAGTTTACAGAGTCTGCTTTATACCTTCCCCAAGAACTGGACTAACTAGCTAGAATAACAATTTTTAATTGACATTTCATAAAATATCGCAAGTTATGCCTAAACTAATTTATTATAGTTTGGCGGGTGTTCCCGAATAGCCTTTTATTACAAGAGTATTTATTAAATATTACAATACAGTAATTGAGTATAAGCTGAATGTAAGGGAATGAATAAAAAAAACTCTTGAGAGCTGACAGGGCAAACTCAGGACCAACCTAATACTGCTTGCTCAGTTTAGTCGGTTAATGCGTTAGTCGGTCAGCATAAGGGATGCAGGTTCGAAATTGGTTGCTCGCTAGTCGGTTGTGTCCTTGGGTAAGGCACTTAACGGACATTTCCTGAACGCAGTGGAGTGGATTAATGGGTTTTACTAAATTAAAGAAACGTGGCTATCATATACAACCCAATGCAAAAGCTTCAGTAACCCGACGGTGGACGTGAGGTAAAGTGACAATTGCCTGTGTGTTAACCACCCTGGTTTTCCCATTCACGGGGATAAACATGAATATCCTATCCCTACTCACTGGAGGCATGTTCCTGGCTATTGGAGGATCCTCTTTTTGCTTCTGATAAACCTTTTTCATCACTTCAACTTCCTTTCCAAACTGGAGCAAAATCTTCATGTATTTCTCCCACAAATCCAATTCAATACCCTTGATCTGGCCAAACTTTTCCAGTGTTGCCACAGCTTGTGATGGCTGGGTGAAATAGAGTTCATTTGCAGAAGTAAAAAATGTATTGGTCAACACTATTTTGTAGAATCTGTCAAAACGACTAAAAGTACATTATATTATTGTATATTTGTAACTCCATCTTATATTACAAAATGCAATACCTTTAGAAACACAACTATGGAAGCCATAATAATATAATTTGCCGAGGTATACAACCCCTTCAACAACTGGGAAAATAAGTATCCGAGGTCGGCAATCCCTGGCATGTGTGCCACCATGGCACGTCCCGTGACAAAACCTATACTATAACCATGTGAAAACTCATATTCGAGTAGTTGGCTATACAAACCGTACATAATAATGGTTGGCACGAGAAATTACTTTCATAATGATATTATTCATAAACTGACACATTGTATTCAAAAGGTTGCCGACCCCTGATTTATATTATACCAGGTTTGGATTTCCACAACCTTAGGTTGGTGCACAAATCTACTACAGATAAACAGGAATTGTTCATATTACCGGTAGAACCCTCGAGAAGCACTGCTCCACCAGGCCCTGTATGCCTTCCCTTATGCTTGATACTTGCATCATGAAATCATCATAATCATCACGGAACTCACGACAGCGGTGATTGAGATGATCGTACGTTCGTTTCTTCACAGTGGCAACAATCGCTTTGTACTTGGCGACGTAACTTTCCATTCCCTGGGTTGGTTTTATTCACAAGCGGTTATTTGAATGATAGCTAGTTTGATTGACAGGTGATTTATTTAACGAGTGGTTTGATTGACAGGTCGTTTGATTGACAGGTGATTTATTTAACGAGTGGTTTGATTGACAGGTCGTTTGATTGACAGGTAGTTTGATTGACAGGTGGTTTGATTGACAGGTGGTTTGATTGACAGGTGGTTTGATTGACAGGTGGTTTGATTGACAGGTGGTTTGATTGACATGTGGTTTAATTGACAAGTGGTTTGATTGACAGGTGGTGGATTGACAGGTGGTTTGATTGACATGTGGTTGATTGACAGGTGGTTTGATTGACATGTGGTTGATTGACAGGTGGTTTGATTGACAGGTGGTTTAATTGCAGGTGGTTTGATTGACAGGTAGTTGATTGACATATGGTTTGATGGACAGGTGGTATGATTGGCAGGTGGTTTGATTGATAAGTAGTTTGATTAACAGGTGGTTGATTGACAGGTGGTTTGATTGCAGGTGGTGTGATTATTAGGTGGTTTTATTAACAGATAGTGTGGTTATGAGGTAGTTAGACATGGTTAGAATGAGGGCTAAATTAACACTTAGCATAATTTACAGGTGCTTTTCATTAAAAGCAATATTTTTAATTAAGAAGTGGTTAGGATAACAGTTATGTGCAGGTGGTTTGATTCTTATCTGTTTTGGCTGTTCAGGAAGTTTTTTGTTGATAGTTGGTATAGGATATTCATATTTATCCCTGGGGCTTTAAGACAAGGGAAAACCCTAGATTACCTTGTGCCCACCACCGGGTTACCAGAGCTATTGCAGTGTGTTGTATATGATTCATAAGTTTTTTAATTTAGTAGAAACCAATATCAAGGAACAGTAAAAATAACATTGAGTGGATTTATGAAAGACGTTATCCCAGGAGAGGTATAATTATTCAGGGTCATTTTCAAGGGACTAATTGTTCGAAGGGTAACTATGCAAAAAAGTTGAACTTGGGACAACAGTTTTTAAAAATCCACTGAAGTTGTATTATTAAGTGGCAGTTAGCCAAAAATGTCATTATCGATACAACAGTACATTATGATCACTAAAATACCTGAAGTCTTATGTCAGGAAGACACGACAGCTTTTCCAAAGTAACCGCCATTTCTCTTATTTGATGCAATCTTGCACAGAATGTATCAAACCTATGGAGATGATGTTTATTTGTATTTAATCAAATGGATGGTTAATTCAGTATGTTAGGTATTCTTATGGGTGGTGAAATCAATTTTAAAGAATTAATTATAAATGTTGGATAATGGGTAACAGAAATCTGTGTGTTAACGAATCAACACTGTTATCTTTAGATAACTTGTGCTAATGTTCCAGTTTCTGAAGCTATTACAGTACGTCGTGAATTGGTTCGAATTCTTGTACAACCCACCAGAATTCACTGAGTTGAAAGACAAAGTACCATGGTCACCAATAAACACATGTCGCACCCAAGGTATTGTCTTGTCTGACTGTTTAGCTCAAAGTGTTACTGCGTCGCCTTTCAATCGAAGAGTTGGATGATTGAAACTGGTCGCTAGCTAGTCGGTAAAGTGTCCTTGGGCAAGGCACTTTACGGACATTGCCTGAACCTAGTGGAATAATGAGTTCTACTAAATTGAAGGATGTCTAAATCATACACACCACACTGTAACAGCTCAGGTAACCCGACGGTGGGCGCAAGGTAATTGCCCGTGTATTAACCCCCTTGGTTTTTGTTAACCCCCTTGGTTTCCATTCATTTCGTAAAACATGTATATTCTATCCCTATTAGCAATTGGCTGGCTTTGAACACACAACCATCCGACTGGCAACAATGATGCCACCGACACACACAAATAGAAAAAAGTGACTTCTGCATTGCAAGATTTTATATAATGCAAAACACATATGGCAAAGAAACTAAAGAAAATATTTTCCATCTTATCAATATGGTAAGCGATGTAGGAAATAATTATTTATAAGAAATATATTGTAAAACTTTAAAAACTAACACTAACCTTCCAAAGATGTAATTTTCGCTGAATTCAAACTGTGGTTCATTTGGATTCTCCCTCAATTTTTCCTTTGTGAGTTGAAACCTCTTCTGATATGCTTCATTGAGTTTCAAACAATCATCTATTCTAGAAATCAATTCCTCTCTAGAAAATTATTAAAATTTTTAGGAAAATTGTTTTGAAAAAATAATCTTCCATGAATTGGTTAAAAGGCTACATATAGATAATTTTGCGTTTTTTTTTTTCTAAAATATCTTACTTTGGTTTTCATCTTTAGTCCAAATCAATATAATAAGTTTTAAATTGTTGGTGATCAGTAAAAAGGTTATAGAAATTAAAACCAGTTTCTGTCTAGTCAGTTGTGTCATAAACTTAAAGAATATTGCCGAAACTTAGTGGATTATTAGGTTATACTGAAACAGTAGCAACATCTCAATTATATACAACACAATATTTTAGAAACTGGACTATGAAGATTGGGTAATCCAACGATAACCGTCTTTCAATCATTGTAGATTTCCCCATTAGCCAAGATAAAAATAACACATCCATCAAGATTTTTGCACTAGGCATTAAAATTACCTTGGATGGTCCCAAATCTTGCTTACATCGCGATACATGTAGACTTTGGCAGATGAGACCATTTGGTTGGTTATCTTCACAAAAAGTGAGGTCATTCTTTCTGATGTGTTGTAGAATTGTGACACGCTGTATATCATTCTCACCGTGTTCAGGAGATTTGGTATGTGCTCTATGGTGGGAATGATGCAATAATACATGATGAAATATAAGGTAGGATATTTAAGTTTACTCCCTTGGTAAAACCAAAACCAAGGGGGTTAACACATACCTCGCGCCCACTGTCTGGTTACCAGAGCTATTACAGTGTGTTGTGTTTGATTCACATGTTCCTTCAATTTAGCAGAACCCATTATTTGCCGGATTCAGGCAACTTTCGTTAAGTGCCTTGCCCAAAGACAAAACCGGCCAGCTAACGACCAGTTTCGAATATGCAACCCTTTGGTTGAAAACCGATGCACTAATTCACCATGTGATACCGGTTATTATCCCTTGGGATGGGAAACGTAGACAGCATAATAACACAGGTTTTGTACCAAGTGCTAACAAGTCACAGTATATTAGTATCAGAATTTACTAGTTTTAGTTTTTTCGTGTAATCCACGTGTTCAGGCCGCAGCTGTTACTTTCTGCTTCCCACTACAAAATTAACTTGCTTGAGGCTGCTTTCCAACCCACAACCTTTTGGTTAATAGACCATTGTGCATGATAAAATAAAACTATTCATCACAATCCCCAAGGTAAAATTTATCATTCGTGTACAACATACTGCAATAGCTTTATCAACCCAAATCTAAGCACAAGATTTTCGAGCTTTTACAACCAAGCTGCATGATGTATATTCTAACAAATATCTGTATTTTAATGCCAACCCCGGATAAACTAGAATCCTCAATATGAAGTTACCGATCAAACTGCTGGGAGCACACTTCACCAGCGGGCCGAAGAACTTATCAAGGGTGTAGAGGTAACGCACATTGTCCTTCGCCTCATTAGTAGCATCCGTGATCAGTGAGTCCTGTTTGTATCAAAAAATTCCTTAAAAACTGTGGTAATTACAGAAAGAATAATCAAACTTCTTGCATATTTATAATTTATACCATTGGAAGGCAAAATGTGGGAGAGTTATCACGCCAGCAGTAGTCAGATAACCTCATGCTTATAATCAGTTTACCAGAGATTTTCAGATCGTGTTCACAGTCAGTTTACCCAAGCCTATGTAGTGTGTTAAATATCATTGAAACATTATTTTAAGTTAAGTTTAACCCATCTATCCACTTGATTAAGCTTTCAATTATTGCTTTGCCACACGATAGAGAGAGATTAGCTTTTATCTACCAGCCTTTCATCTAACAATATTACGAACAGTCATGAGGCCAAATATTTAAATTTTATACGAATTATACATAAAATGGGCCAAACATTTAATTCTTATACAAAATATACATAAAATTAAGCCAAACAACTAATTCTTATACAAAATACGAATTAAATTTAGCCAAACATTTAATTCTTATACGAAATACACATAAAATTCAGCCAAACAACTAATTATTATACAAAATATACATAAAATTAAGCCAAACAACTAATTCTTATACGAAATATACATAAAATTAATCCAAACATTTAATTCATATAAAAAATATACATAAAATTAAGCCAAACAACTAATTCTCATACGAAATATACATAAAATTAAGCCAAACAACTAATTCTCATACGAAATATACATAAAATGGGGCCAAATTACTAATTCTTATAAGAATTATACATAAAAAACGATCTTAGGGCAATCTTCGCTGGCATGAAACTTAGTCATTAAAAAATTAATAATATCGATTACAACGAAAAATTTCTCCACCATTTCTCTCCACTTCTTGATTGCTTTTGACTTAAGTGCGTGGAGGGCAGCTGTAATCGCTCTAACCCGGGGTTTACGGATCTCGGAGAGGAGACAATCGAATCGGGCTGTTCGTCTCTTCCAGTGGTCCAGCTCAGCTGACGGACCGATATCGTCCGCCTCGCATTGGATTTGTTCGCTCACAACCAATATCTGTGAAAGGAGGTGGGAATGTTACAATTGAAAATTATATTTTTTATATTTAATTATCTTATTTATTTTTTAATTTAATTTTTTTTATGTGTGGGAAAAGAAAAAATATACTATCCTATTTTATGATGAAGACAAACTACATTGATTTTTTCCCCAATTAATCCACTGGGTTCTTTTAATGACTGCTGATCAAGAACTTCTTTCATCGTAAAATGTTCTACCAACCTGGTCAATTTCTTTTGTCCAAATATCTAATTGTCGCTCTAGATTCTCAATAACTGTCGGGTCTGATCCTGAAATAGAGTTTGTTTCAAAATGTCCCAAGGACTATATGCTGATCGGTGATTTCACTTACCGACTTTACTTTATAAAACAGACATGGGCAAACTACAGCCCGCCGGGTCTTTTATTCTGGCCAGCCGAAAGATATCAACATTGCAAGAGTAAATTAGGATGTCACATATATATTTGTGTGACGCTTGACGCAACAGTGCTTTCTGGTTTTAACCAGTAATTTATCGTATTTCGTAGTTTAATGTTTTATCAACAATGACAAACTAAATCATATAGCCCACCAGTCTAGTAATAAAATAATTTTGGCCCTTGATTCATGTGTGCACCCCTGTTATAAAGTCACATCATTAAGTTAAATGTTCGAGCATGTTGTTAAAGTTAAACTTTGGGTTACACAATTTTTAATTATTTTTGTTTTATTACACAGCTGGTATTATTGGGTTTTTACATATTTATTTTTACCAATAAAACTGACTCATATTAAAAAAAATAGTTCAATCATGTTGATTTAAATATTTCTTTATCTTGCATACTTTTATTATAGCTACACATTAGGTTTGGCAGCCACCTCTGGCTTGCAGCATTAGTAATTCTCCTAATTCAGTTATTTGATTACACACGACTTTTAACATTTTTTACTGTCTATTTTTTCAAAAAATGTGTACACCAGTTTTTTTGCGTGTTCTTATCGTGAAAACAAAAAATAAACTCAACTAAAAAGAAGTAAAACTAAAAAACCGAAAAGATGCAGTTATTGTTTCATTAAGGGGGATTTTACCTATTTTGTGATTGCTTTTTTTATAGCTTGATTTTTATAGGGGTAAAAAGTTAAATACAACGATGTGCATGACCTACTATTTTAGTATATTTTGTTGCATAAGATATTAATTTGTTGAATTTATTATTATAAATTAAAATACCTAGGCTTGAATATTGAGTTGGTGACATCGATGTTATGTCGACATTTACATCAATATGTGTGAGTTTAATCTGCTGCTCTTTCACACTGGTTCGTGCACTCCCCAAACAATCGATAAAAGTTTCAACTTCTTCCAGAAAGCGGCCACGGTGCTGTTCCAAATGTGGGCCGCTAAGTTTGCCCCAATTCTGCGAAAAACACTTTGTTTAATTATTGTGTATAGCCCCGGTAACCCGACGGTGAGCGCCAGATAATCTGCTTTTGCAATGACACGCCTTGCATTTTCCCATTCACGTGGATAAAACGTCAATAAGAAAACGACAATTAAATTTTAACATTTGGATTAGAATAAATTTAATTTTTGGATTAGAAGAAGTGATGATACAAGATGATATAGTCTGCTCATAATTATCGCAGTGGGTGGGAAACTCAGGCAGTCATAATACCATCATTAATCAATTTAAAACTACTGGTTCACGGCAATGGTTTTCATTGCCTGGAAACAAAACGCAATAATATAACCTGGCAATGTCGACCATCCATAACCACTGCACTGCCAGGGTGCTTGCCTTTTCGTTGTATCGATACTTACAGTTGTAGCCTTTAGCGCCGGTAGCATTATTCGCGATAAATAGAACTGCACAGCTCCAAGTAGGTCACCGTCTTCAACCTCGATGTATCCGAAATAAACGTCTTTGTGGACGTTATCCGGCTTGATGGCTTTCTCGTTTGAATGACGTGCAAAAAAGAAACAGTGTCCGACCAGTGCCTGGGTGAATAGGATAGGATTGTCATCTTTATCCCTTGTGTGGTGCAACGGCAGGTAAAAAAGGATCGGCAAAAAACAAGAAAATACTTTGAAATTATCAATTTGTTGCTGTGTGTTTATTTGTTGCTGAATGTGTGTGTGTATATGTCCTGGTGTTTGATTTAAATGTCTGTGAAGACGTCAGATCGAAGTGGAACCAACAAGTCCGCTTGGTGGTGTTATTGAGCAGTTATATCCACTGCGTTTGTTGTATGTCTTTCAGCCGATAGGTTGTGGAATGAAACCTCCCGCCACTAGTTGTTTGTGTCCCTGGGTAAGGCACTTCACAATCGTTTATAGAACCTACTAAAATATTTAATATAACAAAAACCCATTAAAATGTCTCACATATAATATACAACAGGTTCCCTAAAAGGTCTAATGTCTGTAAAATATCAACAATCGGTCCGGTAATTATCCCGACGTTCCAAGAACGGGTTCGACCGAACCCATGCGAACCTCTTGAATCCCATCACTGAATACGACCGACTTAAAAATATCTTTCGCCCCCTCCTTTATCAAAGATAAACATCAGTATAATATCCTAAAGGTGTAGTTTACCTCTTCCTGAGCGTTTGTTATGAAGAGATACTTCCCCTGCTTCTCTGCCATCACCGAACTCTGCGTGGAAGCGGCTGCGTGCATTGACATGCTGGAGCCAAGTTCTGTGTCATTTCATCATTTTAATATAAGTTATGTTGCTTAGAACCAGCCGATAGCTTGTAGGTGCACGTGCCGCTGCGCAAAGTATTTAAAAACTACGCTTCAGTCCACGAACGTATGATACAACATGCAGTTTTAATACAAACCCAGTGACGAGCTATTAAGGTTTCAAAATTTGGGCGGGTAACAACTGGGTGGATGAACGGTCAACGCTACCGATACAGATACAGAATTATATACAGAAAATAATCTTAGCAACGAGCTCATTCTGGGCTCAAAACTTTGCACGGTAAAACCCCCAAAAATTGCAACATCCCAATTATATAACGAAAATCCCCGTCAATAGAATATGCTACCGGCATAGGGTTAGAAATCATGACGGCCTCATTGCTAAGACCGTTTTTTTGCTATATAATTCGGTATATGTTTCGGTCGCGTTAACCATTCGGCAACGCGACCAAGTCTTTAATAACCCCACCATAATATCATTACCTTGTGTCTGGCGTAATCGGCTAGCTTGTGCGAGAGTCGGTTTCTTGGGTTGTTTAAGCCAATTAGGAGGCTGTGTTTGATAGAACAGGATCAGGGTTCGATTGCCACCCACGCGAAAAAATTCTTCAAAGAAATGAAACTGAAAACAATTTCATTTTAAATCGCAGAGCATTGTATCACGCGTGATTGATTGTGAGTTACTGTGTATGTCGATAAAGCCTGGTTTACCACCCACGAGGATATCCACAAATGAACAGTCAACACACAGTATAATAGGGCCAGAGATTTGACTGTGGACATGCGGTCAGATTCTAACTTTCTCTCCAAAGACGATGTAAAAATGAATTTAAGTATTACGTTTAATAACATATATGAGCCATCACAACGCAGTGTGGTAAGCTATATCATATAACTTCCTACGTAGTTAAAAAAAACATAGGTAAAAAGCAACTGTAAAATGGCGCCCAATGAAACGTGGGAACAAATCGAACAAGAACAATATTTCGTGGAAGCCCAGATTACTAACTGCTTACAGATTGTCGAAATTATGTAAAACAACATAGGCTTAAACTCAAAGTTTTTTAATGTACATGATTTAAATAGGTTATAGAAAATACTTCAAATCAGCACGCATGGACCAATATCAATCGAGCATAGTTTGTTAACGAGATATATATGTAGGCCAAATGAAAATAATCTCATATTTAAATCTAACTGTCTGGTTAATAAGTCGCCAGGCTTAACTAGAGCCAGAGTCACATTTACAGAACATATTATGGCAATTTAAACAGTTGTTACATGATGAAAAAGTTTAGCTGAAATATTTCATCGCGTTTGTATAAGGTAAGCTGATACGAAGTCACAAACGGAGAAGATTAAGGCCAAGTCCCTATACGACAAGCCTAGTGGTTATCAGTTCGAAATTGGAACAACATAATGCGCTTAGCTCAGTTTGTTAGAGCTTCGTAAGACGGTGTGCAGTCGAAGGGATGTTTAATCAAAACCAGCAGCTAGCTTATCCGGCTGTGCGTCCTTGGAAAAGACGCATTTACGATGAATCGTAACAATCACATACAAACCCTTGTGATAACCCTATCGCGTTTTTCTATCCTGATAATAAAATATAAACTTTACTTTGTCCGAATACATTATTACTAAACGAGTTAGAAGAATTAAATTCTCACTTTGGGGTCTTTCCCTAGTATTCCTTCGACTTCGTAGTGCTGCATGTCCAGCACGCTACCGATCTGTGGAGACACTTTATTAGCAAAATCGCAGGCGGTGTGCTACAAGCATAACGGGTTCTTTTGGTTATAAAAATCGCTATTACGGCGAATATACAACCGATGCACTGAAATAAGCCAATCGCACATATTTTAAAGCCTAAATAAAAATATGACTTACCGCTATGTAAATTTCTTTATGCCCATAGAACTAACAGAATTTTAAAGAAAAGCAATTGGATATTTTTAAAATGTCCTTTAGAAATTGTTTTAATAATGATCATTTTCGACCGTAAATGACTAATTTTGCGCTTAATTTTCTCGGTTGCTCTTTGAAAAATATTTGCAGATTGCAATTATACCTGTCCACATATGTAGTGGTGTCTTTCATCAAATTTGTTCGCAGTTGCCATATTTCTTATGTTACGTCAATCGATGACGCAATATGCTGACGTAGGTTTCCATAAAAAAAACGAAAAATGGGAAAAATGATCTAGGTTACGGCTGCGTCATATTAAAATTCTTTAAAACGACGATCTTTGACCTATTACACAGCAAGGACTATTAGTAAAATTGCTTACGAAATTACATCATTACGATCGAGTAAATGCCCATAATAACATATAATGCTTTAACAATACTGTACGATAGCATTCCAACATTGAAAGACATACTATCATATTCTGATCAAGTTTTATGCTACTGCTGCTAGCAAGTGAAAGCGTTGGACACTTACTAAGAAGTACAGGTTTTAGCACTCTTCTATATTGTTAAAACTGTACACATAAGTGGGGCTCTATTAACAAGTGCTTAGTTATAACAACGCTTGAAAATGAAAGAAAGGTTTAAGGCAAATAAGTATGGTACTGTTGTAATGTAAAATTATACGCGATTATTCACCTTTAACGGCAACACAAGATTTACTTTATACTCTAACAAATATTATTCACATCTACATCTACACATACTTTGGGAATAAAAAATCGACCCACAAATTTATATATTTATATTGGTTATTCATGTTGACAGAGTCGGGTTTATATTTGGAATATTATGTCATTATTTATTCAAATTATTTTATTTAACAAAATTGTTCCCCGTAAATAAAAAAATAAAGCTTTAAAATAGAAACCAATTTGTCAGATTGTTACGTTATGTTGTTTATTATTACGAGTGAATTATTTCAGTTTTAAAATTCATGTTTAAAAACAACTTCTTTTATGTTTTTATGTTATAAAATTCCAGTAATTTATGTTTTGTTGATACAAAATTGCAATTTTGTGCGATATATGGCATGCTTATGGAAGCTAGTCACTACGCCGGCATTATATCTTCAGCAGAAATGTCTGTCAGATGTTTAAGTAGCTAAGTTTGAGAGCACAACAGCAATATATATTAGATACTTTTTGAAAATGTTCAATCAGGTATATATTAACTAAACTTTGTATTCTAAACAGTTACTTGAACTTTTTATTATTTATTACCATAGCCACCGTACAGTGATAGAAATACATAGGGTTTTGAGGTTGAAACAGCCGTTCGCTTTGACAACTTGATTCTGGAAATGAAAATTAAGCAAATAAGGATAATACGGTAGGTACAGTACTACCGGAATAATGAATTAAAATGACTATTTTATCGTAGATCTGTTAAAAGTAAAGTTTTGAAACTTCGGTGGTCGAACACCAGTTACCGAACGTCAATTCGCATACTTTGCTGACCAAAGCCAGTTACGGAATGACCAAGTTCAAAGTTGAATAAACGAAAGCGAAAATGGCACTTGCGGTTACTCAAAATTACTTTCAGAACTTTTATAACATTTAGCCACCGAACATCAAATTTAAAACATTGGTAACCGCCTGTCCAATTTGAAACCGTCTTGTAACGTTGTAAGCGCTTGCCTAACCGAAAGTTGGAAACACGTGGATAGGTTAGCCGTAGGACTATATATTTTATGCGATTAAATGGGACCAAATAATACTATATACAAAGTCGAACTTTGTACTGAAAGTAAAAGTTGACCGTAGCAACCCACGGGACTAAACTCGTGACATTAAACTTACTGGATTGAACTCGCACGAGATTTGGAGGTTAGTGGGTTAAGGTTAATGGGTAAAAGAGCAGTAGAGGAATAGGAAAAAATAGATGTAGGCCAAAGTACCAGGGATATAGTCTTTACGAGTTAATGGTTAAAGGGTTAGAGGTTTGTGATTAGGGGTTAGGAGATGAGGGTTAGAGGTTACAAGCCAAGGGTTAGGGGACAGAAATAAGAACTTGGGGACATGGCTATCTTTGGTAACCGAATTCCGGTAAAATATAGCTAAAATTAAAAACCTCTTATAGAACGTTGGTATACCCGCAGCTTCGCGGCATTGAAGTTTCGGTCATTCAACTCTGCCTAACCAGCATTTCTATTATTATACCTCAAACAGGATATACTTATCTTTGGAATATGTTAGTGCACAATGTGATTATTTTCGATTCTTACTTTGATTTGCTCATTTAATGATCTAAAAATATGTTTACATTGTTGTTTGTTCGTAGTCTAAATTGTAACTACCAGTACGTTCAAACTGGTGAGAAACTACTTAACGATTATAAATCGGTACCGTTATGACAGTTTTATTGCAAAATTGCAGATGAAAATGCTTAATACGCATCTCTGGTATATTAAAACAATCTGTATAAAGGTAAAAAAAGGGATTTTTAAAACGCACTGTGATCAGGTATATAAATATGGTTATACTTAGTATTTCAGATCCAATCAGAAGAAACGTCTCAAAATGATTAAGCTATCCTATCATACGTATCGGAACTTCCAATTTGGAAGTAGAAGTCAAGTGTTATGAAGTAATGAGCAACAATACCGCCCATCCGGCACATTGTAGTTCTAGTCGCATCCTGCTTCAGCAACTGCGTCTTGCATTGTTATTGCCTTTTTCTGATTCACTTCACGCCTTGAATCAGGCCAAGTTTCGAATTCATCATTGGGTCGCATTGACTATTCCATTAGCGTACTGATTCGCCACACGTTACAAATGTAGGCGGCATATATTTTTTTGAATAGATATGAGACTGATCTTGATACCTCCAAGGCTTTTATTGTTATATACCACTACGTAAAAATAATTTGAATCAGTGATTGATGACGTAACAGAACCATGTCTCATGTCGGAGTGATTGATGTTCACCCGAAGAATTGTAGTTTTATTACTGGTTGCCAAGCTTGTCGGTTGTGTCCTTGGGCAAGGCACGATGGACTATACGGACTATGCCTGAACCCAGTCGGGAATAGTGGGTTCTACTAAATTGAAGGAACGTGTGAACCATATACAATATATTGCAATAGATCCGGTGACGCGACGGTAGTCGCAAGGTGATCTGACGAATGCCCAAACCCCTTGGTTTTCACATTTACTAGGATAAAAATAAGTATCTTATCCCAACCCTATTCTAAGCTACATCTAAATCAGTGGTTAGATATGTTGAACCAAAAAACATGTCCTATCGTAGTCAACACGCTGCAATAGTAACGCAACTTTTGGCGAGGTTATAAACGATGCCTGCGTTCACCCACACCAAGTATTAACACAAGTGTACCAATGATACGTTTTGTTAATTCACTATAGTGCTTTAATTTAGCGGTCCTTATTCACACCACGGCACATTTTTACATCCGCCAGGTGTCACTGCGCAGTATACCAAGAAATTTGAATTCGCGCGAGGCGTGTGTTTTCGAAGGCGACATTCAATTAATTACCAAGTCTATTAATGTTCGACCAAACTCGCCTACTTACCTTCCAACCATGGTCATAACAAACTGGGGTTGTTTATCACGGAGGGAAGTAAGGGTCGCAGGTTGATCACTGTACAGTGTATTATGATCATGCGTTTATTACTACTTTGTACACAACCCTTTTAAATACAATAATTGCTCTCACAGGGAGCTTAATATTAGTTAATAAATTCCGGACTAATTTGCATATTGGACTGTGTTATTCGACTCAATTAACCAAAACCACGTTTATATTGCGAGAATGAAATTGATACTTTGGTTATGTCGGTTCGTATTTGATTCTGCCGTCAATTTCTCAAAATGTCAGTTCGATTTAATATTAAAAACGAAATAAGACGGTGTTGAAATGTGGCGAGCGAAGCCAAATCACGCCGAGGCGAAGTACATGTAATTTCGTCGATATTCTTTCCAATTGTGCCGTATTTAGATCGCTATTATATCCCAGCATTCATATCGTCGCTACTGTAAACGAGGTAGCCATTTTGAAAACGCCTAAGTGCGACAGCGTATAATCGAGCGAAGGATTCGCGTCCCTTCCCGCTCTAATAACTTTTCTTTCAAACCAGATCTGCGTGTTTTTTGTTATGGGCAAACTGTCAAAGCTCACTGTGCGTTAGATCGGGCCAGTAAAATTCGCCAGCCGTCCCTCTAGTCTGGCTGTTCACTTCGCTTCTACGTCTACTCCCGACTGTTAGAAGAGTAGAAACGCTTGGTTATACTCCCTATTTTATTGCTGTTTTTACTTTAAATTTGCCCCTAAAAGCATGATTCCGCCACGATTTAGTGCCACCCCTAAAACCGCATTGAAAATCCAGAGCTAGTGTTGCCGTTTGCCGTGTGATTGCGGTAGTCAGAGCTCGAGATATGTAGCATTGTTGATGATGTGATGTCGTGAGTTGGGCCGGGCGCGGAACAGCCGCTCAAACAGCCGCGAGTCGATAGCAGGATGCTTGTAATAAAGCCAGCGCTTCCCTCTACTGAAAAGGTCGGGCAACCCGGGAGGCAAAAGGCCTCTGTTTATTTTGCGCTGTGTTCCCTGCGCGCCCGACAAGAGAGAAGGCTTTGTACGCTCGGGGCTTTTTACCATAAATCAAGCGTGCTCTGACGGCCTATCACCCTCCTTTTACGGCCCGTACACTTACTCATTTTCGCCCAAATCCTAAGCATATTAAAAATTATTTCAATATCAACCAACCAAAAATTATTTTCGCACACATTTAAATATTTTCATAATAGTTGCTTAATATCATATAAATTGGCCTCTGTATTACGTATTCGGTTCATATAAGAACATATAGTTACTTTACATACGTGTATGTATATAAATACGTGCGTTAGGCATGGGCACTAACCACTTTATCGGCGTGAATAATACGCTGAGTAGCCGCGGCTAGTCAGGCCGACTTCACAGCATTCTGAATATCTTTGGTTCTGCTGACGAAAGCCAAGCCATGTTAGGATTATCTTTCACGAGCTCGAGCGTAATTACAAAAACACACGAACTGATGGTAGGGAGTGAAATGGAACAGCCAGCACTTATTACTTACTCGGCCGCCTCAGACGCTGCGCACCCGGGATTCCGCTTTTAGCGAGTGTTACTGCGCGATCGTTTTTCATCGCGGAACTATTTACGTGTTTTTAAACGTTATAACGTCATTCAAATTTGCTCGTATTGAAATAGACACCTTATACAATTATTCTTAAAATATAAATATAAAAATTATTAAGTGATATTGAGTAAAAATAGCTATAAATGTAGGCGTTTGAAGGCGGTTGAATATTCGAAATAAATCGTAGGTCGACGAAGATCGAATGTTTGGTGCAGTTGTGCATTGTGCTGCTTTCCTAGGCCAGCTCTTCTTATACTCTGTACTTACTACACGTGCCGAGTACTCTGGTATTCTGAAACAATTAGCGAAGACGGTGGTTATCAAAATAAGGGGAGAAAGCCAATGTCGGTCATTCAGCGTTCTCTGCCATTAATCGCTGGTAATGGCGCAGCTCGTGTTTAGTAGATATGGCGGCCAGCGTCTAGTAGTTATAATGCGTACTGCGCTGGTTGCGGCGTAATTTTACCATCCTTGTAATTCTATATGGTTATGTTTTTCAGGTAGTCACTAAAAGTTGACGTAAGAATCTCGATTACGTTAGGTTAGATAGCAATGAAGTTGAAACACTAGACATGGTAACGAACGCCGGAGCGACCACGGGCCAGAACAACGTGAAGGAAAACGGCAACAGTGCGCAAGATAAAGACGGCCAAAGCAAGGACGATTATTCAAATTTAAAACGAAGTGAAGTGACAAAGTCAGCAGATAAAACGCAAGATCAGCATGACAGTGGAGGGGTCCAGAATGAAGCTGAAAGGGCGAAATATATCCAACCGCCAGGCACCAATGGCCTACCACCATCTGCATACCAAGGCAGGCCCTATTCGAGTAATGGTGTACCACAAGCTGGGGTAAATGGACCCCAAGGCCCCACATCCTCTGCCCCAGGTTACCCACCATATTCTTACAACCACACTGCTTACCCAGGGAAACCAGGGTTACGCACAATGGGCCCTGGTTACCCCAACCATATGCAAAGGTACGCAACACCCCATCCTGGAGGAACTCCAACACTAAACCAGTTACTAACAACCCCATCAAAGTACCCCGCTCAGTACCCTGGCTACCATCCATCCAGCCAACAAGATTACCAACCCCAATCATGGCCAGGCAGACCATCACATGTATGTATTGACATATTCGAATAATTTCATATTTTATTCATCACGCTTAGAAATTTTATTATAATCAAAATAGAGCTGTTACTAATACTTTTTATTTTATACAGATATTAAACCACAATTTAATAGCATAGAATTTAATATTTCTATATGTTCCATCTTAGAAAATACAGCTGCAGTTGCTTTCTTTGGTTGATTAATTAGGCTGTTTTAGGCACCATTTATTTTGTAAATTTTTAAGGTCTTTTTTTTACGACCATTTTGTTTAAAATTGATGTTAGAGTACCAAAATGGAAAGCGAATTTTATTCTTGTATAATGGAGTAAGATCTCTGCTATTCTGTCATGTATTGAGCTATTGGTTTGCCTCATTACTGATTCGATCAGCTGTTTAGAATGAAAATTGTTTGAAACAGTCGATATTTACAAAGTGTTTTCACAGGATTAATTTAATTAATTCATCATACAAAGCATAGAAACAAAACATACTTCATTTTAACACAAAGGCTATGGAAGAAATAGAGAAATTCTAAGATCCTCTCTTTTTCTTCTTGTCTTCCGAATAAAAGAAAAGGAATTTGTTATTACTTACAATTCGTTTAGTTATTACTTACAATTTTTTATGAGGAACATAAATGGTTTTTAACATAGGTATCACAGATTGAAGTTTAAGGTTGTAGGTTTGCTTTAGACTTGGGTTTTTAAACATATCAAATAATATTGTCTAGTTCAATCAAATTTAATCCTTTAAAACATGTTGAAGATGCAATATTTCTTTCTTTTCTGTTGATAAGGCCTACTTACTGTAATAGCATTTTATACTGTAATTTAAATTCATATTTTTTATACTATGCATTCTTCATAGAGCTATTTCCTTAAACCTATAAACAGTGTTTTAGATGTGTTAGGTCTGAACCAATGGAATTAACATATAAAAAATGTTTTTTTTTTTTTTGGATTTCAGTGTTAAACATTACATGAATTACTTGTTTTGAAATTAAAGGTTTTTGTGTCCAGTAAATTTTGATTAGTGTAAAAAGGTGGTTATTAGTGGTTGTTGTATGGAGGTATAAAGCCTGTTATTTTAGTGGTTTTGCTCTGCCGGCATTCAACATATAGCGAATACATGTGATTATTTACTTTGGTATTTTGAAAATTGGTGCCGGAATAAAATCACCAATGGAATTGCGCTCAGCTGATTGATTGAATCCATGCGCGCCACGGGGCGTGTGGCGTGTGTGTGCTGCGCGCGTTCCGTGGGTTGTGTGGGTTAGATCGAGGTCAAACAAAACAAATCCCCGTTTATGAAAGTCGCCGCCAGATACAACTATGACGTAACAGTGCATGTTGTTACGAGACACGCGCCAATGCGCTTACTACTGACACCTCATAATAGGTACTGTTACGCAAATTCTTGCGTCTTCGCATGTCCAAATCGATCTGACCCGAAATGAAATCGGTTTATGTTGGCATTTACCAAATTAACCACAAACGCGTCGATTTTACCAGAACGCTTTCCGCTAATTTTCTCAGCGTAAATAACCGATCATATGCTCTCCGTTTTAAATAAATCACATTCGTTTTTGTAACATCACTGCTAATTTACTCGGTGCGATTGCGAGTTCTTCTTATGACGTCACGTATATGTGACGTCACGAACTGATGACGTCATTTGGAGGTGCGAAACAGAAGTACCCGGCGGCCGAAGTTGATAAAAACCCCGCGGTTCCTGCCCGAAATGCCATCGTTCATTGCTCGTTGTTGAATTCACCGTTCGGTGATTTCCGAGATTAAATCACCAATAGTTTAATGTTAATGTAATCACATAATCCGCGATATCAGATCGCTTTATTACGCGGAAGGGTAACGACGCAATTCTGCGCGCTCGGAACTTTTTAAAGGCACGACTTCCGACTTGAGTTCTACCTGAAAATACAAAGGTACTACCACGTCCAACTCGCACGTTACGAATGAGTAATCAGGTGCTTAATATTTTGCATGTACGGTTTGTTTAACCATCAACAAGAGCTGCCATGAAATCCGGCTAATCCGTTGCGGCATAAACAACGCGCCTAACATTAACGTGGTATTTCCAGCTTCATGTAGCGGGTATCGAGGTTTGGTTTATTAAAGTCGTGTAAATTGTGATTTCGGTGGCGTAATTTCGACGCACCTATGCGTCGAATTTACCTTACTATCGCGTACGGTAATTCGGTTTCCGTTTAACTCTATCCAGACCTTGGTTTGTTTCGTAATAACACAAAATCGTCCAATTTTCGTCGCCGTAAAAAGTCACGTGATGTAGCGGTGGTAACCATGGCACCAAACAGGTAAACAATCCGCCATGACCAACCCGGTTGTTTATATTTCAATGCGAACCATGCCCGAAAATGATTAACTGTTCCTTGCCAGCATATCATTTCCTTTGCTCTCTCACTTTTTGTCACTCTTTTCTCCTCCCTTTCTCTTCTATTCTCTTCAAATCGGTGACGTCAACGCTCGTGATCGAGCCGCGTCTGTCAACAAGAGAAGAGGTTAGTTTCTTTATGGGAAGCGCGTTCAAGCGAATTTAGCTGACTCCTCCTTTTTCGAGTTGCTTTTCTGCGCTATATCGCAACGGTACTGTAAAACACTGCCTGTTTATACGTCGCATCCACGTACCGATAAGTGCGGTTTCGACCTTTTTTAATGCAAAACGTGATAAGCTTACCCGGTACATTATTAACTTATTATGGCTCCTAAGTATGCGTCATACAACACGTGACCCCCTGCAATAATAACACTGGACATTACACACGCCTTTATGATGTAATAAAACACCGGCACGCGAAATTATTGCGTCATAATCATCAAGCACGTGTAGAATTGACCTAGAGTTACCCGAGCTCCGCTTTGTTATTCCCACGCTGTCACAATTTAACCTTTATTACATCAAATCAACTTGAAAGCTTTCTATTTAAACAATGGATCAATTGTTTGCCAAGTGTGCCATCATAATGATGCTGTTTACACAAAATACTTCAGATTTCGATCTGCGGGTTTCTCAAAATAAATTCCCCTCGATAAATAATGCATTTGTGTAAACTACTCTCTATTTACCTAGGATCGGTTGGTCCTTGTCGATTTTTAGTGTTTTCTTTGGCGTGTATTACCACATTACAGCTTCAGACTACTGGACTGACTTAATGAAACATCAACTTATTTTAGACAGTGTGTACAGCATATCACTTATCTGTTTGGTACCATGCATATAAAGTCTATTCTGTTACAATACACCATAATTGCATTTATAGGCTACCCCTTTATAAAACATATTCTTCTATTTTCAGTTTCCCCGTCCCATGGACCCTTCGAAACCAGCCGACATGCAAGCTTACCCTCAGCAGTACATGCACGAGCAGGCGGGATATACGGGGCAACCACGTTACCCCCATGTTGCCCCACCTGGAGCACAATCACCCCACTCACAGCAGGTAAACCCGAGATCATGTAGCCGTTGCTCATTAGTTGGCACTTTTAGTTCAAATCCACGCTAGAATTCATCATTAGCGTTACCACTTAGATTTAGCTGCTAACGGAGTGTTTTGACTTTTATTGTAGCTCTACTCGATAAAAAACAAAAAACAAAAGGGTCTACATTGTATAAGCTATGGATAACATCATGAAATGTTGACGAATAAATTTTACCAGTACAACTCCACGATGCCACCTCCTGGAGGGGCGGGTTACCAGGGCCACCCTGCATCTCACGCAACCGGCCCCAGTGGTCCGAGCCGACACCCCGGTTATCACCCAGCTTACCCCAATTATTACCGACATAACCACACGGTACAAATGTTGTCACCAGCTAACATTCACTCTTCATGCTTTAAACTTTTTCCGGCAACCTTCGAAGTATAATCGGAATAACCTAATTATCTAACCATCTAAAACATGCACGTCCTTTATAAACCTCACAAACCCTGAAAGAAAACTTCACTAAACTTAATAATCCTAATACACCAATTTCCTTTCATAATAATGCGTTAACAAACGAGCACGCAACATCAAAACTGAGCTTAAAACCTAAAAATAATCACTTTCCATTGCTCAATGTTGTAATTCTGCTTTGCTTCCAACTAACTGCATGTAGCCATCGGCATTATTTCTAAAATGATCGCACGCAGGGTTCCTACCATACGCCAAGTCAAGCACCCACCGATGACCCAAAGACCTATGAACAAAGACCCATGGTAAATAACAATGTTTGGATAATAAGTTTAAATGTTTTTTTGTGTTATTTAAAGCAAGTACTCAGGCAAGCAGAAATCCTTAATAATACGCTCTGTACTAAGAACATTTTTTAATTGATTGAAAATAGAATAATTAAATATTTAAAGACTTCCAAGATAAAAGGTATTGTTTTAACTTAGTCTGTTCCTATTTAAAAACCTCCATTAAAAAACTACTAAACTCCAGCCAAATCTTAGAAGAGTTTCTTTTTATGATGTTTTTTTTTCAGCCAGAACTAAAAAGAATAATTTACAAGATGCAAATGTTGTAACGTGTTTTGTTATGCTAATAAATACAGCAATAAAAGCAATCGAATTAATATATAAAAGTTTTTATACATATTGGTTATTTTGCCACTAAATTTTAATTGTACACTTAGCAAGGGGAGATATATTACATATCACTAGACTTGAAATGTTTCAATTGTGAACGTGAGCCTAGTCCTGTGTTTTTGTAATTTTGCTTTTTGTTTTTTTCTTTCTAAATTTAAATCTTTTTATGCTTACTAAATTTAAACATTTTTTTAAAATTAATGTTTGGTTTATCGCTTAAATTTAAAATTCTTAACTTTTTACCCCAGGACCCCCAACAAAACCCCACCCCCAGTCGAACCCCTGATTCAACGTCTAGTGGACATTCACGCATCACTGAACAGCATATTATGTCACCCAACCGGAAAACCCCCCAGCCCCCTAACCACCAAGAAGGGGCTACCCCGTCACCCCAAGTTCATCACCCATCTGTAGCTCAATTACGAGGCCCATCCGCTCCAGGATCACCAGCATCATCGGGGAATCCCCGTTCCAACCCCCTATCACCCCCTGTACGACCGGGTACCCCCCATCAAGGGTTAAGACCAGAACACCCAGACCCAAGCATGCCAAATCACTCTCCAATGCCAGGTATGTCTGGTGCAAACTTGTTGTTTTGCCTGGTGTGTAAAAGTACACATTCCGGTTAAAGGGTAAAACAGAAGGGAAATAGGGAAGGATAAAAAAACTGTACATTAAAATGAAGAATAGGACTTTCGTGTTAATGTTCGGGCTGTGCTTAAAGTTAGTTATGGGGCTGAGAATAATGTTTGGGGTAGGGTTACAAATAGTTTATGTATTTTTAGTGAGCAGTTTTCCTCCATCCCTCTTTCCCTCCTTTTAGTTGTACAGTTTTTAAGTATACATGTTGATGGGTAGGCTAATCATCTATTGTAAATTTGTAATTAGTCAAATTTCAGTTCACAATAGAGAAATGCAATTTGCAAGGCAAGGGTGTGGCATTAACCACTGTCCATCCCTAATCTTGTGCTAATGCGATAATCCTATTTATTAAGCCAAAATTAGCCAATTTTCTTTACCGTTACAAGTAGTTTTTATTGGTCTTGAGGCATAGAATAATAGTAAATTTGTTAGTACCTAAGGATAGAACAACTCTACTTTTATTTACTGTAGTAAACATTTTACTTTGAGAAACTAGGTTTGAAATTAAATGGAGTACAAATGCATTCCTAACATCAACATAATGCGGAAAATCAATTCGCATACATGTGTGATATCTTGTGTGATAGTGCTTCTAAGCAGCCAGCCCCTTTGCTGTGGTCGTCTATATGTAAATCAGGCATATTAAGTGAGAAGTTGCAGAAGGGTGGTGCACAGCAAAACTAGTGTGGTGCACAGCTATACATTTGTCGAATCCTGCAAAATTCAAGTTAATTAAGGAAAAAACAACGAAACGCTCACCCAGACTCTTTACACTTTAGGTTATGGACATTACCGGCCACTGACCCCCCAAACGTCACAACATGGTTATGGACCCCAAAATCCTGGCCCCCCTAATTACCCACAGCATATGATGTCACCCCAGCAGTACCCTGGGGGCCAGGGTTACCCATCCACCCCACAACAGCCCCACGGACCACCTATGCGGCCCGCAGGTAATTCGGGTTATGCAAGAAATTGGTTCACTATTTTAGAGTAGGCCTATTTATAGACCAACTGCGTTTTAATATAACATTAATTCTTTATATGCAATATTTTTGATACAAGTGTTTAACATGCAAACAGGAAAGCACACAATTGTTGTAAGAAAACTTTCAGCCATTAGGAAAAGGGTGTTACTTACATTTAATTATGGATATGGTATATTCATTGGGCCAATTAGTCAGCAGCATAAGCTGTGCAAGTGATTTAAAACTATCTGCACAAGACATAATAAAACTGAATGAATTAACACTAACACAATAAATGTCGGTGTTTATTTGTTGCTATCATTGAACATTTGTAAACCATTTTGCAAGCCTGACTATTATTTTTATTCGTATTGTGTAATAGAAATATATAACTATAGTATATTAGCACAAATTTTGGTTGGACATTTACCAGGTTATCTTTGTGGTTTATCGTCGTCTCTAAATGCCATGTGTTTTATAGTCCTGATTGTATGCATGCAAATAGATAACAGACAAACTAACCTTGGTAGATTTTTTTCTAAGGAGCTTTTTCTATTTAAAACTTTGTATGGAAACTCATAAAACAGTGAAGTTATCCTGCTTAACATTCAAAAACCTGCTCTCTAGGCCCACCGAGTGGTGGGAAGCCAGGACAGATGATGTCACCACAGGGCTACCCACAAACACAGCAATCACCAGCGTATCAAGGTTAGTTGCATATTTTATATCTGCATGTTTTTTGTTGTTTGTGTGTGTTTGTACTTGACCGGATATATTCTGCTTTTACCTGTTTTATTGTGTGATAAAATATTAAAAAAAGGAGATTCTTTGAATCAAGTCTTTTTTTTAAAGTTAAAGTTTAAGCTTTCCAACTATTCAATTAAATTACATTAATTGAGTAAAATAAACTTCAAGATGTGTAATATGCATGTGTTCAGGTGTACCTCCGTATTATGGCTCCACACATCCATACCCGATGCAAGGTACTGCATGTAACCACTGCTGTACTAGACATAGCTGGGCATAGTGATTTTAAATAGCGTTAATTTATGCATGTCAACGGTTTTTGCAAGTGACAGAATACCTGTTAAAAAAATATAATATCCAAATCATGATGTACTTTAAAAGATATGTATGGGCATGAACTTTTGGACATATGTATCTACAATTCGGTTAATGCCAAAAAGGTGGAAATATGGGACTATGGAAATAGGGGTTTTACTAATCTGTGTGGGTCGGGATGAGCGGGGCAGGACTACACACTATATCATAAGCGGACAGGTTATTTTGTCTGTAACTTGAGCAAGATGGGTAATAACAAGAGCGGGGCGGGGTATATCATTATGAGCAAGAAGAAGTATTTTCATCACTAACATAAGCGGGATGTAGTAAGGGTATATCATGATGTAACCCGTCCCCTTTATGATATACCCTTAGCCCCACCCCGCTTGTGTTAATGACAAAAATACCTTCGCCCCTCTTCCCACTGTCCCGCAGATAAGTGAGCTCAGAAATAGGAAATACCAGGAGCTACCTA
>CH003179.1:116311-127601 GCA_000149265.1 Ciona savignyi
CAGACAGGTAATATACTTTCCTGTATTTTCATAATTTCACATTTTCCCCTTTTTAGTAGCTTCCATGAAATTGTTAAAGTGCAGTTACATTGTTGAATATATGGGGAATGTGTGGTTTCACTGGTGTGTGGGGATATCACATATTTATCGTATAATATCTAACACACGCTGCTTGTGCAACTTTGCCATTGCATGCAACAAAAGCAACAATCTTTTTTGTATGGCTTTCCATAATTACATATCTTATTTACTTATGCTATATTTCCCTTTATAATATGCATGTGTTATTTTAATTTTTTTATGGATGGTTTTAAATTTAAGTCTGTTTTAATTATTGCACTATGTTAACTTTGGTTTATAAATATAAACATCATGTTATTTATAGCCAGCATTAAAAACTTACAAGAAATACATCTTTTGGCTTAAATCATATTCCAAAACTAAGAAAAACCAACATTAAAAATCAATGCATAACAAAGGCGCATTATTACATTTTTAAAGGAAAAACATAACATCACCCTGTGTATTCACTGACATCAGCTTAAACATTGCAACTGTTTATTTTGTTCCAATGTATACTGAACAAGCTTTTTCGAAACTTTTCTAATAAGTTTGGGACATACCTTTCCAGTAAACATTATAGCACAGCATTATCATGTTTATCCCCAGCATGGAAAAGATTTTAAACAAAGCTGTTCATTAGCGTGTTCCCAAGTTTAGATAAAGAACAGTAGTAGTTTCTGTTTAACCCATTTATCCACTGGGTTTAGGCAAATTTCTCTAAATGTCTTTCCCAAAGACACAACTAACCATCAAGCAGATGGTATCGATCCTACAACCTTTTGGCTGATGGTTCAACATCATACGATCTAACTTGCCAGAACATTGTATAAAAGTTGACCATTCATGTCACGATTAACAGACTTGGTTTGGTTCAACATAGAAACACCATGCAGGTTATGGCACTAGTTCCCCGGCCCCCTCAGAGCGCCGACCCTCCAGACAAGGTAGCCATCCCTCCGCCCAGCAAACTGACCCTGGAGGGCGACAGGGAGCAGCAGCAGCGGCGGCTGCAGCAATGGTAGCAGCAGCTCATTCAGCCCAACCCATGTAAGCTTCGTTTCTAATAGATAATACTAACCTAGTACTTTTTTTTTCGGCTGATATCTCCTCTGTTTATTTATTTTTAAACAATAGTTTTAGTAGCAAATGCTTGTTTACAGTATTGTACAAGTATCATTATGATTTTTATGGTAATATATTGACGTTTTTTCACTTCGTATTTACAATTCTTTTTTTTAATTCCCCAGGACCCCACAAGCCGCTCCACGCAACCCTACCCCATCTTATTACCCGCCTTCCAACCCCCAAACCACCCGTCCACAGTACAATATGCAAGGGGGTGAAATGTACCCCCAAAATATGGGATTTCCCCGTATGCCCCACCCTGGTGTTCAGGGGGGAAGCCCCGGACAGCGTATGATGGGGCCCCCGCACCCCTCCCAACGGATGCCATCAGCCCCGTATGGATACCCACAGCAACCCAATCACCCACAATACTCAGGATATTACCCCCCAAATAGTGGGGAACCCCCCCATCCACACGGATACCCACAAAACAGCTATGAAACTCCACCCCCTTCAGCAGAGGAAACCCCGAAACCAAAGGTAACACCGGCATTCTCACTTGTGCAAGATTCTGCGTTATGATGCTAAACATGTAATGTTCAATAATTAGTAATATCGGTAAAATGAATTATGTGCAAGATACTGCCATCGTATGAAATGATTTTAAAAAAGATGGTGTTTAAATTATGTATATCTGAAATAAAAAATAAAGACTTAAAATATGTATTAACTCTTATAAAAACACAACTTCATATTTATCTAGCATTAATTAAGTTTGATCTGTCAAAATATTAGTGTTAAAATTTCTGTATACTTTTCGGTGTCTTGTTTAAATTTAAGACACGGCATATATTTCACCTCACCCGCACCCATATGCGCAGTCGTCTGCACGATCGGCGTCCCAGAAGCTCGCCGCGTTGTTCGAGCCGTCGGACGAACCGGGGAGACGGGAGTTCATCGAGAGCGTCCTCCGATACTGGGAGGACAAGGAGCTTCCTCTCAAGAACGCTCCTCTCATGGGGAGGAAGACTCTCGATCTCTTCCATCTTTATCTTAAAGTGAAGGACAGAGGAGGAATGCAGGAGGTACTTGGTTGGGCTTGGAAATCTTTCCAAACAAGCTTGTTTTTTTTTATAGGTCATGTGGTTTTGTCTGGGTTGTGTTTTTTTTTAGTAGTTGGGCTTGGAAATATTTCCAGCAAGGCTGTGGTTTTTTCTGAGGCCGTGCTGTTTTGTCGGGGTTGTGATTTTTTTTAGTGGTTGGGTTTTTCTGTGGCTGGGGTTTTGGGATTTTGCCGGGCTTGCTGTTTTTTTTCTGTGGCTGTGCTGTTTTTCTGGGGTTGTGGGGTTTTGTTGGGGTTGGAGGTTGTGACAAAGTTAACAACTTTGCATTTGTACATGTGAAAAGTTCATTGCTTTACCCTCATTTTTCAAAAATTATTGAAGAATAACTCCAATAATAGCATTTACTACACCACTGCCAAGTGCCAACACCGAATTGTTATCTAGACTGTTTTAACTACCAGTAAGCATGGTTTACACTGATATATCACTGTAATACCTTTTAGGGGTTAAGGATTATCTATTACCCCTAAATTGATAAAGTCACTGTGTTAGCTTTTGGGGCTTAAGGGTTATTTATATATTACCCATAAATTGATCAAATCACTTTGTTAGCTTTTAGGTGTTATAGGTTATCTATTACTCATAAATGAATGTTACTGTGGTAGCTTTTAACACCCTAACCAACTCCGGTAAAGACTTTTAGCACCTTAAGGAACCCCAATAACGATCAAAATACCCAACCCAGGTGACCAGTGGTAAGAAATGGGCCGAGATCAGCACGGACATGGGGTTGGGTACTTCTTCAACATCAGGCTTTACGCTCAAGAAACAATATTGTAAATATTTGTACGGCTACGAATGTCGGGTGGAGAGGGGGCAAGATGAACCACACGAGGCACTGGCAAGGTATGGATGGATTGCAGTTTATTTAAACAAGTTTTGGGTAAAACGTGTAACACAATGTATTTATATACAACTTGCCACCTTAACGTTAATTGAAAAGGCTTAAGATGAATTAAAAACATTACCTTTTAAAATAAAGAACAAATAAAATCTCTGGTTCCAAAGTTTTTGCTGGTGAAACCTGTTATACTGGCTTACGTCTTTTATTTTTTTAAGTTTTAAGATTAACATAACCGGACCCATCTTATATAAAGCCAAATAAAGATGGGTTTAAGAGCTAAGTGCTTCTTTTAAATTCAAAAAACCTGCATTAAAATATCCAAACAATAACAGTTCTGGATCCAAATTTTTTTTTACTTGTTATGTGAGTTATGTGGTTTTGGTCAGATTGGTCTTTCACTTAATCATGCCCCTTGCTTCTTATTTCCAATGTATTAATTGTATTGTCCTTCCAACCTTCAAGTAATTATCCATGACATCTTCAGGATACTGGAGGCGAACCGCAAACGGAAAGTTCCAGTCGACTCTCAAACCTCTAAGGATGAAGCAAAGCCAGCTTCCACCACGCAGGGGAACCCCCCTGCCCCACGTGGCGTCCCACCGACCCAAACCCGATACCCGTCCCAACAATACCCCCAGTACCCCAACCAAATTGGGGGTTACCCACCTCCACCACCGCAGGGTTACATGCAAGGTCACCCATCTGCCCCACCGTACCAGTACCCCCCTCAAATGCCCCCGCCACAAAACACCCCAGCGATGCAGAATTACCCACCTATGCAGCCACCGGGTCCAAACTTCCCACCGACATCTTCTTACCCCAAAATCGACCTGATTTCAACCCCGCCTTTAGCCCCAGACAATCCACCCCCAACGAAAGCAGGAACAGAAGCCCCTACTGACCCCAACTCTGAAACTCCAAACCCCCCAGCTCACCCCCCAAGTACGAAACCCCAAGAGACAAATTCAGTCCCACCATACAGTGAACCCTCAAAACCCCCCCAACAGCCAGCCCCACTGTTGCAACCCCCTGGTTCACAACCCCAGTCCTCAGTCCCAATGACCCAACCCCCAAATTCAATACCCCATTCAGCCCCCAATTCGATGACCCAGCCACCAGTGTCTCAGCCCCATAGTACACTTCCCCAGTTCCCTAACACCATGCCACCACATACTGCTCCCCCAAGTTCAATGCAGCCCCCCAATTCAGCGTCCCAACCTACTAACTCCTTACCCCCCTCCACAAACCCCTTGCCCCACCCGCCAAGCACAATACCCCAGCCCAGCAACCCACCCCATCCTACAAACACGATGTCGCAACAATACCGCCCCTCGTACCCAAGCGGACCCCACCAACAGTACCCACATCACCCACCAAGGCCCCACTTGCCCCACCAAGATCACTACAGAACTGGGGTAAGGCCTGGTATTCCCCCAACCAACTACCCATACTCAAACAGGTTAGTAATCCAGAAGTTCTTTTAATAGTAAAAAAAGGGCCACAATAAGTTGTAACAACCACTGATGTAGGCTTGAAAGCTTCCTGTTACTTTATTGCCGGGTATAATCTTTATCTAAAATAGCATTCAGGCTCTTTTAATAAATTATAGAGTGATTCTTAATTCTAGAATAATTATGGCAACCAAACCAATTCAGATAAGGACACCTCTAGAAGTCCATACAGCAAGGGTCCAGCTTTCAATCCTACCACCACTGATTTTACACTTATATACAAAGCCTTAACACAAACTTCATGTTTGTTAAATTTCCCCACATTTTCCAACCAACCTTCCATGTTCCACAGCCCTTCCCTCCACCGCCCCGGTTCCGTCCCCTCTCAACCTGGGAGTTCCCCCTATCACCCCCAAGCCCCATCCCCACGAAACTCACCCTACACCAGCAACATGGGGCAACCCCCAACTTCTAGACCCACGTACCCAAGCCAGGTAAGATTGGTTCAATATTTTGTATATAAAGCAGAGGTGATGACTCAGAGTAAATTTCACATTAACATTGTCTCGCATGCTTTCAATCACCTACCGCACAATTAATCTGCACACCTTTTGTTAAACCATGTAATTACCCTTTTGGTATATATAGGTATTTGATTAACCCCTACATTCCTTATGATTATCATGTACACAATATAAATATTTCATATATGTGAACTGTACTCACATATAACCCGTATAATTCCTGCATTAACAC
The DNA here is from genome assembly GCA_000149265.1 of Ciona savignyi. Taxonomy (NCBI): domain Eukaryota; kingdom Metazoa; phylum Chordata; class Ascidiacea; order Phlebobranchia; family Cionidae; genus Ciona; species Ciona savignyi. The sequence continues at coordinate 121,615 of CH003179.1, forward strand.
CCCATTTAACCTTTATAATTACCCTGCACATCCCATATAACCCCTAAAATTACCCTGCACACCCTTTTTCACCCTTTCTTACCCATACCCCACATATTCCCATCACATCCCATCTATACCCCATATAACCCCTATAATTCCTGCATTAAAACCCCTATAATTACCCCAGGGTTACCCCGGACACCCGTACACTTCATCAAGCCAGTATCTCGGGATGAAACGGCCGTCTACAGACCCATATGGACCCCCAAGCAAATACATCCGACCTGTAAGTAGTTTTACCAACATTTTCTGGCAATTTTACTTTGATATATTATATTGAAAAACAAAGTTAAATGTGTGTTTTGTAATAAACGTCATTGTTTGTTGCGTTTGTCATCAAATTCTATTATGACATCACAGGAGGGCCACTCGTATTCAACCCCAGGGGGTTACCCTCCAAACCACCCCCAATTCGATCGTACGAGGCCTCGTTACCCCGCTTCTTCAACCCCACATCACCCCATGTACATGCGGCGTGACAGAGGACCCCTTCCACCAGGGAGTTACCCCAAACACGAGGGGCCAAGGTGGTCCCACCCCGGTGTAACCCAGCAAGCACAAAGCCCCGTCCAGTTTCAGCATATCCAAAAATATTCAATGGATCAAAAGAAAAGGTTGGTTCATTGCTACGATCCGCTTTTAAAACAGACCCAAATGGATCAGTTTGATTGAAAATAAAATTGGAATAATATTTTTTACCACAAATTTATTGTCTCCGGGACAGCTGTAAATTTTAATGATTTTCTGCTTCAAATATTTTTGTCTGGGAAATTACAATTTTAAACGAGCTTTGTGAGGCAAGGTGATAGCTGTCAATCATAATTCATGATTAGTTTTTTCAATTTATGGGAAAATACATCGACTGAATCGACATAAACACAGGTATTAAAATAAAAGAATGGTTAGTAATGTTCAATTTCTTCCGATATTGGCATATCTGATTTTCGAGCTGAATGAACATATTTGATGCCACACCATAAACAGGCCAAATTAATTATGTTTCACATATGAACTCATTGTTTTTTAGCAAAACTAGTAATGTCATTATAAATAGAGTCAAAATATGTCTTCCAAAAGCAGGCATGGGCAACATACGGCCCATTAAAGGGATTTTGACCGGCTTTAGACTATACCTAACGATACCCTGTAATTAAGACATTAAATACTATTCATGTAATAATCCGGCCCATCAAGAACTTTATTTTCCCACATCTGGCCTGCTAACTAGATAAGTTGTCCACCCCTGTTTTTAAGGGGATCTTCAGTCTCTTATTTAAATAAAAACTATGATACTGAAAATACTCTGTCCCCTATTTTATAACCCACATATGTTAATCACCACCCACCCCAGCAGACACGTGTTCCGCTCGTCGATAATGAGGTCAGACCCCATGTTCCCTGCCGACTCGGTGGAAGCAACCCAGCCGCGCTACGTACGAAACCAGCGGAAGACTTGCAGAGACGGTGAATTATTTTTATTTCTGATATGCTAGTGGTTGCATAGTTATCGGGAACGCTACAGAGAGGGAAACCGGGGGGAAAAAACGATCACCAAAACTATCGAAATTAATTTTAGCCCTTTCCTAAACGCTAATCTCAACCCCAGAACTAACCCTAAGTCTTATCCCATGTTTAAAACTAACTCTAATTCTCTAATCTTTATTTTAGTGAGCAGTTTCCATCCATCCCGCTTTCCCTCCTTTTAGTTTTCCCCATAGTTAACTACTTGCTTGATCGTTTATTGATGAAACACCGTTTTATTTGGTGACTTTTAAGATGCAAATTTACTTTGCCATATAAATCTAATTTAGAGGTGATCCAAGAAAACTTAATATGAAAACAGTTATTAAAAAACATTATTTCTTATTCTTTTACTTCGCCTGTACCCGAATTTTCCATTCCTTTTATATGATAAATAGAAAATTTATGTCTTAATGGATTGTGGTGCCTTTTTGGAGGGAGAAAGATTGTTACCTTAAGAATTCGTATGGTGTATTATTTACATTGTGGGGTAACTTGGAAAGTAAAGAACGGATTTTGATAAAACTCGCGTTGCATTATTGTATGATTATATATTGAATATTTATAGACTGTTTATTTATAGATTGTATGATTGGAATTATGTAGTTAAATTTTTGTGGTGATCAAAAAGGAAATGTATTGAAATATAGAACATTTCTGTTAGTAACATTGTCTGAATGAGCCGAATGTTTCCCCTAATATAAGGTATGAACAAAATCCTCTTGGCTAAATATGTAGCTATTTAAATAAAACACTGACGAAACTGTTATTGGGAATATGTATATCTCTAAGCTAATTTTTATTCGAAAAGCGTGAGATTTTCTGCAAAATTTGTTTATTTTTATTTGTAATTCGCTATCTCTTACCTTCAGTTGGAGTTCTGGAAGGCTGGAAGATAATCATGGCCTTAAAAAGTGGATTGTTGGTTGAGAGTACGTGGGCCCTGAACGTATTGACAGTTTTACTGTACGACCAACAGACTGTGGCGCAATTTAAGTTGATGCAACTGCCTGGTTTGCTTGATGCACTTGTGGAACATTATAGGTAAGTTTTACTTGCATTTAGAGAAGGATTCTCTCGGTCAGTGGACATGGGACATTTACACCATGTGATATCACATATGGAGCTGGGCATAAATACGAAGTTATGTTCAGTTACGTAATTACGGACGTCGGAATTACGTAACCGGAATTACGTAACCGAAATTACGTTACGTAAGTCAAACAAAAATTACGTAATTACGCATTTTTCCAGAATTATTACGACGTAATTCCGTAATACAACTTTGATCAATTACGCCCGGCTTTAATCACATATTAAATGAGTATGTTTTATTTTGTTTTAAAAAATTTGTTTTGATTATGCAAGAAAAAAATTGTTTTAGTTTTAGTCCCAGACCTACACCTTTTAAATTACTAACTTATTACATTACTACAACCCTATTTAACCCCACCCTTCACAGACGCTGTTTATCGTCAATATTCACCTTGTCGAGCGAGCAGAAATCGATGGGGGTCGACGGGATTGATCCTCCTGAGCCGGAGGAGGATGCCTTTCAAGATGACATCATCATCGAGCCCGCATTGTCAAAGATCAAGACGAATGGGAAGAAAAAGAAAGGTGGGTTCATTGGGGTTTCACCGGGGTCCGTTGTGGGTCCATTGTGGGTTTCACCTGGGGTCCATTGTGGGTTCATGGGGTGTTTCGTCTGGGCTCCATCGTGGGTCCAATGTGGCGTAGAAGTATGTGGGGTATTAAATGCTACTGTAAACTCAATCAAATAGTTTAAATTGTTATTTGCAAGGTAATAAAATAATTAATCCCATTTTATTTTCCTGGTGTTTTCTTACTTTCGAAATGGGAAAAACAAGTAAAGTGGGTGAATTGTAACTTAGCAGTACGCGCCTGACCTAGCAGGGTGGAAAGTTAAATTAAACTTGTCTAGCCACAATGTTTGCTGTGGGGTAATCTAATGATTGCCCTCATTATCATGCCCCTTGCGTTTTCCTATTCAAGGGGATTAAACTGTATCATTATTATATACCTATTTGACAATGGTAATCTTGATAGTTTACAATGATCCACCACACAATTATGTTAATAACTAACTTGCTAGTTGTAAGTAAAACTAACATTAATGGCTCAACTGTGGTACCATGCATGCCCCTGGTATTGCAGTGTAGAGGTATATTGCACCTGAAAAAGTGCAGATAATAACTTAATATTTGTGATCAAATTATGAAAGCAATTGAAATTTGTTTTTTCGTTGCGCAATTTTGAATTTACATATATTTTCTAAATGTATATTTGCAATTATGTTATACAGTGTACACACTTGACCCCAAATATGGGTTATGTGGTTTTATTACAATGACAGAATATAATATTTAAAATCAAATTATTGAAGAACAGAAAATCTTTTTAATTCGTTGCGAATTAGCGCAACTACATATTTAAATGTAACATTACAATCATGTTATACAGTTTACACACATGCCCTAAAATATGTGGTGGGTTTTCCGCAGTGTTTATGACTAGTCCCACCACTTACCCACCCATATTTCTAACCCACCTGCCCCTCCAGGCTCGAAACTACTTGGGGTATTCCCCGACTTACCCATCAAAATTGAACCCCGGACTGACCCCTTCGTGGTTGACCGATCACACCAGTGGGATTTCGCTGATCAGGTTTATACTGTTTCTATGTCCTTTTTTTACGTCTTTTTTTGTTAAAATAAAGGGCTATGCGAATTATGTTGTTTCTATGTTAATTGTTCTTCTGAATTTCGGCTACTTCAGGCTATCCTAGTCGTCATATATATTTAGTTTGATGAAAAACATAAAAGCCGCAATATTAAAAATCATCTTAATAAGGGACATTTTGGAAATTGCCTATTCAATTTTTAATTATTAGCTGCAGTAAAAGATCTTTATGATTAATTTCAAATATATTGTGTAACCACCCCCCCCCCATCCCCTAATCCACATCACTGCATTGTTCCCTGTAAAATCAACAGACCCCCATTCAATATGAAGATGAATGTTTTACCATTATACCTTCCATGTGCATTGTGTGCAGTGTTTAATTTCGACATTATGACATCATAGGTGGATTTGTCGGACGACCTCTCCCACATCGTGGTCAGTTTCGAGCAATCGACGGAGCGCGACCGGGTCGAAGAAGACGAAATCGCTGACGCGGAACAGCCGATGATGGTCGTCGAGGCAACCCTCGAAGACGTTCTCTCCATCCCTTCCTTCGTTCTCGCACCTGAGGAAGACGATGATGTCGTGACTGATGACGTCACACCTGCTGCTGTCACACCTGCTGATGTCACAGCTGATGATGTCACAACTCATGATGTCGCTAAGAATGAGAAACCGCCTCAAAAATCGGACGAAATTTCCAAGAATGAAAAAGTTCCGGAAATTCATGTCAGTACGGAAGTCAAACAAGAGAAACACGATTGTGAAGTCACAGAGAAACGAGACGAAACAACAAACGATGCTGTCAATGACCAAAGTGATGTTACAAACCCAGACAAACCAGCAGAAGTTAAAGAACCAGAGAAGTCAATAAAAAACGATAAAACTGAGCTCAAACGCAACATCGCTCTGTGCAACGGACTCCAAACCAACCTCATCTTGAACCGGGAGGATATTAAACCTGCAACATCCACGAATATCGGGACTTCCCCCAAACTGAGCCTCACAAGTCGAGTGGGGAGGATTTTGGAGGAGCGGAATGTGGTCCTCCTGGAAGATGAAGCTGCTGGAATCAACGGGAGCCAGATCGACCTGATGCTCGGACCGGTTCTCCGGAAGAAAGTTTGCAAGCGGCAGTCGGAGGTTGCTGAGCGGCTCGAATGCATCTCCAACATCATCCGGAGTTTGTCGTTCGTTCCCGTCAACTCGGTCGAACTTTGCCGCCAGCGTGGCCTCATGAGGGCGATATCGGGCACTCTATTGTTGCGTCATAAACACCGGACGAGGCCACGACACGCACCACCGCACACAGACAATGGGGATTGTTGCGAAGGAAGTGAAAACGTTGAAAATGACGTTAAAACTGAACTTCAGAGCGAAAAAACGCCGTATTATTTAAATTCCCTCAGTTTTCCAGGGAAGAAAAGTATTAAATCTGAACTTTTTGCCCCGGTCGAAAACACTGAGCAGAAAAGGCGGCTCTTTAGCGCCACCGTGCTGGACGATAATGACAACACGGAGTTGTATAACGCCCCCTGGTGGTGGGACACGGTGAGGAGGATCAGGGAGGACTCGCTGGTGATCTTCGCCAACATCGCGCACACCATCGATCTCTCGGAGCTTCCGGATGACCACGTTGCCATGGCGATGTTGGAGGCATGTCTCCATTGGTCGGTCTGCCCCTCCTCTGAAGCCGCCGACCCCTTCTCGTCCTCGAG
>CH003179.1:127701-143184 GCA_000149265.1 Ciona savignyi
GGTGGATTTTTTTTGTGTCTGGTTGATGGTTTTTGGGAGCGTTATAGTTTTGTGGTTTTAATAAAAATCCTTTTTGATCTTCAAGGTTAATTTAGATGGGGTTTATGAGGTTGGATCATGGTAGTGGGTTTGTGGTGTTAGATGTGGTTGTTTTATAATGTTAGGTGGGCTATATAACCTATATTGGGTGTGGTTGATGAGACTTTGTGGTTTCTGGTTTTGATGCAAACCCTTTTCGCACTTTTAAAGTGAGGTAGGGTTTGGTATTGGTTGGATTGGATCATTAAGCTTAGTTAAAGTTTTAAGGAAACCCTATGGATCGGTGCTTTATCCAATTAATCGGCGCCATATATCCAATTGGATCAATGCCTTATATTACCCAAAGAAACAACCACAACCGTGCAGTGTAGTTATCGAACCCAGCACTTATCCTGTCACAACGAATGTTAACCACCAGAGTAACACACCAAATAATGTCCCAACGTTAACACACATTGCAACTTCCTCAGACGCAGTGTCTCCCCACAAAGGTTGGCATTGGAAATCCTCACAAAGCTCAGCATCAAAGACCAGAATGTTGATCTTATCCTGGCCACCCGACCTTTCAGTCGGATTGAAAAACTTTTCGCTTATTTGGTAAGATGTTGTCTTGTGTTAAGTTGTTTTTAAACTTTATTTTTAAATGCATCTTTATCTTTATTCTTTTACTAGTAACTTTTTTATAGAATTCGTAATATGTATCGGTTGCTTTAACCATTCGTTCACGCGACCGTACAAAAATTTCCTTTCATGGTACACCTTTTAACTGTATTTTATGTTTATAGAATTTGAAAAATACATACATAAATGCAACACAATAGCTTGTAATGTTATATGTATAGTTGTTGGTTTTATAAGCTTGTGATTTTATGTAATTTTTTGCTCCGGTGGGAAAATTTTAAAGGCGGAAAGAGAGAAACTGCTCAGAAAATTGGAGATAAAAGGGTATGAAATTGTTGGGGTCAGGGTTAAAATTAGTTGTTTATATAAAGCATTTTCCCTCTTTCCCTCCTTTTATTGTCGCTCCACTTATGCATTGTACTTGCACAGCTAGAGATTGGCATGAGGCCCAGTGTAAACAACTTGGTTTGCAGGTGAATTTGATTTGCGATCGGAAAGATCAGATGCTTCGTGAATTCGCCGTCGTGCTGCTCGCCAACTTGGCAGGAGGTGATTACGTGGCTGCGAGAGCAATTGCTTTGCACAAGGGCGCGATATCTGGACTCATTTCTTTTCTCGAGGTAATTGAATTTCTAGAAGTTTATAATTATTTTTATTTTTATGATCTTCCAAAGTTATTTTGGTTCGATTATTAGCTTTCTATAATATCTGTTGTAACTCGACTGTGGGCAGAAGATTTTCGTTCTTTCAATTTAAAAGTGACATCATGACATGCTTGATCAGTCAAGCTTGACCAGCAGTCAAATGAGATTATTTATGTCGTTAAACATTTAGAATTAGTCCTAATTATTGGATTATGAATAAATTATTGAAGCCAATAAAATAGATGGATAAAAATAATCATTTCACTGGCATGTATACGTTGTGCACTAGTTACTGCCGAAATACATAGTTTTTTAATTAAATTGTTTTTAATATTTTTATCATTGAATCTAAAGTTAACCCTGATATTCTGTGCTCCTGTTTTATAATTCAAATACCCAGTAGTTTTAACCTTATCCTGTGGTTTACTTAGACTGCACACCAATTTTACTCAATTACTTTGTTTAATTTAAAAGTTTTTAAGATCTAAGCATGCACCTGGTTATTAGTGCACTCTGTTAAAAAGCACCCACCTAGTTATTTCTGTAAATGGGAAAACCATGGGGGTTAACACACGGCAATCGTCAGATCACACTGTGCCCACTGTTTGGTTACCGGAGCTAATACAGTTTGTTTTGTATTAATAGAACCCATTAATCCACTTGGTTTAGGCAATGTCTGTTAAGTGTTTTGCCCAAGGACACAACCGATTAGATAGCGACCAGTTTCGAATCTGCAACCTTTCGGTTGAAAGGCGACACTTAACGACCAGACTAATCTGTCGGGCAAATCAGTCTGTAGTCTTCCGTTTGTAATAATGCGATTTAACACTCTAACTTAATATGAGTTTTTGACTGTAACTATATTTGTTCCGGGGAGTTCTTGGCAGATCTAAGCACATGTCTAGATTAGAACCCTCATTATATGCTTGTATTGCGTCCAGTACTGAATGTGTCCCTGGATTTACACAAAGGCATTATTGGTATTATAATGTGAACACTGGGAGCGCTATATTTAACTATTACGATGATTACGATAAACTCGTTTGACGCAGGAATGCGAAGAGACAGGAATGAGTCATCGACGGATGTTTCCTGCCGTGCAACAAACTGTCAACTTCGGGACGATCGAGTTCATGATGGTGAAATGCGCGACGACGCTCTTGTGCTTGGCGAGGCTGGATGATAACAGGTCGGTGGGGGTTCCCCTTGACGATATTGATCTATTGGGTGGATTGGATGTGTGCGGGGTTTGCGGTTATAGCGTCCTTTATAAGGAAAGTACTTGAGGAAATTAGATAAGCTTGTGTGCTTTTGTTGGTGTGTGCTGGCAGTATCGGCAAACATCATATTTTGCTGATGGGATAGGTAGATTATTATTCTAAAACATAGTTCTTCGAATTGTGGTCCGTATTATACAACATCTTATTCTATTGCACCACCATATGCTTGTATGTTCAAAGTACCTTCATGGCGACTCTTGTAGTTACAAATCTGTATATAGGTAAGCGTAAAATAGTTTTAACATAAAATTTTAAGTTGAAACTGATTGCCTTAAAATAAAACTTTCTGGTCGGCACACCCTAGTAAACGGCCAATTTTGTAAACAAAAATATCCAGACTGCACTGAAAAGGGGAGTTTATTAAACCAAGCCCTAAATAGCATTTAAAATACTGTCAACAAACCAAAATCCACTTACCAGAGTCTAACATACCGTGCTTCCAGAGGTAAACAAACCAGGCAATAACCCCATTTTGTTGTCTCAGTAAAATGTCCCTTAAATATACTGTCACATCCTGTAAACAAGGACATATTTAAATAGTGTAATCTTTAGTATTAGTGGTATGTAAAATCATCTGGCTGTTACGTTTAGAGTGTACGTTTAAATTGTGTGCAATGATTTCAATGAAAAGCTTTGCAACATAACTTGGGAAGATGACGTTTCTGACGCTTTCCTGTTCGCAGATCTTCGTTTGTTAAGTTTCAATTGCGATTGTTGTCATTGTCGATGTCACAATTGCTCGACCAGAAGGTTGTGGGGATAATGTCGTCAGTCTTGTACGAACTCAGCCACGATAGCTCCTGACTGCCACCTTGAGGGGAAATACTGATAATGACACTATCACATGGTGGCGCTGAAGGCCAAGTATATTTCAGGGTTGTTTGTTGCCTTTTTCGCGTCATATTCCAACTTTATGCACCGCGCTGCTGCTTGTTGCATAACAATGGGATTATTACTGTGAGTCTCCCATTGCTGCCGTAAGAGATAATCTAAACCGGGGAATTCCCCCAAAGCGAAATCGGCTGTGCAATACAAAAGGGGAATTGATTTTTCAACATTTCGGTTTCAGCAAGTTCACACCATTTATTTAATCAACACGTTTCGGTTAAGATCATTACTCGCTTCTTTACGATATTTCTATTTTTTGCGTTCAGTTCACAGTTCCTCTCTAACAAGTGGGGAATACCCTGTGCCATGTCACCCAATTATTTGACGTCAATGTACCTCATCGTTGCATTAATAAAATGTGAAGGACGGTCCAGATGCTGACTGCCTCTGTGTCTTGCTGAGTTGTGCGGAAAAGTAGGGAAAGGGTTAACTAGTGAACCCTTGTTAAATTTGGAAAACACGGGGCTAGTGTCCGACTATTTATGTTGATTGCTAAGTTTTGTTTAAAAGTAGGGTTGCCGACGTTCATTTCGCGGTGTCGGACGGTGCAATGGACAATAACGGAAAACACCGCGGGCGTTTTCTGTTCGTCAACGGTCGGTTGGTAAATCGGCATTTTTAGGTTTAAACTAATCTTCTACAAATGATGCAAATAAACTGTGGTTTTACAAAATAACCCAAAAAACCTATGAAAATGGTTCTAGCATATGGCCGGTTAGAATCGCGCGATTGTTTATTTACTTCGGCCCTTCATGCATCCAGTTGCATTCAGGTGCGGTAATCTGTCAATGCACTATTCCGCCGCCCACCCAGTCGTCCGGTCGGGAAGCTCATTAGCATTGCTTCGGACTTAGCGGAAATGTAGCGGGAATGAAGCGGAAATGTAGCGGGAATGAAAATCAGTCGCTGCTACGATGGTTGTTTCTAAATCCAAAACTATCAGCGGAAGTTGCTGTTGATCAGTGTTTCCCAACCCCTTTTGATCGCGGACTGATTGCAAACCAGCTAAAGTCTTTGTGGACTCAAAAGCGCAACTCTTTTGCGGACTTAAAACGTAAGTCAAAATTTTAAATGGTTTCGTTTCTCATTTGAGTCAGCGGACTCGGGTTGGGAGACACCGCTGTTGATTTTTAAGCTAAAAACAGAGTTGTCTCCGTCGTGTACAATTTACTGCAATACCTCCGGTCAGCACGGTCATAGGACACGACGATCATCATTACTGAAATAATAGACTCCCTAATCTGTGGCTGTCATCCAAATAAGCGGAAACGTATTTCGCCATATACAACATATCATTTTATAGGCTACTAGCTTTTATGTATTTTTGCGGTACTTTTATAATTCTTTTTTAATAGTTACATCTTCTAAATGCTGAACGTAAATGTTGAAACAGATTGATCTATCAAACAAACTTTGGTATAAAGTCATGTGACGGTTTTCCTGTTATAATGCTACTTGCATTTACCTACTTTTGGTGATAAACATTCACATTCTACTCCTTTATTATTTTCAGTATTTATGCACACTTAACTTATTGTACGGTTCGTACGAAACCTTGATTTAAAAACTCACTTGCCCTCTGCAGATACGAATGTTCGCCTGATGCGTTGTTTCCACCAGACAACTGTTGATGTTTTAAACTTTAGAATGTTTATTAAAACCGAAACTAAAAAGGTGGTGGAAGCGCTGGGCCCTAAAAGCGCGGTGGTCATTGTCAATACCGGTAACCCAAGGCCACAATCGAGTAGGCCTACCTGCGAAAATGTAGCGACGATGAAAGCAGGTGTTTAGTCAATGCATCCAACGGAAATTGATTACAATAAAGCTGTCTCCGTATACAACACACTACAATTGCTCCAATAGGTCATTGACAATACTTTTAACCCAAGGACACAACCGACTAACTGGTTATTTTTTAATTTTATGAACGCCAGCCAAATGGAAAACGGTCACTATGGACGTTAGTTAATTATACAATAGTAGGATTAAGATTAGGAACGTAAGTAATGTGTTCTGAGGTTTAAATGGTTTATTAATTTAAAATATTCGATATAAGGCAATGACAGTATTGCTTTATTTTTTTAGGCTATAATAAAAAGTGTTTGAGCGGCATAAAGTACCGTAAAACATCATGATCAAGTGAATTTCATAAGGGTGATTTAAGAACTGCTGCTTTGAAACTAACTTTGATATTTTAATGATCGTCCTATCGAATAGCTCGGTGGGTTATTGCGTCGAAGGGCTGTAGTCGCGCAACTGGGTTATAGCTTGTTGGTTATGAAGAAACGTTCCAAACAACAGACTGCAATAGCCCCGATAACCCGACGAAGGTCGCGAGATAATCTGACGATTAATTATGTGACAACGCTTCCTTATGTATTGGCAACGTAATTTGACGATTGCCCATGTGATAACGCTCCTAGCTTTTTATTACACATTTTAATGTTTTCTTTATATTATTCTATGACAAAATATTTGTTTTTCTATTTATCTCATAGAGTTAGTATAATATATAGTAGGTTTTTCGTCCCCACATTGGCATTGCAGATACATAACATTATGTGATGTTTTTAAACAAGTTACTGCAGTCTTAGCGATTAGTTTAACGTTTATTTTTATTTTAACTGATGCAGTGGTTCCAATATTTAGTGCAATTGTGTATTAAGCAATGGATAACGTGAACTCTGCCGGAAATAACACACAAACTACAACTCGAAACATTTTTGACTTGGAATGGACTGGAATTAATCTTCTTCTTGTTTTAATATACGGGTTTATTGTAAGTATACTGCCGTATTTAGACGAATTTAATATTTTACATTGCAGATAAGATAACAATTCACATTATCTTGCACATTAAAAATCTCAGCGATAATTGACATACTTTCGATAGAGACCATGCACCAGCATTTTATATTTCATTTGGTTTCTTATACCACTACTGGAAAGTTAAATAAAAAAGGAAGTTTTTTTACGTCACACCAGCATTATTTTTATTTCTGAGCCAATGCACTAAAAAGTAGCATGTGTTTTACACTATATATATATCCCACAAAACATACGAACTTTCCAATAGTCTTTCAAGCACAAAAACAGACACACACAACCCTCTTATGCTATGTACGTGGTACAAATTAGAGTATTTTTGTAGCACCTATTAGGTTCAATCTATGTATGGTGTTTGGAGGTTTTGTGAGAACTTTTCCTCTGTCTATCCTTCATTACTTACCCTCTTTTAGTGTTACTACTATATGTTGAACATGCCAAATCACTCTTTAAATCCAGGAATGCCTTGTGCAAACTTGTTGTCTTACCAGAGGTGTAAAAGTGCCCTAAATATAATAACAGAGGAAAATAGCCCCATATAATAAAACATACCCATCAATGCTTTGTTGTGAATACCCATGTGACTACCTTTACACCCACAGACAGTGTTGCTGGTAGCGATATTCGCCAAACGAATGATTCATCGAGTCAGTTTGAAATTCTCACATTCTGTTGAAGTGGAAGGTTCTGGGGCTAACAAGGTTAGAATATAAGTATTTATTATTACATGTTGGTCTCTATGGCACGTCTGTTTACTGTTTTTTTTTGAAGACAGGATGTTGTGTTTTTTGACCATAACCTTTTACCTACAAAGCCATGTGTAAAATCAGTCACTTTCGGTGTATCATGGAACCAGTTGGTGTTCCATGAAATATCCTCAAATGTTAGCCAAGTAATTATTAGGTTGACTGGATGATTCCTAAATAATTTTTTGAACGAACAATACAGTAATTGAGTGTTTTAATGTAAGAATGTAGAGAAAAAGAATTTATTTTTATATTATCCCACAAAAGATCATTAAAAGCATTAAATATTTAATGGCATGATAAGGACGCTGGGTCGAGCCGAAGTAATTGTGCAGCCTCCATACAAACTTGAAGCATTAGTCAATACTCCTCAATCACTAATCGTTATAAGATTTAATTTTAAATTCTTTTGATAGGTTCTGTAATATTGCTATGTTTTTTTTATATAGATGTACATTGTTTGTATGTGCTTTTACTATTAAGATTTTTTTTGTATTTCACAAAATAAACACAAAAAGTGTTCTGAGGTCAAAAGAGGTTAAAAAACGAAACCAATTGAGTTTCCTATAAGCAATCGGGTCAACTAGAAATCCTGTGAATTGCTCCATCAGAGTTTAAAACTGGAGATCCGGACAAGAATGGAGGAAGCAATCAACTTCGCGTACGAACCAACTCTTTTGAACCCTGGTGACGACCGGTTGAATATGGACGTCAAACCAGGTCATTTCTACTTTGTCAATCGGATGAAAACCGTTGATGGGTTCAGGAATATTGGTATGTTGTTTCTATGGTTGTATATTTTCGTATGTTGAATATGTTCTTTTACTGGGTGACCAGTCAACTGAACCCCTTACAACTGACCCCCTTACAACTGAGCCCCTACAACTGAACCCCTTTACAACTGAACCCCTTTACAACTGAACCCCTTTAAACAGAACCCTTTTAACTGAAAAGGGGGTTCAGTTGTAAAGAGGTTCAATTGAAATGGGTTCAGTTGTAAAGGGGTTCAGTTTAAAGGGGTTCAGTTAAAAGGAGTTCAGTTGTAAGGGCTTAATTGTAGGGGTTCAGTTGTAAAGGGTTCAGTTGTAAGGGTTCAGTTGTAAGGGTTCAGTTGTAAGGGGTTCAGTTGTCATGGAACCCTTTTACTGTATGTTGATTTATTGTTGTCTGCTCATTTTAAGGTTGAATGCTTTTTTAATGCTTGCACTGTATGTTGTTTCTATAGTTGTACGCTGTTTTATATTATATTGTTCCAAGGTTTTATTCTGTTTTTACAGATTGTATGTTGATTCTATGAATATATATTGTTTATATTTGTGTGTTGTTTTATTGTTGACTATCTGCTAAACATCGAATGTGAGGAAAAGGGTCTGCTCTTCTTACTATTGTCAAATGCTTTCCATGGTTCACTGTATGTTTCTAATGCTTTCGATGGTTCACTGTATGTTTCTATAGTTTTATATTGTTTATAGACTATTTATACAGATTGTGTGTTGTTTCTATCATAAAAGACCGGGTGCTCATTATAACATAGTGGTTAAAACACCCTTTTAAAACTATAATTTAAAAACCTGCAAAAAATACCATGTATAAAAAAGAACAAATGTATTTAAATATTTGTACCAAATACTATATATAAAAAAAGAACAAAGGTATTTAAATGCCTACACCAAATATAGAAAAAAAACGTATTTAAATACTATATTTGTGTATAAAAAACAAATGTTTTAATACCAGATCAGGTCCTTGGGGATTTGAACAAAGACTTGTACCGACCGAAAGGTAAAAATGTGCGGCAACATCTATTTGACGCTAAGTCGCACAGCAGTGGCTGTTTGCGAGCTGTACGAACCAATCAGCTGCAAGCATTAGCTGATTTCTATTTGCAAGCTCGCTTTGGGACAGAGGTGACTGATGATGTCATAATTAATGATGTTTATTCATTTTTGCCGACAGTAGTTTTTCAATAGTTTTTGTTTTGCCAAAGGATTATAAAAGTCCAAATTACCCCCATTGTTTCATGTATAAAGGAGCTTATGCATTGTGTTAAAACTTAATTGTACTTGCAGCGGTCACAGTGCATATTGCAAGTATTTATTGATCCATGAAGTGTTATGCTGTTTAAAATTGCACTTTTTAGTGTCTTAAAAAGGCAAAATAAAAACAGTATAGTATTCACGTATTTTCTCGTAATTAGAAAACAAAGTTTGTCACTGGCAATCGACAGAATGCCTTGCGCAAGTGAGTCCTCTTACACATATAAAAAATAACACAAATCCATGCTTTTCTGTTCCAGCAAATAGCTTATTTTGGGACCTTTTTTCTTACAAACTGGCTATATACACAATACATGGTTAGAACTTAAAGCATGGGTTGTTTTAATTTCGACATATAGCTGTAGCGGCGACAATTTCCCACATCTAATTACAAACATGAATATCTTGAACTGTATCTGGTGTGATATTGCCAAGTATTCATGAATTTTCCTTTATAAGAAGTAAAACCCAATTATTCTACAGCCATACCACTTCGAAGACCATTTAAAGTTTCTTGATGTAGAAGCAGAGATAGTCGCCATGTAAGTTCGGGTTTGAATCATATAGCGCTGACCACTGTGACTAACACAGCAGTTGTGTCATTCTATATCATCGATTTGTGTTTTTTTGCAAAACACACCCCACACCTCAAATGGTAACTGCTGACTTATATAAAAACAAAGACACTAATGATACCCATAAGCCAAAAGCTTACCGTTACTAATTACCTATATTTCGCTCTAAACTGACATTAAGATTCTAATTTAAATAGAATGACATTGTTTGAATTACCTATTAACTTTTATATATTTGAATAAGAAACTGATGATGATAAAAAATATTTTTCTTAAACATAGCAACAGATTCTACAAAAGTTAGAAAAATTGATGTATGGTCCCGTATATTTTTTATTATGTAGCATTAAGCAGTATATTAAATACATGTACCATAAAGAAGTATACTAAAGACATGTACCATAAAGCAGTATATTAAATACATGTATCATAAAGAAGTATATTAAATATGTGTACTATAAACCAGTATATTAAATACTTGTACCATAAAGCAGTATATTAAATACATGTACCATAAACCAGTATATTAAATACATGTACCATAAACCAGTATATTAAATACATGTACCATAAAGAAGTATAATAAATACATGTACCATAAACCAGTCGGTACCTCTAAATACTACAGGAGCGCTTGGACCGCTTGGAGCGCATGGAGCACTTAAATCGCTTGGAGCGCTTGGATCGCTTACTATACTTAGTAATTACAAAAGCCATGATATTAATGTTAGGGTTGGGGTTAAAGTTAGTTCTGGGGTTGAGATTAGTGTTTGGGACAGGGTTAGAATTACTTTCCATAGCAATCTAAGTGATCCAAGCGCTCCAAGCGGTCCTGTAGTATTTAGAGGCACCCTAAACCAGTATATTAAATTTATGTACCATAAAGAAGTATAATAAATACATGTATCATAAAGAAGTATATTAAATATGTGTACTATAAACCAGTATATTAAATACTTGTACCATAAAGCAGTATATTAAATACATGTACCATAAACCAGTATATTAAATACATGTACCATAAACCAGTATATTAAATACATGTACCATAAAGAAGTATAATAAATACATGTATCCTAAAGAAGTATATTAAATACATGTACCACAAACCAGTATATTAAATATATGTACCATAAAGCAGTATATTAAATACATGTACTATAAACCAGTATATTAAATACATGTACCATAAACCAGTCGGTACCTCTAAATACTACAGGAGCGCTTGGACCGCTTGGAGCGCATGGAGCGCTTAAATCGCTTGGAGCGCTTGGATCGCTTACTATACTTAGTAATTACAAAAGCCATGATATTAATGTTAGGGTTGGGGTTAAAGTTAGTTCTGGGGTTGAGATTAGTGTTTGGGACAGGGTTAGAATTGCTTTCCATAGCAATCTAAGTGATCCAAGCGCTCCAAGCGGTCCTGTAGTATTTAGAGGCACCCTAAACCAGTATATTAAATTTATGTACCATAAAGAAGTATAATAAATACATGTATCATAAAGAAGTATATTAAATACATGTACCATAAAGAAGTATACTAAATACATGTACCACAAACCAGTATATTAAATATATGTACCACAAACCAGTATATTAAATATATGTATCAAAAAGCAGTATAATATAAAATAGGCAAATTCAAAATAAGAAATAAAATTCAAAAAATATACAAGATTGGCATCGTACACAGATTACGACAACGAACTCACCGTAAACGGACCAAGGACAAGCGAAAAGAACTGCATCGACAAAATGCCGCCACCGTCGACGTACAGTCATCATCCGTTGACGACGTCGAAGTGACGTTAAAATCGGATTTATCGCCACTAGGTGGATCGAGTACGCAGCCATTGTTGGAAGGAGTTGTTCATAACGCGTCGACGGAATCTGTGTGAGTTGATTGTGATGTCATCAACCCCTTTGTCATCCTACGTGCGGATCTGTGGTTTTATCATCGTTTAAATTCTTCCATCTCGGCAAAGAAGGTCAACAGAAGGTCATCTGTTCTAGAAAGTTCTTCCCAGGTAACGAACCTCGCATTGTGCTCCATTCTTGCATTGTTTATTTCTCGTCAACTTTATTGCGTCATTTGTGCTTTGCTTAGTTGAAAGTTGTTTACTCGGAATGGGTTGAACATTTAAACGTGATATGCAAATCAACGTTACTGCTATTTGTAGCCTAACAGGGTACTGTTTGTCCTCCGGTTTTATGTTGGGAAACTCATACCTAGCCAATGGGAAAATTAGTCTTTATAACTATATTTGCCTGTGAAACAGTTTTTTCGGAGCTTATCCAAGCTCTTTAATATTTCTTATTTCTTTATATTTAACGATCACCCATTCTTTATGAGGTGCATTGCCCAAGGACATATGTTATACGATATGATATTACAATACTAAATATTGTCCAGGGTTTAAGGGTTGGTGCTAATCCCGTTCTGGTCCAGTCCTGTGGTTTAACCTCAAACCACATCTTACAATAAGAGAAATGGTTCATTAAATGTGCCATATGAATTCCCATCATTTTACTTCTATCAAAATAAACTATCTACCTTTTTTTTCCAAATCTGTCATTTCAGATAAATGCATCTTTTCCTAATAAGGCATTTTGTGCACAGCAAATTGTTATAACTCTGCTTTAGTTATGCGGTATTCTTACAGTTATGCTTCAGCACCCAATTGCCCAGCATTTTTCGAACCCTATAAAGGCACATACAAGTATCCCATATTATGAATTGAATATATTAATCTGTTTTAAAATAACGAAATGAAAACATTTCTTTTCTGGTACACATTGTATGTAGGTTATGTGTATTGCATAATTTTTCATTTGTGTTCACATTATTTCCTCATTCATATATATATTCGCATCTTCAGTATACTATTCGATTTATTTATTTATCTATGCAATAAATCACCTTATATTCCTGAGCGATATATTTATTACTGCTCGAAATCACATCAAATTCAACAGTGGTTACAAAGTGTAGTCTTTCGAATAAAAATATAAGTATAGTGCAATTAAAACCATAGCAATACTTATATCTTTGCTTAGGAAAAACCTTACAGTTTAGTTTAGTTATGCCCCAGTATTAAAAAATGGAAAACGATATGATATCTCCTTAAACTAAACTAGGTAGGTGTTAGTATTAGTTGGTACAACAGTATCGATTTACACAGTAACATTTTTTAGCAAAAAAACATTAAAAAGTGATTAAATAAAAGGGATAAATATATAGTTCTTTACATATTGCAACAGTTTATAGAAATATTTTGTTAAAACTTTATCATATAATTACATGCACTTAGTGTTTAAAACACACGGATGAAGCGATCAGCTTTAAACATCAATCGATTGAATTTTTATATAAGTTTTCAATAAACGTCAGTAAATTAGTCGAATATAAGTTCATCCCCAGCCAATTGTTTCATCATAGAATATATTGTGACGATCTGTGGTCCATATCTTGTTGCGTAATCAGGTCCAGTGTCACCAATCCAATCCCAACAACCATACGGGTTTATTTCCGGGATTATTTTCGCTTGCGGATAAATGAGAACGATGTTATTACAAGCGGCGATTTCGTTATACCCGGCGTTTCGTACGAACTTGTCACCGATGGTTCTGGCACCTTGAGTACACCCGTGCAACACGACGTGCATCCGGCAAACCACAAACTGATTTTCGCAACTTTCCGGAACAAATACATATCCAAAATCATCCAATCCAATTTCGTGCATCGTTTTTCCAGTATCCTGTGAAAAACTACTCGCGTTAAATTGCATCAAGCTGCCAGTTGAATTCTCACAGGTCTGCAAATCATCGTAAATATGGTGAAGCAGTTTATGCGCAGTCGGGAAATTGCAATCGTTCATTAAGACATCATTGATTTCAGTGCAATTACCACCATACCCGTCTGTTGGAAAACAATGTTCACTGTCAACAAACTCCAACACGGCGTTGTTGTTTGTAAACTGCTGATACAGTTCATGTGTTCTTTTAACCGTTCCAACTGCGATTAAGGAGTCCCGTAACCCTCCAATGATATAAACTTTATCATTAGCAATAAAGGACAAAGGATCAATCATTCCCTCATTTGCATACTGCTGTGTAATGTTTAGCATTAGGTTTGTGTTTAATACTTCTGGTGTGCTCATGTAGTGTATTGGTCGCTTTTCTCCTTCCAAAGTTATACTTGATGCACAGTGGTAAGGCCCACCGGCTACGATCCCAACTCCAATAAACATCTTCGACATCGCAATATGCATTTGTGATGTCATAAACCCTCCGGACGAAAATCCACTCATAGAAATGGCATTTTTATCGATGTTATAAGTTGGAAGATCTTGTGAAGCTTGCGCACTCAGAAGAACAGTTGACATACAAAAAACGCATAAAGTTGGTGACTTAACCATCTGGTTTATTGTAAGCCTGAAAGGTATCGCACAGTTTAACAAAATCATTTTTTCTGATTCAATTGATTTTATCACACTATTATTATTGAAGCTGTGGTACAGTGTGTATATCTTTTTTTGTCATTTTCCCAGGGAGACAACCACACAAGGTAACTTTTAGCAATTTTTTAATTATTTTTTTCTTATGTTAGCTACCACCCAGACACCCAATGTGTTTCAGTAAAAGGTTTTGTGTTGCAGAGAAACAAACATAAATAAAATTTATTAATTGGTTTATGCTATATATATTTTTATCTAAACACACTTACAACAATGTATATAAAGTAACAATGTGCACCAATTACAAATCGATTCATCTCATTAATCGTAGTGAGCAAATTAAAAACAGAAAGATCTTTAAAGGTAAGATAATGAGATTATGAAACTTACATCTACAGATTCTAGAAGACCAATCTACCACGTGACTTTGTTGACAAAATGTCCACGCTTGAGCGAACAAAGCACCATACATAGAAACTAACCAGAAATATATCGTTAATTTGTATTCTGTTCTCATTAAGCATAATTGTTAAAGAAATTAAATATAAAATTTAACTATGTAAAAACACAAGCATTCAATTCAAATATTTAAAAATATCAATTGTCAGATTTAACTTACGTGATAAAAAAAAATCCGACTTGTTAGTCTGGTGGTTTAATGCGACGCCTTTCAACCAAAATGTTGCAGATTCGAACCTGGTCGCTATTTAGTCGGTTGTGTCCTTGGACAAGGCACTTAACGGACATTGCCTGAACCTAGCAGATTGACTGGTTCGGATAAATTGAAGGAACGTGTGTTATATACAACATAGGCTACTGCAATAGCTCCGGTAACCCGACGGTGGTCGCGAGGTAATCTGACGATTGCCCGTGTGTTAACCCCTTGGTTTTCCTATTCACATTAACATGAATATCCTATCCTAAAATTTAATTTCATAAATACATTTTATCCCCGTAAAGGTAAAACGCATACGATTTTATGTCATGTGTAGTGCCCGCCATATCTTTGTTGCTAATTCTCGTGTTTGTTGTAAATTACCATTATTACTTTCAGTATAAATTGCCGTGCTTTTTTCACATTAGTCCACTTGGGACTCACCAATAGTTCTTTTCAGAACTGACTACTGCTGCCTAGTTCAACCTTGAAGCTCTTTGTCGTGAGATGGCAAATCTCACGCCTGTTCGTGTTTCCCTACCAAACCGTTGCGCGAGTCATGCATAAATATCACTTTAACCCTTATCTTTGATCTCGAGCCGAAATGGTAAGGAACCGACATCTTCTTATTAAAACGGAATTTCGGTTTAAAGTAATCAGTAGGCCTAATCGACCGAGTTCAGGCGATGTACGCCATTTCTCAATGGCACAACAAT
>CH003179.1:149777-170777 GCA_000149265.1 Ciona savignyi
TAGGTGGGGTACCAAAGAACCATTGGGTTGGGTTTATTTGCATTCACGCAGATGTGCTGCAAGATATTTCAACATTTCCTACAGTTTAACACTGTTTTTTTTGTGTGCCACGAATATTTTTAACATACTGGTGCGTTGTTCTGCCTAATTCTGTCAATGGAGGGATTTAGAAATTACAAATGAGTGTTAACATTAATGTGTAGTTCGACATTCATTTTTTTGTTTAACGCCCCTTTATTTCATTTATTTTTTGTTGGTATCATTAATTCTGTATTAAAAAAAATGTCTTAGTAGTACTCAAAAATTGTCTTAATTCGTACCTTTTCCAGCATTGATCATCTGTTGAGCTGGGTTGTGCTCTTGCAATGTTCTAGTAATCTTTAACTAAAATATCCTGGTCACCCTACAGAACGTACTGGATTGCCCAAATGTCATGGACCTCTGATGATCTTTTTATCGCCTGCGTCACTCGTCGTGGTTCACTGCTTCTGGTTTCAAAACTTGGCGAACCAATCAAAATTGTTTCTGAGGGGTCAAAGGTGGATTTCGGCCCCGCCCACTTCTTACCCCTTCATCCATTGGTGGAACATGGGAGGTGTGTTGTTTCTATTTTTTGTTGGGATATAAGATTTTTATGTCATTTTATTTTATGTTTATCCCCGTGAATGGGAAAACCAAGGGAGTTAACACACAGGAAATCGTCAGATCACCTCGCGCCCACCGTCGGGTTACCGGAGCTATTTCAGTGTGTTTTATATAATAGACATGTTCCTTCAATTTGGTAGAACCTATTAATCCACTGGGTTCAGGCAATATCTGTAAAGTGCCTTGCCCAAGGGCACAACCGACTAGCTAGCGACCAGTTCCGCACCTGCAATCTTTCGATTGAAAGGCGACCCACTTAGCCACCAGGCTAACCGGACGGTTGCTTTTAATGGCTTGGAGTCCTGGCTGGTAGAGCGATGAGCACACATAGCTTGTGGTCATGGGTTCGAATCCCATCCGTGACAGTTTTTCCTGCTATTCTCACCGGTATTCAGGCGTACGCTGGTTAAATTCTGTTAAATGCCATCCAAAAAAATTGCATTTTGTGTATGTTTCAGTTATTAATCTGTTTCTATTATATTAACTATTGCACCGATGATGGTAATAGCCCTAGATTCGTACCCAAAACATCTGCAAAATTCTTTCAAATTTTTGTAAATGACACTTTTTATCCAGGAACAAACCGGAAAATGTGCTGAGTAACAACACCAACGATGCTGAGTCATTGGCGTCCACCATCGTTTCCGAGAAGTCGACTCGTCAAAAATTCTCCGTTGCCACCCATCCAAGATTACCCATAATCCTCTGCAGTGATGGTTACTCGGTGACTGCGTTACAGATGACTGAGTTCGTGAGGTCACGTGACCTAGCTACATTCTCATTGGTCGAGATTAACCGTGATCTGAAATCAACCAATAAGAAGTTTAATTTACAGGTGAATATTCTAAACAACCTTGTGCCTTTAAAGTATTTCTATTTTATTTTTTCGCCAAGAATTGCCCATAAACAATAATTCTATCCTTCAATTTTATTTTTCATGTTTGTAAGATATTTTTTCTCATCAATCTTAAAGTCAAGTTGTTTTTGCAAAGCAGATAGCTGTTACACAGCTATCTTTAGACATTTTACGAATTTTTTTAGATATTAAAAAGGCTTAATTTTAAAAAGGCAAAACCTTTTTTAATTTGAGCCCACATAGCAATACAAATGTCTTTTTCCAGTACTGGCTAACAGACTTTCAATTGACATGATATTTTATAAAAACAAAGTCAACAAAACTGAGGAAATAATTAACAAAAAACCGATAGCATTGTGATTGCTTTTTAAAAAAAAAACAAATAGTAGGATCACTTACCCACAATTGTCACCCAGGTGCCCCAACAAACCACCCCGCGATTCGAACTCCCCCCAATTATTAACGAAACCGCCAAATTTAAGGAAAACCGGTTGACGTTGTTCTATGCAAGTCTACGAAAGCGTTTCACTGGAAAGGTAGATTGCTTGTGTGCATTATAAGATACGTTTTGTGTTTAAAAGAGTAAATAAGCATTGTACGTTACTACTTACATTATCAGTCATTACAAGATGTGTATTTGTCAGATTACCTTATGTCCAAAGTTAGGTTGTTTTATTCCTCCAATTATACCCATAGTCGGTATAAAGATATTGATGTGTGTTTAATACATTGGATCTTTTTAATTGATGCTTAAAATCCTCTGGACCCGTGCAGCTCCATTTACCTGCTCTTGATTGATATAATCGTGCCAAACAATTGGCCAGGAAAAATATTAATCTAAGTAACGGACTAGTATTTACCTCCTATCACATAGACTAAGGGTCGGCAACCTGCGGCTATTTTATCCTTCTGATACAGCTCTAATTAATTTTATAACTACTGTAGTAATCATCTAAAAAATACCCATGCATAAGTGAAACAAACGGAAGAACATTCGCGTCTTTATCTCACACAGTGTTGTTTTCCTTTTATTGCAAAAATATTACCAGCTTTGCGGCTCCCAGTGATTTTTATTTATTGGAATATCGGTTAAAATAGGTCTATAAGTGCAAAAGGTTGTCGACCGCTATCACCTACACTGTGTATGGTTAGAATCTTTGGCCCAAACTATTTCTCAGGGAGATTATATCCACTGGTAAGACAGGTAACAGAAGTTGCCTCGGTATTGAACCTTATTCCCTATAAGTTTGGGGGCTTTCTGTTGTATTATTTAATATAAAAATAAATGGAAAAAAAGTAGTACATTAGTATCATTTTAATTTTGACATAAGATTTCATAAAAAGTTTACGTTTTGTGTTTAGCGAAAAATTCCGGAATCGAAATCGCCGGAAAAGTTGAACGAAGAGAGTTTTTCGAGGAATGAGGAAATTGATATGCTGGCGTATAGGTATGATGTCATAATGGGTGTTGTGTGGTATAATCAAGGAACCCATACTAAGACTTCCGAGTTATCCTTGTTGTTACCCAACTTAGTCACAAGATCTACAGTGCTGAAAAGACAGTAGCATGATAACGGTGCTACATGGATACTCACAAATAGTTTTTTAAATGGCATATTTTTTATTTTTGGTCATTTTTAAAATTTTTTTTTTAAAACATAAAAAAAAAGTTTAAAATAAATGTGGAAAAAATTTGTGTTATTTTTAATCTTAAGTAAAAGTCATTAGATCTTAAGTATAAACATACTAACATACTACCACCATGCTACCATCTTCCAGCACTGATCACACACATGATTATTTTATCATCCATCAGTAATAATGTCCTCCAGGTTTGAAGAGGAGGAGCAAGACACAATGCAGGAGGATGACACAGGTGAGGTGCGGGTGGCCACTATTTTCACAAAATAACCATATTTTACTCCAAAACTCACAAACTTCAAGTTAATACATATAGGATAGGAAAGGATATTTATCCTCGTGAATGGAAAAACCAAGGGGGTTAACACACGGGCAATCGTCAGATCACCTCGCGCCCACCGTCGGGTTACCGGAGCTATTGCAGTGTGTTGTGTATGATAGACACGTTCCCTCCATTTGATAGAACATTAATCCGCTGGATTCAGTCAATGTCCGTAAAGTGCCTTAAAGTGCCACACAACCTATGGCCAATTTGGTTTCATATTCTGGCCCATACAAATTGTGGCCAATTTTTTTTAAACCTCGGCAGGGTTACCCAGGTCAACTTTTGAACTTCTGTGTATTGGTCGGTCGTGTAAATCATATTCTTTCTGTTCCAGACAATGAGATTGACTCAAGAGCACCACCTGGTGTTATTATTGGTGCAGATTCAGGCAAAATTAGTTTCGCGGATTTAGAAGAAACAATTCAAACTGACGAGGAAAATCTACCACTAGATGGTGGTAAAAAGCTAATTTTATTAATTTGTGATGTAATTTTAAGAATAAATATTTAAATACTGATATAAAATGTATTTAGTAATTATGTGGTGTTGTAAATTGGGTTTACATCATAAATGTTTCCCTGGGTCTTTTACGCAATTTAATTTTTACCAAAAAAATTCATTATTAATAATATCATTTTAAGATTTTTGTCATCTGATTGTAGTAATTTGTATTTAACCTAAACATAGATACATGAATGGATGTGTCATTTCTATCCTGGTGGGAGTGGGGAAATCCACATTTAAGAATTATATCTCTTTCTTTTCTGCGCCACAGAATTATCACTGTTATCCTTCGCTAACTCACACGGTCAAGTTGCCGAAGCTATTGCAGTGTGTGTGGTATATAACTAAGATATTGCCCCTCTCTTATTTAACTCATTTAACCAGTGGGTTCAAGTGATCTGATAAGTGCTTTAGCCTACAACAAATCCAACTCATGACCTTCAGCTGGTTTTGAACCTACAACCATTCTGCTAGCGCCCTACGCTTAACCACAGTGGTGGCTAACCTATTACCTCTTTGGACCGGTGAAAATTTGATAACTGTGGCTTAGTAAGGGAATGTTAATTATTTGAACTCTAGAATTAGCCTACAGCAGCAAGTTTTCACTAAATTCTAAGTCTAAATGACTGTACAAGGTGTGATCATGATAAATTTCACACAAAGCCCTTCCAGAAGGGTTGGAAACCACTGCTCTACCCAACCAAGCTAACAACCACTTTTTACATAGAGTCTTTATGCAAGTTGATATCCACTTGCACCAGCCACCTTCTGTCAGTGTATGGGTTGATTGTATGTGAACCATCCAGTCACATCACCCCAATGGATGATCTGCATCACTTCTTTATGCAAACCTTGCATTGCCTGTGTGCCACCATTCTGCAGGTGGGTTGGTTATTTGTACGAGGTGGGGTAGATTCATTATTCCTCTAAACTTAAACTTGACATAACAAACAACCTAGTCACAAGATCAGCTGAAAAAACAGTGGCACAGTAACAGTGATAAATAATTAAACCCCCTAAATATTTTTTTTAAACAGAGTATTTTTCATTCGTGTCATTTTTCATATGATTTAAAAAAAAAAAAAAAAGTTTTTTTACATTTTTTCGCCTTTTTTCAGACCCCTTACAAAGATACACTTATGCTGAAAAATAACTTAAAAAAGTGCAAAGAAGGCATGTAATAAACACAATTTACAGGCCATTCACAAAAAAGATGTATGCCGCATATTTCATGGGAAATCAAGGATTCTACTTGAACCCATTCTCAATGGAATTAACTACTGGTTGTTTCACGTAGTTAAAAATAAAACCCTAACTCCAATGTAGTACTAATCTTGCACATCATAACTAGGAATGTTATCTTTAAATGCACCATGTGCATTGTTTTATAAACATTATTTTAGCATTAATAAATTCCTAATCATAATATTTATGATATATCCATTAGTATCATGATTATTATTAATTTTAAGATAATGTTCATGAAATAATATTCACAATGTATTTTAAAACATATTATGAATATTTTACCGATAAACAATGTTCGTTTCGTAGTTTAAATACGTCGGTAACATATTGAACCATATTTCCTCTTCAGGCTCAACAGGTTTCCCATTGCTTGGTCTGGAGACTAGATTCCTCTAACGAACATGGGAATTCCCCTGTGCCGAGAATATTAAACGACCTTCTCGTTTCGATCCCGAAACGACTCTGTCTCATCTCGTCCTGGAGTGCCCTCTATCGCCCTGTGGTGTTGAAAAGCATCACAACGGCCATAGAAACAATATTAACGAGTCCACGAACGTCGCCGGAAGGTTGTTTGACGGTCGAAGATGTTTCGAAAAATATTGTTTCCGTGTTCGTTACGATGAAACAATGTGAACGCCACCTCGACATTGTGCACAAGTACGTTCCGTAATGTCCATGTGTTTTACACGGATATTAATTTTAATGATAACTTTTGGTCTTTTTAATTAGTGCCCGTCAAATCACTTTGTGTAGTTCTGTTGATTTTTTTCCATTTTAGCTACAATTAATGATTACTGTGACCTTTTTCATTCACTATGTTTAAAGGAGAAATAAAAATACTGATTGACTGTAATATATATTTAAAAAAAATTCTGTTTATTTATTTTCCTCTTAACTGATGAAATGCTACAATTTTAGTCTAGGATTTTTTTTTAATTTTTAATTTTTCAATGGATTATTGTTATTATCTCATTATTTCAGCTATCACCTATCTCCATTCCTATTGGTTGATAACCGTCATGTGACCGACTGCTACTTCCACCCATTGGATGTCTCGAGATTTGAATCATCCAATGAGAATGCAAAACTATCTTCACACAGATTGATGTTGTGGCCGGCGTGGAAAAAGTTTTATTTATTTTTAACAAAACTTTGGAACATGGATCAGTGTCAACAGGTGGGTAAACATAAACCTAAGAAATGGGTTGCAGGGCCGAAAATCCATCAAGTTTCGGGCGAGTAAGAATTCTCTTACATGTGAAAGCTCATGCGAGTAACGGGAGTAACTCACAACTGTAGTTTGTAAGACATAACTAAAACAACTGTTTAAATCTTGTATAATAACAATCTCACATTATGATGCTGATGTAATAGATATTCTCCTATATTAGGCTAGTTATCAGTGTCTCATTCTACTTAGAGAATTTTTTATTCTGTTTGAATATTACACCAGTGATGAATGCCATTTAGATAAAATTAGATAAACTATATATATTTATATATATTAGTGTTACTGAAAAAAGATAATCGGTCTTAACTATTATAACAACAATTAATCTTCATCTACATAACTTGGGGCCTGGTGGTTCCTACCAATCATATATTTATTAAGACTCCATCATAAGTTTTAAAATTCTTTTTAAAAATTCCCATTTAAAGCATTATGTTAAGGAAATTCGTAATTTCTATCCCTGTAGTAATACGTTTAGATTTTCAGACAGTTATTTTGTGCCCTGTACTCATGCCTGCATGTGTGTAATAATCATTTACTTTGGTATAAAACAATTTTTGCGTGCATTTCGTGCTATATAACCCGACTAGTTTCGCTTTAAATTTCATTCACTACGATTCACTACCAAGTACCTCCAATACAAGAATACAACACATTAAAACATATTTTTAATTTGTTCCCACAGATCCTGCCCTCCATTGCTCGTATCCTAGCAACTGTGCAGAAGATTGTTCTTCCCCGGTCATGTGACCTTGAACTTGACCCCTACAAAAGGTCAATGACCTTCAACAGCATGAGGGCGAACTTGTGCGAATACAAACTGGACAAAGCGCTGAAACTTGCTTCTCATATACTGGACGATCACTTAGTAGCTGGTAGTAAATGGAACGGTGAGTGGTCGGATTTAAATGTGGGAGTAGACTTGGGTTAACCTAGGGAAAACAAAATGTCACTATTTTTTTAAACTTGCAAACTCCTTAAAAGTCAAAATTGAATGTCAAAGTACACAAAAATTAAAGAGTCAACAAAAAAAATACAAATCCCAATAACTCTACAGCAGCTGGGCAAAAATGATATAAATAACTAAAGGGATTTAAGTTCGTAGTAGATAATACATAAATTCGATAAATTGTAACAAAGTGTGACATAATATCAATCCTGGGTGGGATTATTCTGGAATCTATATTTTCAATCTTAACCAAGACATTTGTTTCTAGAAAGCAACTGGGCTGCTGTTGAGTTGTTGTGCCGAGTCATGGCGGATTATTTCAAGAACCGCTCTCTTGTATTCCCTGCCAATGATATCAGTGAAAGAAACCAGATCCTTGATCGAGAGGTTGTAACTTCAGCAATCAGGTAGGTGGGGTGGCAATTGACACAATATTCAGATCATTCATTGTCAAAAGTGTTGCCACAAATGCCCATACGTGCATGTAGTAACTTGCATTTATTGCAGGAATCATTTTAATTATCTTCATCTAATAGAACACCCTAAATGTAATTAATTAGAACAAAACTTTGGCAATTAGGTGGATGGAGGTGGTGGTTGCCACTATGTTCACATTAACCAATATACATCAAGCAAAAAAAATCCTCCTGTTTATCCCTGCGATCAGTGCAAAAACCTGGTCATTTAACAGAGTGATATGTCCTTATTGATTGGTTACCAAAGCTAAATGTACTGTATACACAAGAAGTTTTTTCAACCCCTTTATTTACTGGGTCCCAGCAACAACCAAAAATAAAGTGTCTTACAGCCAGTCTTTATACTGATTTGTAATGTACAATACCTGTTGTATAATACATATGCTGAGTGAAACAGATTTTAATTCTGTATCACACATACTGCAAGTAATTCTATTGCTTCATTAAAGAGCTTGGCTTTTATATAATATTTCCATCTCTTACTTAGCTTTTAATGATATTTCTATTATTTTTTTCAGATTTAATGATATTTCTATTATTTATAACCTTTCAGGTTTTATTGATATTTCTATTATTTCATATTAATGATATATCCATTTATTACGTAGATTTAATGATATTTCTGTTATTTACTAATATTGATATTTCAGGTTTTAATGATATTTCTATTTATATAACTTAGATCGCAACGATTGTCGGATCATTGGACCGCTGAGCACACGATGGCGATGTTGACACACGTAGGTCGACTACACGACGCAAGTCAGTTGGCTGTGGGCGTCGGCACTTGGAGGGTGGGCGTGGCACTGGGGGCGGTGGCTGCCAAAGTAAGGGCGTACACAGGGAGTGAGTATAAGAGCACGGAACAGCCACTGGAGGTTGTACAAATCCTGAAAGACAAGTTTTTGAGTCTTCTACCTGACTTTGACAAGAACCAAGAAGATTTTGACCCTGAGTCACTTTACCCTGCGGTCGTTGACCTTTTTACGGTTGGGGTCATGACCGGAAGTGACCTTACATCATGGGTGATAAGATACTTGATGGATAGAATAAAGGAAGTGATTCGAAAGTCGGATTTATTAATCCCGGAAGACATTCATCTTCCTACCCCACCTCTGTACCTCCCACAGCTAGCATCTAACAGTGAGCAAGGTTAGTGGGTCATCATGTTTAAATATATTTCACCATCATAGCATAATGCATGGGATGGTAGGATATTCTGAACAAAATGATTGAATATTTCTGAAGAATAGAATTTCATATAAAAAAACCATGCAGCCATTAAAATACTATTTGTGTTAAAGCATTTAGAGTTGGTTTATTTTTAATATTGTTTTATTGAATTTTGACATAAATGACACATAGCATCAGTTTTTTTCTTATATTTTGACCTAAACTGTCTGCTTTAAAATTAAAATTTTCATCGTTCAATAAGCAGAATACTTTGGTTTGGTTAAATATATTGGCTACATCCTACATGGCTACTTGGGTACAAATAGAGTGTTGGGAATGCGACTTTAATTTATGCAAAGCTTTCCTCTTATAAATATCCAATACTTTTGTAATTCTGCATAATTCCGCAGTTGAAAGATACAGCTCCCTGCAGCATGAAATATCCAGTTTGGTTCGTCTGTTATTGGTTGTTTTCCACTCGATGGCGGTAACGCACCCTCTCGCCTCTTGGTATGTCAAGCATCTCGACTCTGGGGCTTCCCCTCGCGAAGATTCGTCCGTGTTCGATTCTGAAGATTGGGGGATGGTTTGTGAGGCGTTCCGTCAACTTTGTGCCCTCTTGTGGTCCGTGCATGTGCGAGAGCAACTCTCCGAGGCCACTAGGGCGTACCAGAGAGCAAGGGAGGAAGGAGAAGAACTAGAACCGTTGGTGCATGACTGTTTCGGTTGGTTGACCCGGCTTCGGACGTTCGGAAAGTTCTTCAAATGGGGGGACGGGATACAAGACCTGGTGTTATGTCTCGCGTCGGAGTTAGACGTCAACGAAACCCTCATTTCAACCGTCTCCCATTATTTCTACGACCCCACCAATGTTAGCGCGAAAATCGACCCAAAATTAAAAGTTTTCATCCAGCGAGTGCGCCAGACACCCCATGTTGTCGATGGGGCTGATACAGCGCAGCCGATGACAGTAGTTTACCAGCGCGAGTGCAGCGTAAGGTACCAGGAACGGAAGGTTGATACATCGATCGAGCACATGTTTGTCCGCCGGGTTGAGAACCTCAACCGTTCAAACGGAATTGAATATTTTGTTCCGGAATTCACACAGGATTATAAATCCTCTCAGCAAGCAGTGTTTCCTTTCGAAAAAGACCAGTGTTTCCATGAGTTTATCTCAAAAATGTTCGAAGTGGTATTGAGTAAAGCGGATTCAATGCAAAGATCGGGTAGAAAGAAGAAGCAAAGTTTCCAGAACGTTCTAATGCTCTGCAACCGCAACAAGGTAGCCACAGCGGAGCTAGAACTTGCGCTGAGCATCCAAACTCAACAAAAGCAGTTCTCGAAAGTAGCAGACTTGAGCAAAAACAGCCCAGATCGCACTTCAACCCCGAAAGTACGGAAATCATCAAGTTTCACAGAAGTCTCGAAATCTGTCGCGCGGAAAATCAAGTTTAAAGATGACGTATCATCAAATGTACAGTTGCATCGATATTTTAGCGAACCAGACCTCAACGACAACTTCGAAACCGATCTTGACATCAAACTCCCAAGTTTTGAAATCTCAAAGACGCCTCACTGGATTAGGAAGCGCTTATTACGACTCTCTCCGTACTTCAACTGGCTGGATGTTTGGTCCAAGAAGGCTGTGCCTGGCCTGGAATCCAAGCAGGCGGCCATTGCAATCAACATCACCAAACACCAGATGCTGCAGGGTCTGACTGTTGCTGAGATGAGATTCGGGAAAGCCCCTAAACAAGTACCGAGGAAGAAGCCTGTTTTGCCTCCGTTGAAAATCGTCTCAGTTGCTGTGGAAACGGATGATGATGTCACGACTGTGAGCTCGATCGAAAGCGTGAGTTGTTGTTGAAATTTATTTCACCAATTATTTCAGCAACACCTTGTATCTGTAAATATACAGTGCTGGTATAAGTACAATAAAGTATAAACTACAATAACAATATAGAATCCAAGTGTTAGTTATTTTGGTACATTATACAATTTAGTTTTAAAATATCACAATAGTTACTAAAAACTCTTTAAATAATCTTTTTACCCAGTAGTTTTATAAATTTAATGTACCACTCTTACAGCTGGCATCTGCCAATCAAACTTCAGCTGTCAATCAAACTCCCGTTGCCAGTCAAGCTCCAGCTGTCAATCAAACTGAAGAAAATGAAAGTGAAGATATGACATCACAATTAGTTGAAGATCAGCTGATACGAACTGACCAATCAGATCCAACAACTGAACCAATTTTAAAAGACAACGAACCAATCAAAACAGGTCAGAATAAAAGATACAACTTTTATCCTTTTTTAACATAAGAAAAAACCAACATAATGCCTTTGTTAATGTTTATAAAAATACATGTGTTGGTTACGACACTACTACTACATGTATGTAGAATGCTGACATTTAAATTAGGTCTTTTCCCGTAATAAATTACATTGTTTAAGGCTTAAGTGGCTGGCGTAAAGTTAAATAGTGATTCTTCCTTCGCCTTTCGGATGGAAATTCTGTCGGGTGGATGGACTTCTTTTTGTGTAATTATGCTAATTGTTCTAGTTTTATCTATTCACAGATGCAGAATTTATTATTATCCTTTTTTTCTTACCGGACTCAGTTTTAAATCCATTAACCCTTTAGAAACGAGATTGTTTTTTTGACCGAGTTCGCTTTGTAGTGCTCTAGCGCCTCTCGTGTTATAGTTAGAGCAAAATGTTCAACACTAGAGTTGTTCGAAATAAAATTTCCAAAATTTCTGAAATTTTTATTTTTTGATGACGTCACTATCTGGGGGTCCACGTCATATTCTTTCTTATCTAATGTTATAGTTTTTGATCTGTTTACAATACAGCCTAACTTATTTTTAAAAAGTTACTCAGAAACAAATTTCCTACAATTATATTATGATTTTGGTTTGATGACGTCATCAAAATAATATTACGTCACTAATTTCATGTTACATGTCCACCCATGCCAAACATTTTTTTTTATTATAAAAAATGTTAGAATAGAAGTTTAGATTACTATGAAGTCTATATCTATATTGCTTTATCTTACTACTTTTCATCGAAAAAACTATAAATGAAGTCTTTGAACCAAATTGCGGACTATAACCGTAAAGATACTCAAAACCCCCCAAAAAAATGTAAAAAAACTGGTAAGATCACATTCGGGACATCCCAAGAAGCGAAACTCTTTCTACTACCATAGAGACATTAAATGAAACAAACATTTTGAGCGTAGTATTAAAAAAAAAGTTTTTTTGTGATAATTTTCCCTCAAATTTACACCAAAAAATCATAAAATTTAACTAAACTTTACTTAAAAATTTCAAATGCAAAGTTATGTTTATTTTTGCTGTTTTCAAAAGATATATCATATAGCTTTCCAAAAAAACCAAACTTTAGCAGTTTCGACAAGAAATTTTGGAGATTTTTCATTTTGAATAAGCATATGTCAAAAAGGACAAATTTGTTCTTATCGTTTTTAAAGGGTTAGGGGTTCATTGCTAAGACCGTTTTTGTATATAATTTGTTAAATGTATTGGCCACGTTAATCATTCTAACACACGACCATAGATGATGCAGAATTGGTTCCAGAAGATTCTGAAGTCCTGGAAGATAAGATTGAGAAAGAGAGTAAAAAAGGTTTGTGATGTCATAATAATTGATTGTTTGTAATAATGATGATTGTTTGCAGATAAACCACTTGTGATGGAAGATTTGAAAGGAGAGAGCAAAGGTAAGTTGGAATGTTAGATTCTTTGTTGCAAGAAATGACCGATACAAATGGTCATGAATGGTTAGCGTAACATATTTCATATACAAAATTCTACATAAAAACTGGTCTTAGTGACGAGCATATTAGAACTTAGATTCATAAAAAAATATTAAATATTAAATTAGTAAAAAAGGGGAAATAACAGATCAAAACGGTCAACACAGCGAGGACAGCCAGCGCTAGTATCTTACTTTAACAATATAAATTAGTTTGCAGCCATACCAGCTTTACACCCTGCTACTTGATCAGGCTTGCACAGTATGATCACTATTTTCTTGATACATGGTAAATATACACTAAAAGCCCCCCTCTATATTGAAAGAAAGAACATGCATGGATACCAACTGTAATTTTCAATTCCCAATTTTGCACTATATTAAATTAATATTCCTCGACCAAATTTAAATTTTTACCGCTTGGCCAAATTTTTATTTAACCCCATAAATTTCCATATGGTATTTCGTGCCGCCTTACCTAAAACATGTAAACATGTCCACAGTTACTAACATGACCCCACACATTGATGCTACCCTACAACATGTAAACATGTCCACAATTACCCCACATGACCCCAACCCATCCCTTACCTTTCACCTCCAGGTACTTCCACTGATAATCATAAGGAACCCCCCTGTACATTGATCAGAGGAAGAACATGCATGGATACTAACTATTATTTTACAATCCTTTTTTTAATGGTTGTTTTTACATTATATTTAATTTTTTTCCCCGAGACACATTTAAATTTTTGCCGCTTGGCCAAATTTTATACCCCAAAAAATTGTCCAGTTTTTTCGTGCCGCCTTACCTACAAGTTGTAACCATGTCCACAGTCACCCCACATGACCCCACACATTGATGCTACCCTACAACATGTAAACATGTCCACAGTGACTCGCATGACCCAACACCCACACCGTACCTACCACCCCCAGGCGCTTCCACGGATGCGGAGGAGAGCTGCAGCGCTCTCGCCGACGGAGGAGGAACTTATCGCATCCCGGATCAACCACCAGGAGGAACCAAAGATGCAGGAAGATCAAACAACGTCGCTGATGTCGTGCGATCTGAGATCCATAATGTTCTTCTAGCACAGCAGGTTTCACACTGTGCATGCATCATTAACTCTATTAGACCAAACAGCTTTGTGGGTTAGTGTGTCACCTTTCAGCCGAAAGGTTGTAGGATCTAGTCTCTAACTAGTCAGTCTTGTTGTTTGATAAGGCAATTAGTGGACATTGCCCAATCCCAGTAGATTAATAGGTTGAACTGAAACTAAAGAAACATCTATAAGAAAAGACAAAAAAACATTTTCATTTGCTTAATTTTTAATGGGTATTATACCTCCTCTGTCAATTTTGACGATCAATCTAATTTTTTTTGAAATTTTGGATGAAATAAAAATGATCAAAATAAATTCAACTATATTTTTAATAAACCTATGATGTATTTAACATCTGTCCAACCCCGTATAGGTGTCACTGTTGAGCCAAATTCTTCTTGGACAAACCCTTACCGGAGGTTCTCAAGTTGGGGGAAATCCCTTGGTGGACAATGTTTTGAAATCTTTTCTCCCTGTGGCGCCATCGGTGGCGAAAACTGAGCCAACGTCGGAGAAAATCGAACCGAAGCACAAACCCTGTGAAGAAATTCGAGAAGAACCTCACAATATTCATGAAAACATTGAATCATATGAAAAGCCTCATAGACCAGTGAATCATATCGCTTCAATGAAAGCGAAGCGACGTGAATATGGGATACCCCTGTTCCATGTTCCCGGGATCACTAAATCCCATGAGCCGAAGTCTGTTTCCTTTGTTCCGACCCCAAAATCATCCACTAGCTGGCGAGCTTCACTTGCGGCAAGGCAAACCCACGACGGGGGTCACTCAGGGAAACCCCCTAAATTGATCAACCTTAACGACAGAAATAAACCAGTGTTGGCGAACCACTTACCCCAGCAAACCCCCCCAACGTACCAACCTATCGTGCCCAGTCACCCACCACAACAAGGAATACCCCATGCACCCCCATATGAAAGACCCAATGACCCACCGAACCCAGTAATACTTAAACCCCCGATCAAACAACACCAACCAGCAGCCTACACCCCACAGATACAGGGTCCAGCTGCAAAACAACCTTTCAAAACCAATTACCCAATTCTGCAACCCCCTAATAATGCGCCTAGTTATTCCCACCCCCCTAATGTTACCCAATCCCATACAAATGCCCCAACCCCCAAATTCCGACCTGCGTCACATTTCAATCAGCCCAGAGAAGCCTGGGTGGAGGGAAATCCCCCAAAACCCATGTTCATCAACTGTCAGCCCCCCAAGGTACCCCGACAATACGGACACCGGGAGATTATACCGAGATTAATCAACCCACAAGAGGTTTTAGCGTACGAATGTCGGAAACAAGGCTTCACCGATATCCAGGTAAATAAAAAAATAAAATATCCGGGTAAATAAAAAATAAAATATCCGGGTAAATAAAAAAAAATATCCGGGTAAATAAAAAAAAATATCCGGGTAAATAAAAAATAAAATATCCGGGTAAATAAAAAATAAAATATCCGGGTAAATAAAAAAAAATATCCGGGTAAATAAAAAATAAAATATCCGGGTAAATAAAAAATAAAATATCCGGGTAAATAAAAAAAAATATCCGGGTAAATAAAAAATAAAATATCCGGGTAAATAAAAAATAAAATATCCGGGTAAATAAAAAAAAAATATCCGGGTAAATAAAAAAAAAATATCCGGGTAAATAAAAAAAAAGTATCCAGGTAGATAAAAAAAAAGTATCCAGGTAAATAAAAAAAAATATCCAGGTAAATAAAAAAATAAAATATACGGGTAAATAAAAAAAAAATATCCGGGTAAATAAAAAAAAGTATCCAGGTAAATAAAAAAAAATATCCAGGTAAATAAAAAAATAAAATATACGGGTAAATAAAAAAAAGTATCCAGTTAGATAAAAAAAATATCCAGGTAGATAAAAAAAAAGTATCCAGGTAAATAAAAAAAAATATCCAGGCAAATAAAAAATATAAAATATCCAGGTAAATAAAAAAATAAAATATCCATGTAAATAAAAAAATAAAATATCCAGGTAAATAAAAAAATAAAATATCCATGTAAATAAAAAAATAAAATATCCAGGTAACTACATCGTGTGACTGAATGGTAAACACGACTGATACATATCATTAAACGATTTCTATATGAAACAGTCTTAGTAATAAGCTTGTCCTGAATTTGAAGCTTGGTTCGGTAAAAAATGTATATCTGGGTGAATTTTCCATTAATTTTCACTTCAGTACTAAAATAAGGATGTTTAAACAGCTTAGTTTGGTTCAGCTGGTTGGTTGAGTTCCGGACTGTCCCCTGAAAGGTTGTGGGATGGAAACCTGCTTCTAGCAGGTCGGTTCACGGTTGTATCTACCGGGAACACACTTAGCCAATGTTACCTAAACCCTGTGGATAATTGCTTAAACAAAACTAAGAAAATGTCTCTGTCATATACAACAAACTGCAATAGCTCCGGTAAACCAGGCATGAGGTAAAATGCCTGTTATAACATCTTTTATTGTCCCACCGATAGGGAAAATTGTGTTTACCCTTAACTTCCCACAAAAACAGCAAATCCACTACCATTAAGGATTGCAGATTTTAAAATCCATCTTTGCATTTAAATATAACAAATATCCAACCCATTCCATAGAAACCCAGCAGCACGAGTCGTCAACCTAAAGTCCCCCTCATGAAGATAGTAGCCCCTCCGTTTGAACACACCCATCTACAAACCAAACCCGTCGAAAAATCCCACTCAGCCCCCAATATTACCCCAGAAGTTCAGAAAACAACCACGGACGCTCACAAAACTATCCAACTTGACAAAGAAAATGTGGATCCAACTAAAGGTACAGTTGCTTAATAATTGGATTCATTTATGCACAGTCTACATATATGGTCTATATCAGTGGTTCTTAAACTTGTTGGAGGTACCGAACCCCGCAAGTTTTATGCGGGCATTCACCGAACCCTTCGTTAAAATTCAAAATATATCTTTTAAAAAACTTTAGCCTAAAGTGAACTATGCATCTGTTGCACATAAGATCTTATTATTCAAAGAAAGAAAACTCGGCCCACTGGTTGAGAAGCACTGAAGTAGAGGACATTGTGACTGCTATACACATAGTGTGTGTATACTTATCCTAATCTCCGCTGAACCCCTGATACTGACTCATCGAACCCCTGGGGTTCGATCGAACCCAGTTTAAGAACCACTGCTCTATAGTGTTAAATAAATATCTGGACCGAATTATAGTTGTTTGAGCTTTTTATTTAAAAGTACTGACAAGGGTGTAGTTGTGGAGGTTTACCTAGGTTGCTTGGTATCGGGAACCTGATAGCAATGGATGGTTCCAGGCCAGTGGTTCCCAAAGTGGGGTCCGCGGACCTTTTAGGTTTTGTGAAGCACTTTCAGGAGGTCCGCGAAAGAAATTTGGTATATTTTTGCTCTGTGTATGCCTATTTTTCACCATACAGTACATTGATTTTGTGGTTGTGATCGTTTAAATTTTTAGTGTTCACTATATGGCCAAACAATAAAAAATGGCAAGGTGGCCGTTGCAACTTTAAAAAAAAAAGTTTGAGAACTACAGTTCTAGATGATTTTATTAATTTAGGGTCATGTATGACGATTTTTAATGCAGTCAAATCTTGTTACTATGCCAATCGCGCTACCGTACCACTTTTAGAGTACAGTATACTGTAAACGTTTTACAAACCCTCATTACTACGACACTCTCGTTACTATGCCACTTTACCTCTGTCCCAATGGTGGCATGGTAAGAAGATTTAACTACCTTCACCCTTATTCCAGATAGTTAGAACCTAATTTTAAATGCATTTCTAATTCCCATCCCTTATGGTTTTGCTTTATATTTCTCGTTGAGTGATGAAATATGTTGGCTTTGCAAAATAGGAAATAATTGGAAATTGAATAATTGGACCTCCCCAGCAGATGATGCTGCTGAAGCCCAAAAGAGGAGTTGCCAGGGATACCTGGACCAGGAGGACGGTTGCCAAGCAACTGGAGATTGAGATGCCTCGGATCGGATGAGAAGGATGACGCAAGCCGGACGTCCATTTTGTGTCCGCTGTGGGGAAGAACCAGGTTTGTATTGTTTAACTGCTCTTCAGGGGTAGTGTGGCCGTGTACATGAGGTATCACTGGGAATATCCATTACATTGGTAACAATCTGCTTGTTTATACAAATTGAAGTCATGTTTAATCGTTCAGACAGTGTATTAGCTCAAGCAGCTAGACTGTGGGCATAAGGATTATTATGCATCTTAGCAAGCTACTTTTCTTTGCTATAACCCAGTGGTATCACAATTTTAAGGTATTACCGGAAAGAACCCATAAATTGGTATCAATCTACTCTGTCATCAAATTGAAGTCATGTATGATTATCCACACGACATGCCATACAATCATGTTTTTATGACCATGAAGTCACCATTGTTCCGCAGCATCCACGGAAACCTCGGATGAAAGATGCGGACACTCAGATGGAGGTGGAGGAGGTATCGGATGACACTGATGATCAAAGTGATGCGGATTACAGGGCTCAAATGAAGAGCAAGCCGCTCCAACCTCCCCCTGATATCTTCCTCAAGATGAGGTGATATTTTTGTTTAGTTTATTTTTTGCTCCTTTGTATAGCACATTATTTGAAGTTAAGGAGACAGGATAAAACGGAAAAACTACAGTAGTTAATACACGTCGCTGAATTAAGATGAGGTGATATTTTAGTTTATTTTTTGCTCCTTCGTTACAATAAAGAAGAATAGAACAATTATTTCAAGTTAAGGAGACATGATAAAACGGCAAAACTACAGTAGTTAAAACACGTCAGTGAATAGATACATTATAAATTAGAAAAAAATCTAAAAAGTGACGTGGCACTTAAACCTTACAATATTGCACATTGTGATGTCATGGTTGTTTTGTTAGTGCAACAATGGCTATTATTGGTCATATATTTCCGAAACTAGAGCTTTGAAATGCAGCAATTGTTAGATTACCTCGCGCACACCGTCTGGTTACTGAAGCTATTGCAGTGTGTTGTGTATGATAGAGATGTTCCTTCAGTTTAACACATTAATCCACTGTGTCTAGGCTAGGAGTCAGCAACCTGCGGCTTTTTTCATCGTTCTGGTGTGGCATTAATTTTGTTGCTATTGTAAAGAGCGCTTAATAAGTTTAATATTCATGCATAAGTTAAACAAACAGAACAATGTTTCTTTATCTCACAAAGTGCTGTTTTCCTTTTATTCTGAAAATATTATTAGTTTTGCGGCTCTTTTGCGAATTTTTTTTGGAATATTGCTTAAAACGGATCTTCAGTGCAAAATGTTGCCGACCCCTGGTATGGCGATGTCCGCGAAGTAACATGCCCAAGAAAACAACCATCTCAGTTATTTTCGATATGAAATATCGGTTAAAATGATCGTCACTGGAATATCGATTAAAATGAAGTACCATGCCCAAGGAAACAACCATCTAGCCATCGGCTAGTTTCTGATTAAGTTATCCACAAATGCATTGTGTATTGTATACATCACAATTATCTTGTTGTTCCAATAGTCCTTAAGAGTTATCTAATGATAACAGTGTAAATATCCTATTATACATATGTTCTACTTTGTAAGAATTACTTTACTAATAAGAACTACTACATTTTGCATTCGTTTAAAATTGCAATGTACCGGGTACCATTTATCTGTCTGATCTATCAATAGATTAAAACAGCCTAGTCAATTCCAAACCTTTTGTGATGGTGCATATAGAGATATAAATAGAAAATAATTATGTCAAACCACTCCATCTAAGTGCCTACTCTTATTCAACAATGGACCGTTATGACATCATCATTCCAACAATAGACTATTGTGACATCATTCTAATACCACACCATTATGACATTGACATCACAATGCATATTGTCAGACTGGATCAGGAGAAGCCACTAGTAGCAGCAGAGGGCTTCATCCACGTGGGTGAAGTAAGCAAGGAAAGTGTGAAACGGGGAATCGAACCCAAGGTAACGTGGCTCTTCTTTGATTAGTTTTTGCAATTTTTTTGATTTTATGCAATTTTTTGATTTCTTTTCCTTTTTTTGGAAATGTTTGATTGCTTTGCAATTTTTGATTTGTCTCTACTTTTCTCATTTAAAAAAATTTCTTAGTTGTCCATATTTTTTTATTTGGTCGTTTTTTTTCTTCCTTGGTGTTTAAAGCTGTGATTTTTAACTTGAATTTTGCCAAGGGGCACAAAAGTTAATCATCATGACAAACTTTGTATGGTGACTTTGTGTTGTTATAATGTTAAAGTCATTTTATGTGAAATTTAAGATAAAACGAGGGTTGCAAGGGGGCATTTTTAAGGGAACAGGGTGTAGTTTTACCCATGTGACCCCTAACTTTATGCCCTTGAGTTGATTATTTAGACTTTATAATATTTATAAAACTTTATATTATTTATAAAACTTTATTATATTTAAAAAAAATTTTAGTATATATTTGGACCATTTTTACTCTCTTAGACAAACTAAATGCGGAAAACCAAACTACTTTCCAATGTTCAACATTTTTCTCCACAGACTGTTGCTGAGATGCATTATGAAGCCACTCATAATGCGACCCCTAATAACCCTGGGTTCAACGACCTTGACCCACATGCCATGATGTCACAACATATTCAATCAGTTACAAAGGTAATTTTCTTCACTTGGATTCACTGCTAGGTAAAGGGTTCTAGTTTTAAACATAAGTGTTTGTTCACAAATAATCAAGAATTTTCTAATACGGTGGTGCTTAATCCATAACTAGCAATGTTGGATATAAACGATTAAATTCAAATGTCAGATGTATTTCAATAAGCCATTTTGAGGAAATTTATTATTTTAAACTTTTTTTTTATTATTTGTAATTTTATTCGATTTTTTTCCAGTAAATCATAATACTATTTAAACTGCTTTAAAATCTCATTTAAAACTTTTTTGGTATTTAATGATATTTCTATGTGGTAGATAAACAGTGTCCGAGAGATAACGCACACTAGATGGCGATCATCGATGGAGCACATGGA
>CH003179.1:170877-222655 GCA_000149265.1 Ciona savignyi
CGGGGGGTGGGGGTTTTTGTTGGAGTTTAGGGGTTATTTAGATTACCATAGCTATTGCAATGTGTTGTATGTGATTAAGAATTTCTTATTTTTTGAGAAAAAAGCATAGTCAGGTCACTCAGATGGGAATCAATTGAAATTTCATTGAAATAAATGCTGAAAAACTCCTTTTGCCATTTATTTTTATTTTAAAAATATTTATTTTAAAAATGATGACTTCAAGGTACCAGTTGGGGTTTTTTTTGGGGGTTTCTGTTGGAGTTTGGGGGTTATTTAGATTACCACAGGTATTGTAGTGTGTTGTATTTGATTGAGAATTTCTTATTTTTTAAGTTAAATTTATGAATTTTCTGTCTTTTAACGCCTTGTCCATGGACAGAAACAACTATCCAGTGGCTAGTTTTGATGTGTTTGTTTTTTTCTGTAGTACTTTCCCAGGCTGTATGTTTGGATAATTTTAATGTGATGAATTTTTAGTTTTGTGGGCGTTGCATGGTCATTGGGTCTTTTTGAGTTTGTGACTATAAGTTGCGATGGAAAGGCGTATAGGGGGTGCTTGATTAGTATGTGAATTTAGTATGTAGGGATTGTTTCTGGGGATGCTTCAGTTTTTTAAAACTGTATGTAATTGTTGGGTATCCTGTGCTGCTATTGTAGGTTGTATAGTTTGAATTTCAATTTTCTTCTTTAGAGTTCACACAGACTGGTGCAGACTATCGATGATATGGGTGAGATGATTGCACCAACCAATGTGCACAAAAGGTTAGCTAGAACTGTCCACATTTTAATAATTTAAAAAAATGTCATTTCTATCCTGGCAGAGGAAAATTTATATTATTTCTTATAATAGAGAAATTATATAATTTTATTTTCTGCAAGGATAGAAGCAGAAAAGAATTTATACTATTTCTATCCTGGCAGAGGAAAATTTATATTATTTCTATTTTGGCAGAAGAGAATTTATACTATTTCTATCCTTGCAGAAAATAAATTATATAATTTCTATTGTGCAAGAAGAAAATATATATTATTTCTATCCCGACGGTATGACTTCTTATCACCGACCGCCCATCCACAGTCAACCAAGCAAACCACTTGAGCCGATCCAAGAACAACCATACTTGGACCAACCACCAGAACACCATCCCCTGCCAGTATACAACCAACCAAAGCGTAGTGCACCAGATTACAACCAACCATCCTACCAACCAAGCATCAGGTTTAATTGTTGTCAAGTACCTTGTTTATTCAGAAAACATTCATGACAATATACAACCAGAATAATATTTTACTATAGAATAGAAACAATATACAATTTTTAAGTAAAGACACAACATATAACCTTATAAACATCATAAAAGATACAACCTTAGAAACAACATACATCCATTTAAACAATATATACAACCATAGAAACAATATACAACCAGAGTAATATGTACTCTAGAATAGAAACAATATATACAACCATAGAAACAATATACAACCAGAGTAATATGTACTATAGAATAGACAACAATATACATTTTTAAGCAAAGACACAAACACAACATATAACCTTACAAACATCATAAAAGATACAACCTTAGAAACAACATACATCCATTGAAACAATATATACAACGATAGAAACAATATACAAACAGAGTTATATTGTACTATAGAATAGAAACAATATTTTAAATACGAAGCAACCAAAAACACAACATATAATCTCATAAACATTATATTATTTACTGGAAAAAATGAATTATATTTTTCTTTAATAAATCTAGGTATCACCAAAACATAGAAGTAGTTAAACAATTTTTTAGTATCTGGTTTTACCCAACTCACTTTCGAATATTTTTTCAGTTCCGTGAAGAACTTTAGTTCAATAGACCAAACATTTGTGCAACACTTTCTTATGGCAGCAAATGTTGATTTTGCTCATAGTGGTACATTGAATTTTTGTGGCAAAAATCTTGTTGGCATTGCTTCTGTTTTGAAATTACTTTGTCGATTTTGGATTCTCTAAACAACTTACTTTACCAACAGGTTTCAACCTGACCCAATGTTACCTGTCTCTCGGCCTTCAGTAACCCCATATCAAGAGGTCACTACAGGTCATCATCGTAGGCTGGATGAGAAATATAAATCGAGACTGAACGAAGCATTTGAGCTCACCGGAACAGCCCCGCGTAAGAAGGGATTTTGTCTTTAAAATTCTAGAAACTTC
This sequence comes from Ciona savignyi, assembly GCA_000149265.1. Classification (NCBI taxonomy): domain Eukaryota; kingdom Metazoa; phylum Chordata; class Ascidiacea; order Phlebobranchia; family Cionidae; genus Ciona; species Ciona savignyi. The sequence goes on from CH003179.1 coordinate 173,096, forward strand.
TTACCCATGGGAGGGGCAACACTAAAAGGGGGGAAAGCGGGAAGGAGGGAAACTGCACACTGAAATAAAGATTATGACATAAGAGTTAGTTTTAAACATGGGGTTGGAGTAAGGGTAAGTTCTGGGGTTGAGATAAGTGTTTTGGGCAGGGTGTAGCGCCGACAACGGGTACAAAACACAATAGTTGTTAATTGGTCTGCGATCTAAAGTTAATGACGAGAGAAATGAACGGCACAGCAAACGTAGGAAAAAGGCAACACGTCATAAATTATACGGTTGATCACACAACCAGTCATGTATATCACATGACGCCATAGGCCCCCCCTAGAAACGGAGAATGTTTATGATGAATAATTAACAGTGTTCCCTTCTTTACTAGGTCAGTCTTGGTGTCACTGTTGTAACGGGTATCAGGGCGTGACGTAACAACTTTTGCAACATACCGGTCTCTATTAGAATCATGTAGCTTTGCCAGCCAAAGACGGTCTGCCTGTAGCGATAGCTGTCGAGGATCATCTATCTCGACCTTGGATAGGGAGATGCGAATGTCTTCCGGCATCCGTTGCAAAAAAATGTGTTCCGCTAACATACAAAATCCATGTCCACCTAGTAACGATAGCATCTCGTCCATAAGCGCAGAGGGCTTTCTGTCACCCAACTCAGGCAAATTAAATAGTCTAGCGGCTCTTTCTTGGCGAGAAAGGCTGAAAGTATTTAGAAGTCGTTGTTTAATTGCCACATACTTGTCATTATTCGGCGGGAGCTCCAACAGATCAATCAGCCGTGAAGCCGTATCTTGATCCAGAGAGGAAACAACGTAAAAGTACTTAGTTTGGTCTGACACAATGTTCCTCAAGGCGAACTGAGCTTCGGTTTGCTGAAACCAAACTCTTGGTTGTCTCGTCCAAAATGTTGGTAGTTTCAGTGCTACAGCCTGTAAGCCTGTGTCGTTCTCTGCCATTTCTTGCTACAGTAAGTATTGCTGCTACACAGAAATATCGTTTCTGTGTCTCGGGGTCACCAATCTGTAGCGCCGACAACGGGTACAAAACACAATAGTTGTTAATTGGTCTGCGATCTAAAGTTAATGACGAGAGACATGAACGGCACAGCAAACGTAGGAAAAAGGCAACACGTCATAAATTATACGGTTGATCACACAACCAGTCATGTATATCACATGACGCCATAAGGGTTTAAATTAGTTTACGCAATTTTAATGAGCAGTTTCCCTCCTTCCCGCTTTCTCTCCTTTTAGTGTTGCCCCCCATGGAATATGAATTACCATCGACTTTTCTTGCACAAAAGCATATTCATAAACTGGAATGTGATAGTTCTGTGTTATACAACTCAGTTCATAATTAAAACCTGCTTTCTAGCACAAATAATTCAACCAATAACACGTATGTGGGTAGGAGAATAGTATAGCTTGGCTTTTAACCCTCATGGATATGTTTAAATCAACAATCCCCATACTGCAGTAGCTCCACCAACTCTATTGTTAGCATTACGAAGCCCATATCTAAAATTTATTTATTTTATTAAATAAATACAAGACTTGAAATTTGTACTCCAACTACCTGATTGATTATGTTTATTTAATTCCTATAAAAATGGTGGGCATGAGGTAAATTGACAGTGGGCGTGAGGTAAATTGACAGTGGGCGTGAGGTAAACTGACAGTGGGCATGAGGTAAACTGACAGTGGGCATGAGGTAAACTGACAGTGGGCGTGAGGTAAACTGACAGTGGGCATGAGGTAAACTGACAGTGGGCATGAGGTAAACTGACAGTGGGCATAAGGTAAACTGACAGTGGGCATGAGGTAAACTGACAGTGGGCATGAGGTAAACTGACAGTGGGCATGAGGTAAACTGACAGTGGGCGTGAGGTAAACTGACAGTGGGCATGAGGTAAACTGACAGTGGGCATGAGGTAAACTGACAGTGGGCGTGAGGTAAACTGACAGTGGGCATGAGGTAAACTGACAGTGGGCATGAGGTAAACTGACAGTGGGCGTTTTTTTTTCATTTTTGGTGATAAACACGTAAAAATTATGTTTCTCCTCCAAGCTTCCATTCACTCGAGGTCAAGTCATTCCGCCACCAACTCCCCTGTGACATCACAAAGGATCAGTGATGTCATAAGCGACGTGTCGTCGGATATCTTGATTGATGAAGCAGAACCAGCAGAATATCCACTAGATGACGACAGAGAATATCCCCAAGGTGCCAATATTAAAACCTGATCCACTAATATATTTCTTATATTAATTAAAATTAAGAAAAATGCAGTTCTGCAAATTAAGGTAAATTGAGTTATTTGCAGCAAAAAAATTTCAAAGATAAAAAATTATATAAAAAGTAAAAGAAAATATCTTTACTGTTAATATGATGAAACACAGTTTTTCTTTTGACAGTTATGAGAGCTATAGCAAGAGAAACAACCAACACTATATGTGTACATTTGTAAAATTAAAATATTTTTCCATTTTATGCTTGCTATGAGTGAAAATAAACTAAAAAATAATACACAACATACTAATATAGCTCCAGGAACAAGTAGGTAGTAACTAACGTTACATTATTATGGGTGTGTCCACGGTAGCCCTGGGACCAGGAATTTAGGCTATAACGGCCCGTTACTCCGTAGTAACTTAACAATTATATGTGCAACGGCCTATTTTCCTGGAAACACAAGATGTATATAAATATCATTCATAGATCTCACCACCCAGCAAATTGATATTGAAGCTTTAATCAACCATGATGTTGCTGATCAACCTATCAAGTCATGGAAACACAGGTAAAAATGTAAAAAATCTAATGTTTTGTGCTCATCTAAAGCAACCTGTGGTAAAGCCAGCAAGACTTACATGTTTTAATGTTTGCATCTGTAATATTATTGTATCTGGTATTGTTCATAGCGTAGTTAAAACTCATGTAGGTTAAAGATAGTGTTTGTTAAAACTTTTGGCACTTAAAACATCCCTGTTCTAATGGGTTGATGTGTTACTAAAATTCAATGGATTGAAGGGTTGCTAAAAATGATGGAACATCTTAATCAAATACAACACACTTTAATAGTTTCACTTACCCGACTGTGGACAGGATATCTGATGATTATATCTGTAGTAACAAATTTTGACTTTAATTTTCTTGGATAAACCTGAATATCCTATCCTATTATAATCCAACACAGAATCCCTCAGGATATCAACAGCAAACTCCTAAACAGGAACTAATCTTTCTTTTTCAGATCTGCATCTGAGAAACAAGATGTCCGCCGTTGGATGTTGCAGAAGAAGAGAGAGCGATCCTCAGAGTACAATTCCTACATCCGGCATCTGCGAGGAAATGAGAAGAAACCGTTCCAATCCTCGTTAGCTGTGAGGAGCAAAGATATAGTGGAGTTTACGCGCAGGATGGAAAAGAGAAAGAGGTAGTGTAGAGGTTTGAAGCTTGGTGTTGGAACCGGAGGGTTGTGAGTTTGAATCCAACTGTTGGCTGGGGAAATTTATACAATTTAACGTCTATATTGACTCTTGGGGATATAAGATGTCATACAAGTTACATTATCCTAATAGTGATTGAAAATATAAATGTACTTCACACTGTAGAAATATAAATGCACATACTAAAATATGAATACTTTGGGAAGACCAACCCAAGAAGGGCAACACTAAAAGTATGGAAAGCGGGAAGGGGGAAAAGAGGAAATCTACTCACTAAAACTATGGAAACTAATTTAAACCCTGCCCTAAACACTAATACTAACCCCTTACCCCATGTTTAAAACTGACTCTAATGTCATAATCTTCATTTTAGTGTGCGGTTTCCCTCCTTCCCGCTTTCCCTCCTATTAGTTTTTCCCACCCAAGAGCTTTAGCAACTCTAATTTGGTCCTGATTATGATTCTCATTAAGGTTGCTGGGCTTTCCATTCATGAGGATATTAACAAATCACACCACCCCTGCACTGTAATAGCTCTACTGTGGGCATGAAGCCAAGAATGCTTCACCCTTTACATGTTTGCAGAGACATGTTATTGGAACACAACCAGCAAAGAAAGAAGGAAAGTATGAAGTTGTATGGAGAGATTAAAACGGATAACATCAAGGTCAAGGAATTACAAAAGTGAGTTTTATTGTGGCTCAATGTATTTCTAAAGAATCCAATAATGTTGCTTTAACCCACAACCCGTTTTGCAGGAAATCTCCCCCATCAAAAGGAATGAAATCTCGACGATCTCCATTGAAAGAAGGTAATCGGATATGATAGGATGGGATATTTATGTATATCCCCGTGAATAGGAAACCCAAGGAGTTAACACATTTTTACCATTGCTGTACTAATTAATTATATTTTTATAAATTTTTATTAAATAAATAAACTAATAAATTTGACTAAACTATTGAAACCATTCAACCAACTTTATTTTCTGGACCATAATTCTTGAATTTGTAAGACAGTATGATAAAAAACCTAAAGCTAATATAACCATTGGCATTTTAATTTTGAGATTTTAGAAATAATGAGTTTAGTAAAAATACAAATAGTGTTACATTGGCTTTATGCTCTTTGTTTATTATCTCACACATCCATGCATTGTGCTCCAAAACATAATTTCACATTTAACATAATGTTTAAAATAGAAGCTAATCATCTAGGATAGGATAGGATATTCACGTTTATCCTGCATGGAAAACCAATAGGGTTAACACACAGGCAATCGTCTTTCCCTTGTGCTGAGAATAAGGTCATAAAATATAATTCAGAAAACATCAAAATGAAAATAAGGTCATAAAATATCATTCAGAAAACATTAAAATGAGAATTGGTTTTCTATTTTCTTTGTATTTCGTGCTTTAACATGATGTGAATTAATTAAATATTCCCACCCTGCAGCAAATGGGCGACTCGACTCAACGTACAGAATTACCCCCAGAACCACCCCATATAACAAGTCCATAACCCCGTATAAAAAAACCAGCACCCCAAACCGAAGAATGAAGAAGTTTAGCCCTCCCTCCCTTGAACACATTGAAGGTTTCTATTGTTATGACTTGGCATATTTGTGATGACATCACAATTAATTAATGTGACGACTTTTATGACATTGCACCACATAAGTTGTTGTTGGATAATCTTAAACCCACTATTGTATTGCACTATTGCAGTGTGCTGCATATTATTAGGACATTCTGACTATTTTGGTTTAACCCATTACTTAACTGACGTCAATTAAAGTTCGCCTTAAGTAAGTGACTTGCCCAAGTAAACAATGGAATAGTATAGGACATTCATGTTTATCCCAGTGGGTGGGAAAACATGGGGGTTAACACACAGGCAATTGTCAGATCACCTGGCGCCCATCGTCGGGTTACTGGAGCTATTGCAGTTGATTGTGTTTGGTACACATGTTACTTTAAATTGGTAGAACACCTTAAATAACCGACTAGGTAGCGATCAGTTTTAATCTGCAAGCTTTCGGTTGAAAGACGACGGACGCACTAACCCACCAAACTAATCAGTCGGACAATTGAAAATACATCCTTTCGGCAAAAAGGCAATCTCCTACTTGACTAATTCGTTCGAACATAATTTTTAATTATGGTCATCCCAGTACAATGGATAGGATATTTATGTTTATCTGTAAATGGGAAAACCGAAGGGGTTAACACACTAGCAATTGTCAGATCACTTCGCGCCCACCGTCGGGTTACTGCAGCTATTGCAGTGTGTTTTATATATGATAGACATATTAGTATACAATCGCATTGCAGATGATACCAGCGATAATCTGAGCATAATCAGCACCTGGAAACTAAGCGATGACGTCAAGAAGATATTATACGGAAGCTCCACTTTGAAGAAACACAAGAAACCACACGTCACTTTCGACATGAGAAGTAATGTATCTGATGACATGTTAATGACATCACATGACATGCTTATGACATCACAAGTAAATGATGTTGATTCATCGTCAAGAGATACGGAGAGTTTGTTAGCGGATGTTGATTGGAAGGATGTTGATGATTTGGTTGCGTCCGTTGAACAATTTGATTGATTGATTCAGGTCCAGTTGAATTATTGTCATTAACTTTTCTCAAAAAGACAGGACAAACAGACAAAGTTCTAACAAGTCGGTTTTAAATAAAGTCCTCAGATGCATAAGTGTTTGGCCTGACTCAAATCTATCTAGTATGATAAGGATATTTTTATATTGTGTGCTGCTTTTATGAGCTAGGTTAAATATCAAGGCCAATTAAGCCTTGGATAGTAACAATTGAATGCAGATATTTACTGACATTTGCTAAGTGCTACATATGTTTTACTATAATTGGCAAGGAAAGCAATGTCACCCAATCTTTGAATGTACAATTTTAAATTACCACCATTTGTCATGTCCACTCTAATTTTGCTTTAATTGACAGTAAACTAGCACTTAAAATCAAACTTTTATTGAGATTAAAACACTTCTAGATTATAGAACTCTCCCACACTTAAAGTAGGGTACCGACTATTCATGGAGTGTGTTTTGAAATAAAAGTGAGCAAATTTAAGAAAGAGACAAACTTTGCACAAAAACATAGATATTCATTTTTACTGCACCCCCCAAAACTTTAATTTCAATTCCAAAACTTAACCCATTTTTATTTTAGTGTACCCTCTTTCCCTCTTAGTTTTTTCAATAAAAGTCCATGCGGTTAGATTATAAATGCTACCCAGCAGTTCAATCTAACCAACCTAGGATAGCATATTACCACCACTATATTTAATTCTTTTGTATTAGTAAACTATATAGCTATGACAGATTTTATTTTTTTTTTTAAATTTATTCTTCTCCAGTAAAACTTAAGTGTTAATATTTGCAGCATGCTTATTATTAGCTATTAGCAGACTTTGTGGATCATAATAAAGTACGTTTTACATGAAAGTGAAGTTTGTAAAGAGATTTTCTGTTTCTTGTCATTGTGGAATAAGATGGTAAAAACTTAAAAAGTTCTAGATTTCTTATACCTGTATGATCCGATATTTACGTTTTTCCCATTGACTTGTAAACCAATAGGGTTAACACACGGGCAATGGTCAGATCACCTCTCGCCTGGTTACTAGAGCTATTGCAGTGTGTTGTGTTTAGTACACATGTCACTTTAATTTGGTAGAACCCATTAATCCGCTGGGCTCAAGTAATGTCTGTTTAGTGTCTTACCTGCAACCCGTTAGCAGAAAGACGACGCACTAAAAGTATGGCAAAACTGATTTTTTTTAAACGAACAAATATACCACTACATATTTATTACACAATTGCTAACACCTATAAAAAGTTAACCTCGATTAAACATTCCTTCTTGGTTGTGTGTAGTTGACTTTATAGGGATTCCCATGAAAACGGTTAAAGATCGGTATTGGGTGCCTGCATATTTGTTTGCATTGAAATTCTCCATACACTAATGCCAGTTTTAGGTGACCAGCTGTTTTATTAACGTGGCAATAGTGTATTGTAATGGATTGCTTTTTGTATTTTTGAAGGCTTTTCAGGGTTAACTGAGATATTTAAATTCAAGCATTTTCCCTTTTTTTAACTTCTTTCAATGTCTATGAAGTTTGAAGTTAAATAAAGTGTGTTACCAAATGATGATTTGGCGTCTGCAAACTGAGATCGGAATAATGACAACGCAAACACATAATTTCCTGTGTGTGCATTTCATTAGTTTCCTGACATAATTTCCTGTGTGTGCATATCACTAATTTTCTGAGTATGAGCGTTAGGTTTTGGTAAACAAAATTTTGTGGTCTATATAGTAAAACAATTGTGATCGAAATTAAGCTCATTTTTTGTTATCGTGCTGCTATGCTGTCTTATATATGCATTTATTACATGTGTAAAGTGTTGCATGTGTATCTCTTTCTGTACGGGTAAATTGTTACAATGTTATGTTTGGACAGTCGGATAGGTTGTATCCAGCCAGTTGTTTCATTCAGTTGTAAAGTAAGGCATATTTTACAGTTGTAAAGTAAGGCATATATTTCTATAAATGTGCATGGATAACAAGTTTTATTAATTTAGGATACCATCCATTTCTGTTTACAAAAAAACAAATTATATAAAACTTGTATCAAATATTTCGTTTTGCGGTGCTATACCATTAATTGACACTCGCTGGTTAATATAATTTTTTGAGGAAAATTAGAAACAAAAATATTTGCCGATTGCATTTTCTTACTCCAGGTATAAACATCCCTTATCCTATACACATATCCTACCTTATGCATGGATTTTATAGGGCTATTAATTTGTTTGTATCTTTGATTTCTTATATAACTTTGTTTTTTTTATCCCCAAAAGAACCGCATCTTAAATTAGAACATGACAGTTGAAAGTAGACAAATACGCAAGGTCCAAATAAGTTTGGATGGTAAACTCTGTGAAGTTTTGTGGAAAGACAAACATTTAAGCAGGTAATAGGCCTACAACAAGTTTGTTTGCCTTTTAACCACTTTAAAAGGGCGACCCATTCTATTTCTGCGTAGCGCTCATGACAGAATGTCAAGATTCCCACAGTTTGAAATGCAGAGATTATCGAAACAGATTAAAGCCTTTACTAATGCTAACTGACTGACACGAGGATTTGCACCAACTCTTTTTTAAATATAAATCCCAAGGGGAATTCCCGTCAGACCAAATATTTCAAAAAGTAGATCGTTTTTAGCATTTTAAAACTTGGGACTGATAACTCAGAACTGGAAAGACCTCTTAATTTTTAATTTAAAAATAGGGTTGTAGGTAAATAAAATGAATTAGGGAGACACAATTGGACACAAAACAACCCACGGCAAAATCCACAAAAACATAAAAAATCCGAGCATATATATTATACGCTATTACCCCTGTAGTGACATTCGCGGTTTAGCTATATTTTTGTGCACATTATTTAGTTTTGGTAAATTGTTTACGTATATAAGCCATTATTGCCTGCAGCACGGCTGTGTGCGCTCGTTGTATATCATTTCCTTCGAACCAGCTATAATCCCCAAAGCAGTACTTCCTTTATAATCTTCCCACACATTGCGCCATACAAGCGCCTGTGTAAAAACCTATTGTATCAAATTATTATCAGAAACGCGTTCTGAAATGTAGACAAGCACTGCCTGCTTGAAGATGATATCTTCAAGCATGTATAATGAACCAGTTTAACTGTACGAATTGTATTGTATCAGATTGCAATATATCAATAAAGAAGTTTTTTATGGAGTCCGGATTGCCATCTATTTTAGTCATGGCTGAGGTATGTTAGTTGGGGCAACCTCATGCCAGAATGAGTGCAAGCACCAGGCGCAAACCAAGCCTGACCCAAACAAAAATAAGGAAGACCCCCACACCCCATTACAGCTGGACACAACTTTTATCGACAGACATTTTCAATACAAACAATAAAGAATGAGTAGGCCTATACCTATCTTCAACCGATCGGGAAATCCCCAGAAATAGAATCCAACTTGTTAAACGCGCACAAAAAATTTCAAATAATTTAAAAATAAATAAAACTTAAGTATAACTAGAACCAGAAAAAGTTGTATTCTATGCTAGAACATTTTATTAAACTATTATTATTGATGCAGGTGCGACCTTACAATAATTACAAATGAAAATAATAAAATTAAATAAATAGGAAATAATAAGAATACCCAGATTTATCTTCATGCTACAAAAATAAATATTTGGATATAATTTTTTCATCATTGTACTACCAAATGTGTGAATGGATATAATGTAGACCCTTATTTACGCCTGTATTATTGTATGCATATATAATTTACAAGACACACTTCACTTTACATGATCATCTTTAAGATTTCATGCAAAATGGTTGAGATTCAATTGCCACTGCCCCCAGTGCTTCCCAGAGATGTGCGGGGTTTACAAAGTGGACGAATCCAGTTTTCCCGATGACCTGATGATCAAAGACGCCAGTGTTAACCAAGAAGGTACATAGTCCGACTGATTAGTCTGGTGGGTTGTTGTGACTCCTTTCAACCGAAAGGTGCAGTTTCAAACTGGTCGCTAGCTAGTCGTTTGTGTCCCTGTGCAAGGCATTGGCGCGCGGTAATTTAACAATTGACCGTGTGTTAACGCCCCTTGCATTTTTCCATTCAAGAGGATAAACATGAATATCCTATCCTATCCTACAACGCAGTATTAGGTGGTTGGATCCCTTTGTATCCAAAGTAAAACAAGAAATCACGAATATATCCAATGGTGTACTCACCATCGGTGTATAGGTATTGCACATTATCTGGGTGTACATTTAGCTTCTTAAATACAAGCACTTCATATAGGAATGCTTGAATGTAGTGCATGTATTGCGATATACTATCCCCACCAATTCGCCGAATAGCTTGGTGGGTTATGTCGACTTTCTGCTGAAAGGTTAGGTGAATTTAAACTAATTTATAGCTAGTCGGCCGTGTCCTTGGGACAGACACTTAGCGTACATCGCCTGAACCCAGTTGATTAATGAGTTTTTATCAGGTACAGCATACTGCAATAGCTAACGTAACTCATAAGAGCGAGGTAATTTGGCGGTTACCTGAGTAAAAATATAGTTCTTTCCTGTTCACGCGCCTAAAACATGAACATCCTACCTATATTATATACCACAGTGGCTAGACAGTAGCTTCCAACCAGTAAGCACAGATTTGGATATTCGTGTTTATCACTTATTCGTGTTTATCACTTGAATTAAGTGTGTTAGTTGGTTATCTGTTTTATATTATCTGTTTTTACATATTTTCTATTATAAATTCAGGTACCTCATTGCTTACGAAGCACCATGGAGATATCATTATGGACCATGTTACAACGCAGCCCTTATCGTGGTTACGATCGCATTGCTATTGCACCCGTTGCCTTAATAGGTCGATTGAAAAGAGTGATGTCATATCAAGGCATATTGCTAGCATGGAAAATCAAGGGGAAGTCCCTACCATGGAATATGACCAGATTGTTGATGGCGATAAAGGCTTGTTTAAGTGAGTAAGCAATTTTGTATATAAACATACAAAATTGGTTTCACAAACAGTGGTGGTTAATATGTGGTTTACAGTCTAGTTTTTATCTTTGTTGGTGGGAGTGGCAATCGTTTTGGCATGATTTTAATTTAACTTTAATTACATAACTTTTAAACGCAAACACATAATATTTTTACACAAAAGAATACTAAAAAGCATAACATATTGCTTATAACTTGAAGTAGTAGGAGTCACTGATAAAAGTAATTTACCGTACTTTACAGGTTGTTGGAAATATTCATGGAGTATGGGTTCTGCAGAGTAAGAAATGTTCCAACGCAAGATAAAATGTTGCTCAAGGTATCATTGTGTTTTGTAAACTTTAAAGTCTGGAATTTGAGCTTAAATAGTAGCTGATCGGAGAGTTAGCCTGAAGGAAACAGGTTGAAAAACCAACCGGTATATAATCAATTTAATTTTTAGTTTGGCTCCATGATTGGTCCAATCCAAACACGATCTATCACCTTCAACAATGTAAGTTTCTTCTGTTTTAAGGATTTTTTAATTTTCAATATTCAAAACAGCGTCATTATTCACTAATACGGCGAGGCTCACATTTACCCAGTGTTGGACAGGGGGCATTATAACAAGGAAATTCGTTTATACCAAGTGTTCATGTTTGTTTTACCTCCCATTGCAGAAGTGTGTTTATAGATATTGCTAAAAGAGATACTGATGAAATACTAGAGATATTGCTTCTACTCTTTGTTCACTGACCCTATTAATCCACTGGCTTTAAGCAAGGTCTGTTAAGTGCTTTGCCCGAAACAGCCGACTTGCAAGAGGTTGGTTTCGATCCAAGATCCTTTCACTTTCTGGTCCACTATTCTTTCATTATGGATGGCCATTTCCCGAATTTCCAGTAAGTTATGATTAGGGATGTTCGTTTCCACAATCAAAAATTGCAATTATTTCATTAAAAATACAGACCCTGTAATTTTTGTTCAATTTAGAATGTAAACTGTTGCTCGCTATTCAAGTATATTTTTTATAGCAATTTAAATTTCTAGAATCGAAACAATTAATTCTAGATTAATTTTAGAAACCCAATTGATTTAGATGAGAACATCCGTAACCAAAATTAGTTTTTCAATAAATGTTCATGGGTGTAAAGCAATGCCCATATTCTTAAACATCTTTAGATGTTCAATGTGGTTTCCACCAACTCGCTAAATGCTGCCTTCTCCACCCAAGTACTTCCACTGCATATGGATCAACATTGCTATGAAAATGTCCCAGGGATTCAGATACTGCACGCTTTAAAGTAAGGGTTGAATGCTTATTTGTCTTCAATCATTGATTAAAAAAACAAAACAAAAAATGTCGTGCATTTGAAATTTAATGTAGCATTTCCATGGCCCCCACATGTTATCAGTTTATTACAAGCAATTATTAAAGAGAGTCTTAAAATGCTAAAATAAAAGGTTTATTTCATTAAAAACAACAACATTGTCACTGCAATCACTGTTCTAAAGTATTTTGCACAGTATTTAAGTTACTACAGGAATATGATGTAGTAAGAAAACTTTAGGGATAGAATAAAATAGGATATTCATGTTTATCCCCGTTAATGGGAAAACCGAGGTGGGAAAACACGGGCAATTGTCAGATCACCTCGCGCCCACCGTCGGGTTACCGGAGCTATTGCAGTGTGTTGTATATGATAGACACGTTCCTTCAATTTGGGAGAACCCATTAATTCTCTGGGTTTAGGCAATGTCCGTAAAGTGCCTTGCCCAAGGACACAACCGACTAGGTAGCGACCAGTTTCGCACCTGCAACCTTTCGATTGAAAGGCGAACCGCTAGACTAACCGGCCGGACCTTTATGATCACATTTTAACGGCACACAATAGCAGTACTCCTAAATAAAGATGGTTATTTGATATTGACTTTACAAACGTTCTATTCAGCTCGATTTTTTAGATTTGATCCTGAAGTTTCCGGGGGTGAAAACACTCTCGTCGATTTGTTCCAGGCCGCCGAGATTCTGAGGAAGGAATCCCCAGAAGATTTTCAGACGTTGTGCGAAGTGCCTGGCTGCTTTGCTGCCAAAGATTACAAGACGGAAAAACCAGTTTATCTTGAAATCCAGAAAACACATATTGTGGTTGATTATTTTGGAAAAGTTAGTATTTGTTTATGCAAGAGGGTTTATTACACAGACTTTTATATGAATACCTCATGTTTAATGGACGTTTTACTAGAGCCTCTGCAGTGTAATGTACATGATAGAGATGTTACTTTACTGTTTGTTTTACTCATTATTTTGTTGGGTAATGCAATGTATGATAAGTGCTTTGCCCAAGGACACAACCAAGTGAACTGACTAGCAATTGGCTTGTTTATAAACAATTGGCTGATATTAAACCTGTACTTTTTTTGCAATTTTGAACCCGTAATGAGCTTGTTACTAAGACTACTTTTAAACAGAATTTATATGAATAAGTCGTTTTTACAATTTAGCCACACAGTTTAGTATTTTTGTACTGTAATGTAAACAGAGCCCTGCACTCAATAGGATAGGATATTTATGTTTATCATCGTGAATGGGAAAACCAAGGGGGTTAACAAATCGACAACCGTCAGATAACCTCAGGCCCATCGTCGGGTTACTAAAGCTATTGCAGTGTGTTTGTGCATGATTCACACGATCCTTCAATTTGGTAGAACCCATTAATCTGCTGGTTAAGTGCCTTGCTCAAGGACCCAACCGACTAGCTAGCGACCAGTTTTAAATCAATACCGGCACTAAGTGACTCGACCTTACTTTCCAGATCTCTGCGATAAATTGGCATCCAGGATATGCGTCAGCTTCCACACTAAGGATCAAGGAACAAGATGTGGAAAGATTCTACAAAGCTCGAAAGAAGTTTGCAAACATCATAAATAGACCCGATCTCACTACAAAGGTAAGGATAACTGTTGATCCTAATTAAGTAATTGTAAATATGGCTTCTATTGTGAAGGGTATAAATAAATAAACTATACACTACATCAGCGGTTCCCAAACTTTTGTTGTTGGCGGCGCCTTTTGTAAACTTATTAAACCTTGCGGCTCCCTCATAATGCCAAAATTTTCTAACTGCAAGTATTGTTTATTGCATATTCAGACTAGTACGCACTTTCATAACCATTCAAACTCTTCAAAACTATTCACTGAAGTGACGAAAAGTCAATCAATGCAAAGCAGTTATTTGACAAACCATTATTCGAAAACAATGCACCGTAAGTCAGCAAATAGTGGCAGTTAACACCGAACAAAGGATTTTTAACAAGTAAAACGAATACTTTATGGGGTTGCACACCAGGCTTATACATCTCCAACTAACACATGCACTGTAATTTTTTGTGAGGAAACAATATAATAAATGCAGCAACTTCCGCATGCTTTCGCGGCGCCCCTGGCAAAGTCTCACGGCTCCCCAGGGCGCCGCGGCGCCCAGTTTGGGAACCGCTGCACTACATATTATTACCAAATTATTTCCTATGCTTTTTTTTAATTTTAGTTGACTTGTATTGTTTGGTTAAAAAGTTAATGTTGCTTTTTTCAGCCAAAGGGTTGTAGTATAAAATCTTCCTCAGCCAAAAGGTTGTAGGGTTGAAATTAGGGACAAGATTCGGTTTTGTACTTGGTCAAGTCGGTTTTGTACTTGGTCAAGTCGGTTTTGTACTTGGTCAAGGCTATAGCCGAACATTCTCTAAACCCATTTGTTTCTTATTGCTTTCTTTTTATATCTAAAGTAATGCCAAAACAAAAGACGCAAAAGGTTGTGTGTAAATACATTACCTATAATACTTCCAACAGCCAAACAGTACTCTAATCCATTTCAGTATAACTTTCGTCTGGAGAGCGGCGATCTGATAATATTTAACAATCGAAGAGTGGCACATGCTCGAGAAGAATTCCATTTGAATGGGGGAAATCGTCATTTGCAGGTAAAGGACAGGACAGGATAGGATATTCATGTTTATCCCCGTGAATGGGAAAACCAAGGGGGTTAACACACTGCCAATCGTCAGGTCACTCGCGCCCACCGCCGGGTTACCGGAGCTATTGCAGTGTGCTATGTATGATGGATACATTCCTTCAATTTGGTAGAACCCATTAATCAGCTAGGTTTAGGCAATGTCAATTAACTGCCTTGCCCAAGGACACAATCGACTAGCTAGCGAACAGTTTCGAATCTGCAACCTTCTCGTTAAAAAGCGACACACTAAACCGCCGACTAAGCGGTCGGTAAACGATGAGTTTTATTGCATGCTGGATGTTTATGGATTGAAACAGTCAATGTTCGGTCGGTTGTGTATTAGGATATCAGCCACTTATGATATCCTGTTTAAAACCAGTGTAGTTAAAGTGAGTTAAACAAAACTGTCTCAATGGTATACAATACACACTACTATAGATATGCTAACCCAACAAAAAGCATTCTGACCAATAGTTTTGAAAACGATTAAGATAATCCGAATTCGTAACCTTTGTCTACCAGGGTTGTTATCTTTGCCTGGATGATGCCAAGGGAAAATACATGACACTGGCAAAGAAACTTGGTTTGGAAGTTACACCCCCAAAAACCGGGAACAGAAGCTCAATATAACAAAGCGATACCTGTTGTTCAACAATAATGGAAACTGCTGTTTTTTTACATTTCGCGAAATTATATTCACGACACCTTTATCGTTATACCAAAAAAAATAATTTTAAGCTTAAAAGAACTTATAGCAACACTGTAGATGGCGTACAACCAATCAATAGCCTCTTTGTGCGCTAACCCCAACATGTGTCCCTCTCTTAGTCATGTTATTTGAATGAGTATTTTGTTATGGTATATGATAGGTAACCCGACGGTGGGCGCGAGGTGATCTCATGATCGACCCTGTGTTAACCCCCTTGCGTTTTTTGATTCACGGGGATAAACATGAATATCCTATCCTGGTGTTGTTGTCTTATTATTCTACAGAACTCAGGATGTTAAATATATTTACGCTTCGATTGCTGACAAAGATTATTAAAGAATTTGGTACGGTAGTGTGGCCGAATGGTTAACGTCACGGATTCATATACTGCTTCATATAAAAAAGTCTTCGCGACAAGCCCATCATGGATTTAAAATATCCCGGTAAAATAAATATTTAAAGGTTCGCACGACATAGAAAAATCACTATGTAAATATAAAATATAAATAACTATGCAAAAAAATAACGAAGAAAAAGTAGATAGTGACAACCATGTATATTTTTAAAATCCCTGTAAACGCTCAATTTTTCTGCATGTAAGAACGATTGGGTTTCCTGGATAGCTCGTCACCCTTGGTATATCCTATAAAAAGTGTTAACGCGATATTTAACCGTTTTCGGAGAATTTTCACAAGTTTAATTTCCATTGGCCTTGAGGTAAACTTCTTTATATATGTTCATCGTGAATCAGTTCCAGTTGGCATTTTTATATCTTTACTAAATCTTATATCCACAAACCCACAAACGTGCCACTGCTTTAAATTGTTGATTTGTTTCGAGCTAAGGTTTGAACCCATCATGGGCTCCTCAATTAGACTATTTTTGTACTGGAGTCGGTATGTATCGGTCACGTTACTCATTCGGCCGACAACAAGTACCTTTGTACTAATATCAGTGGTTAGTATAACCGCAAGGTGTCAGTATTTCTAAACGAAGTGATGCATGCATTGGCGGTCAAAGATTGCTCAGCGCGGCTGCCCTAAATACAGAAACAAATTTAATATAAAAAAATTATAATTAAGACAAAATGTATATACAGCAACAAATTTAATATACACACAAACAAAATTAATATACAGGGACATATCTGTCCGTCGAAATCTTTAATGCTGAAAAGTGGTCGTTGCTGGATCGTATGTTTGTTAACAGATCAATTGAAGTTATGAGGGCTTTTATGCGGTCAAATCTGGGGGTCCTAAGTTTGAAATATGCTTATGATTTTAACGGATTCGTTTCACTGTTCAAGCATAACAGAGAGGACATTAGTCTAGTTTTTGTTCAGTTCCCTAACGCATTCAAGCATAATCCTTAACCTAGGATAGGATAGGATAATCATGTTTATCCCCGTGAATGGGAAAACCAAGGGGGTCACACAGGGGCAATCGTCAGATCACCTCGCGCCCATCGCCAGGTTACCGAAGCTATTGCAGTGTGTTGTGTATGATAGACCGTTCCTTCAATTTGATAGAACCCATTAAACCGCTGGGTTCCCATTTAAACTTAATTGCTTTGGAGTTATGTGATTAAATGGCTGCTAACAACAGCGCAAATGTGGCCTGGCACGCTACAACTAAGCTGAAAGCGTGCATTATAAAACAATCAGTTAGCGTGACCAAGTTATATCCTTTGTTTTTTATAAACGGGGTACGGGATTCGGTTTAAAGAAACCATTCATGGTCACGGTTAGCTTTGAAGCGGTCGCTTATCCACGCAGCGGAACGAAGAACTCGTATTGCGATAACGTTTACGTGCGAAGAATACATCTTAAAAGACGCAAGCAATGAAACTAAAACTTTTTGAACCACACTGACAGTTTCGCATGTTATTCACGAAGAGCATAAACATGAACATTTTAATCAAAGTAGCGTACTTGTTCGTAATTTCTGTCCTTCTAATACGGTCCAATGTTTGATAATGAAATTCAAATGTCTCACCAATTCCATGCATAAAAGCGACAGAGTATAACTTATTTATAAATGCTTCTCTCATTCAGTTGTGTTTTGCACAAATGAGTTTTGCGAGCCTAAGCAAAATAATACGGTATTCTTTTATTTTTACTTTGTTTAAATCGGTCAATACTACAATGATGTAAACAGGAAAGGACAGACACTATACCAACCAAAACTATGGAAACTTACACCACCCTTGCCCAAAACACCAATCTTAGCCCTAGAACCAATACAAACTAAGCCTAAAAATTAAATACAAACTAAATGTCCGCGGCCGGTTAGTATGGTGGTTTAGTGCGTCGCCTTTCAGTCGAAAGGTTGCATGGTTCGAAACTGGTCGCTAGCTAATTGGTCCAGTCTTTGGGAAAGGCACTTTACGGACATTGCCTGAACCCAGCGGATTAATGGGTTCTGCGAAATTGAAGGATCTATCATATACAGCACACAGCAATATAGCTCCGGTAGCCCGACGGTAGGCGCGAGTTGATCTGAAGATTGCCAGTGTGTTAACGCCCATTTCGCGAAAATTATATTCACGACACCCTTATCGTTATACCAAAAAAAAAATATTTTAAGCTTAAAAGAACTTATAGCAACACTGTAGATGGCGTATAACCAATCAATAGCCTCTTTGTGCGCTAACCCCAACATGTGTCCCTTTCTTAGTCATGTTATTTGAATGAGTATTTTGTTATGGTATATGATGGGTAACCCGACGGTGGGCGCGAGGTGATCTCATGATCGACCCTGTGTTAACCCCCTTGCGTTTTTTGATTCACGGGGATAAACATGAATATCCTATCCTGGTGTTGTTGTCTTATTATTCTACAGAACTCAGGATGTTAAATATATTTACGCTTCGATTGCTGACAAAGATTATTAAAGAATTTGGTACGGTAGTGTGGCCGAATGGTTAACGTCGCGGATTCATATACTGCTTCATATAAAAAAAGTCTTCGCGACAAGCCCATCATGGGTTTAAAACTTAGCCCGGTAAAATAAAAGTTTAAAAGGTTCGCACGACATGGAAAAATCACCATGTAAATATAAATAACTATGTAAAAAATTAACGGAGAAAAACTATATCGTGACAACCATGTGTATTTTTAAAATCCCTGTGAACGCTTCAATTTTCTGCATGTAGAAACGATCGGATTTCCTGGATACCTCGTCACCCTTGGTGTATCTTATATAAAGTGTTAACACAATATTTAACCGTTTTCGGGGAATTTAACAAGTTTAATTCCATTGAAACTAGTGACAAGTCTCTTTCACGCTCTATTTAAAAATAAAGAAGATTGATACTTATGTTAAATCTTATAAAGGTCTTGACTATTATGGTTAGGATTTGAATTAGCACATTCTTAGTAAGTGGTGTAGGGTATTTTTCCGAATGACCAAAAAGCATGACGTCGGTTTGCGAATATTCGGCGCCAATTATTCTTAAACAGATGATTTTTCGGGACTGGTAGCCCAAGTAATATTTACTTGAAATGGAAATTAAAAAAAAAAGATTGAATAAATAAACTGGAAAGAGACAAGCAGATTTCATTTTACGGGCCTTGAGGCAAACTTCTTTATATATGTTCAGCGTGAATTAGTTCTTAGTTCCAGTTTAGCATTTTTATATCTTTACTAATCTCATATCCACAGTGCCACTGTTTTAAATTGTTGATTTTTTCCGAGCTAAGTTTTGAACCCATGATGGGCTCCTCTTTAATGCTGAAAATTGGTCGTTGCTAGACCGTATATGTTTGTTAACAGATCAATTGAACTTATGAGGGCTTTTATGCGGTCAAATCTGGGGGTCCTAAGTTTGAAATATGCTTATGATTTTAACGGACTCGTTTCACCATTCAAGCATAACAGAGAGGACGTTAGTCTAGTTTTTGTTCAGTTCCCTAACGCATTCAAGCATAATCCTTAACCTAGGATAATATAGGATAATCATGTTTATCCCCGTGAATGGGGAAACCAGGGGAGTTAACACAAGGGTAATCGTCAGATTACCGCTCGCCCATCGTCGGGTTACCGGGGCTATTGCAGTGTGTTGTGTATGATAGGCACGTTCCTTCAATTTTGTAGAACCCATTAAACCGCTGGGTTCCCATTCAAACTTAATTGCTTTTGAGTAATGTAATTAAATGGCTGCTAACAATAGCGCAAATGTGGCCTGGCACGCTACAACTAAGCTGATAGCGTGCATTATAAAACAATCAGTTAGCGTGACCAAAAAATATCCTTTGTGTTTATAAACGAAGTACGGAATTCCGTTTAAAGAAACCATTTATGGTCAACGGTTAGCTTCGAATCGGTCGCTTATGCACGCAGCGGAACGAAGAACTCGTATTGCGATAACGTTTACGTGCGAAGAATACATCTTAAAAGACGCAAGCAATGAAACTAAAACTTTTTGAACCACACTGACAGTTTCGCATGTTATTCACGAAGAGCATAAACATGAACATTTTTATCAAAGTACTTGTTCGTAATTTCTGTTCTTCTAATACGGTCCAATGTTTGATAATGAAATTCAAATGTCTCACCAATTCCATGCATAAAAGCGACAGAGTATAACTTATTTATAAATGCTTCTTCTCTCATTCAGTTGTGTTTTGCACAAATGAGTTTTGCGAGCCTAAGCAAAATAATACGGTATTCTTTTATTTTTACTTTGTTTAAATCGGTCAATACTACAATGATGTAAACAGGAAAGGACAGACACTATACCAACCAAAACTATGGAAACTTACACCACCCTTGCCCAAAACACCAATCTTAGCCCTAGAACCAATACAAACTAAGCCTAAAAATTAAATACAAACTAAATGTCCGCGGCCGGTTAGTATGGTGGCTTAGTGCGTCGCCTTTCAGTCGAAAGGTTGCAGGTTCGAAACTGGTCGCTAGCTAATTGGTCCAGTCTTTGGGAAAGGCACTTTACGGACATTGCCTGAACCCAGCGGATTAATGGGTTCTGCGAAATTGAAGGATCTATCATATACAGCACACAGCAATATAGCTCCGGTAGCCCGACGGTAGGCGCGAGGTGATCTGAAGATTGCCAGTGTGTTAACGCCCATTTCGCGAAAATTATATTCACGACACCCTTATCGTTATACCAAAAAAAAACTATTTTAAGCTTAAAAGAACTTATAGCAACACTGTAGATGGCGTATAACCAATCAATAGCCTCTTTGTGCGCTAACCCCAACATGTGTCCCTCTCTTAGTCATGTTATTTGAATGAGTATTTTGTTATGGTATATGATGGGTAACCCGACGGTGGGCGCGAGGTGATCTCATGATCGACCCTATGTTAACCCCCTTGCGTTTTTTGATTCACGGGGATAAACATGAATATCCTATCCTGGGTGTTGTTGTCTTATTATTCTACAGAACTCAGGATGTTAAATATATTTACGCTTCGATTGCTGACAAAGATTATTAAAGAATTTGGTACGGTATAGTGTGGCCAAATGGTTAATGTCACGGATTCATATACTGCTTCATATAAAAAAGTCTTCGCGACAAGCCCATCATGGATTTAAAATATCCCGGTAAAATAAATATTTAAAAGTTCGCACGACATAGAAAAATCACTATGTAAATATAAAATATAAATAACTATGCAAAAAAATAACGAAGAAAAAGTAGATCGTGACAACCATGTGTATTTTTAAAATCCCTGTAAACGCTCAATTTTTCTGCATGTAAGAACGATTGGGTTTCCTGGATAGCTCGTCACCCTTGGTATATCCTATAAAAAGTGTTAACGCGATATTTAACCGTTTTCGGAGAATTTTCACAAGTTTAATTTCCATTGGCCTTGAGGTAAACTTCTTTATATTGTAGGGAGCCGTTGCAGGTCGCTGCCTATTTTGTTAGATTGTTCGTTGTAGGCCCCAGGTAAGCCGGTTACAACACCTGATGCGATCTGCGATTCCCTACGCGCTATCTCGACTCTCGGAGGTGCGCTAATTACTTGAGGTTTTCTGCGTAACGACTCTTTGACTTGACTATCTGCTGTGTTTCGTCGATAAACGCCTCAGTAGTTTTATAACATCAATTGTATTGAGCAATTGAGGCGATTAACTTAGTTCCAATTACGAGTAAATCGTTAGATTTTGCAACGATATAGATTTCAGGTAAAAATTCTCAGTATCAACACATACAAGATGTTGCTTCATGCGTTAGGACTCTCTCGAGCAAAAGTGAAATAAACTTATATAGGCAAAGTATTCGGCAGCTGCGGTAAGAATCGTAAACCTAATAATAATATTTCAATGATGACGCATTGTCAGCGCAAATGCCGGCTGTGCGATCGTAAATTTTATGTAAACACATGAGGTCGCTACAATATATGTTCATCGTGAATCAGTTCCAGTTTAGCATGTTTATATCTTTACTAAATCTTATATCCACAAACCCACAAACGTGTCACTGCTTTAAATTGTTGATTTGTTTCGATCTAAGGTTTGAACCCATCATGGGCTCCTCAATTAGACTGTTTTTGTACAGGAGTCGGTATGTATCGGTCGCGTTACTCACTCGGCCGACAACAAGTATCTTTGTACTAATATCAGTGGTTAGTATAACCGCAAGGTGTCAGTATTTCTAAACGAAGTGATGCATGCATTGGCGGTCAAAGATTGCTAAGCGCGGCAGCCCTAAATACAGAAGCAAATTTAATATAAAAAAACATAATTAAGACAAAATGTACATACAGCAACAAATTTAATATACACACAAACAAAATTAATATACAGGGACATATCTGTCCGTCGAAATCTTTAATGCTGAAAATTGGTCGTTGCTGGATCGTATGTTTGTTAACAGATCATTTGAAGTTATGAGGGCTTTTATGCGGTCAAATCTGGGGGTCCTAAGTTTGAAATATGCTTATGATTTTAACGGATTCGTTTCACTATTCAAGCATAACAGAGAGGACATTAGTCTAGTTTTTGTTCAGTTACCTAACGCATTCAAGCATAATCCTTAACCTAGGATAGGATAGGATAATCATGTTTATCCCCGTGATAAACGGGGTACGGGATTCGGTGTAAAGAACCAATCATGGTCACGGTTAGCTTTGAAGCGGTCGCTTATCCACGCAGCGGAACGAAGAACTCGTATTGCGATAACGTTTACGTGCGAAGAATACATCTTATTTTGAACCACACTGACAGTTTCGCATGTTATTCACGAAGAGCATAAACATGAACATTTTTATCAAAGTAGCGTACTTGTTCGTAATTTCTGTCCTTCTAATACGGTCCAATGTTTGATAATGAAATTCAAATGTCTCACCAATTCCATGCATAAAAGCGACAGAGTATAACTTATTTATAAATGCTTCTCTCATTCAGTTGTATTTTGCACAAATGAGTTTTGCGAGCCTAAGCAAAATAATACGGTATTCTTTTATTTTTACTTTGTTTAAATCGGTCAATACTACAATGATGTAAACAGGAAAGGACAGACACTATACCAACCAAAACTATGGAAACTTACACCACCCTTGCCCAAAACACCAATCTTAGCCCTAGGGCCAATACAAAATAAGCCTAAAAATTAAATACAAACTAAATATCCGCGGCCGGTTAGTATGGTGGTTTAGTGCGTCGCCTTTCAGTCGAAAGGTTGCAGGTTCGAAACTGGTCGCTAGCTAATTGGTTCAGTCTTTGGAAAAGGCACTTTACGGACATTGCCTGAACCCAGCGGATTAATGGGTTCTGCGAAATTGAAGGATCTATCATATACAGCACACAGCAATATAGCTCCGGTAGCCCGACGGTAGGCGCGAGGTGATCTGAAGATTGCCAGTGTGTTAACGCCCATTTCGCGAAAATTATATTCCACGACACCTTTATCGTTATACCAAAAAAAAATTATTTTAAGCTTAAAAGAACTTGTAGCAACACTGTAGATGGCGTATAACCAATCAATAGCCTCTTTGTGCGCTAACCCCAACATGTGTCCCTCTCTTAGTCATGTTATTTGAATGAGTATTTTGTTATGGTATATAATGGGTAAGCCCGCACGGTGGGCGCGAGGTGATCTCATGATCGACCCTGTGTTAACCCCCTTGCGTTTTTTGATTCACGGGGATAAACATGAATATCCTATCCTGGTGTTGTTGTCTTATTATTCTACAGAACTCAGGATGTTAAATATATTTACGCTTCGATTGCTGACAAAGATTATTAAAGAATATTGGTACGGTAATGTGGCCAAATGGTTAACGTCACGGATTCATATACTGCTTCATATATATATATATATATAAAAACGTTTTCCCGACAAGCCCATCATGTTTAAAAACTTATCCCGGTAAAATAAATATTTAAAAGGTTAGCACGACATAGAAAAATCACTATGTAAATATAAATAACTATGCAAAAAAATAAGAAAGAGAAAAAATGTAGTGACATCCATGTGTATTTTTAAAATCCCTGTGAACGCTCCAATTTTCTGCATGTAGAAACGATTGGGTTTCCTGGATACCTCGTCACCCTTGGTGTATCTTATATAAAGTGTTAACACAATATTTAACCGTTTTCGGGGAATTTAACAAGTTTAATACCATTGAAACTAGTGACAAGTCTCTTTCACGCTCTATTTAAAAATAAAGAAGATTGATACTTATGTTAAATCTTATAAAGGTCTTGACTATTATGGTTAGGATTTGTATTAGCACATTCTTAGTAAGTGGTGTAGGGTATTTTTCCGAATGACAAAAAAGCATGACGTCGGTTTGCGAATATACGGCGCGAATTATTCTTAAACAGACGATTTTTCGGGACTGGTAGCCCAAGTAATATTTACTTGAAATTGGAAATGAAAGATAAAGATTGAATAAATAAACTGGAAAGAGACAAGCAGATTTCATTATACGGGCCTTGAGGCAAACTTCTTTATATATGTTCAGCGTGAATTAGTTCCAGTTTAGCATTTTTATATCTTTACTAATCTCATATCCACAGTGCCACTGTTTTAAATTGTTGATTTTTTCCGAGCTAAGTTTTGAACCCATGATGGGCTCCTCTTTAATACTAAAAATAGGTCTTTTCTGGATCGTATATGTTTGTTAACAGATCAATCAAACTTATGAACGTCTTTTATGCGGTCAAATCTGGGGGTTCTGAGTTTGAAATAAAATGCTCATGATTTTAACGGACTCGTTTCACCATTCAAGCATAACAGAGAGGACGGTAGTCTAGTTTTTCATTAGTTCCCTAACGCATTCAAGCATAATCCTTAACCTAGGATAGTATAGGATAATCATGTTTATCCCCGTGAACGAGGAAACCAGGGGAGTTAACACACGGGTAATCGTCAGATCACCTCGCGCCCATCGCCAGGTTACCGAAGCTATTGCAGTGTGTTGTGTATGATAGACCGTTCCTTCAATTTGATAGAACCCATTAAACCGCTGGGTTCCCATTTAAACTTAATTGCTTTGGAGTTATGTGATTAAATGGCTGCTAACAATAGCGCAAATGTGACCTGGCACGCTACAACTAAGCTGGAAGCGTGCATTATAAAACAATCAGTTAGCGTGACCAAGTTATATCCTTTGTTTTTTATAAACGGGGTACGGGATTCGGTTTAAAGAAACCATTCATGGTCACGGTTAGCTTTGAAGCGGTCGCTTATCCACGCAGCGGAACGAAGAACTCGTATTGCGATAACGTTTACGTGCGAAGAATACATCTTAAAATACGCAAGCAATGAAACTAAAACTTCTTGAACCAGACTGACAGTTTCGCATGTTATTCACGAAAAGCATGATGAACATTTTTATCAAAGTAGCGTGGTTGTCCGTAATTTCGGTCCTTTTCGACAGTAACTTGTGTGCATATATCTATTCAGCGAAATAGGGTTCAACCTAAGTTTCGCGACCCTAAGTAAAATAAACGCAATTTTTTTCTTTTTACTTTGTTTAAATCGGTCAATACTACAATAATGGGACAGGAAAGGAGGGACACTACCAACCAAAAGTATGGAAACTTACACCACCCTTTCTCTAAACACCAATCTTAACCCCAGAACCCATACAAACTAAGCCTAAAAATTTAATACAAACTAATTGTCTGCGGCCGGTCAGTATGGTGGTTTAGTGCGTCGCCTTTCAGTCGAAAGGTTGCAGGTGCGAAACCGGTCGCTAGCTAGTGGGTTGTATCCTTGGGCAAGGCACTTTACGGACATTGCTTGAACCCAGCGGATTAGTGGGTTCTACCAAATTGAAGAATCTATCATATACAACACACTGCAATATAGCTCCGGTAGCCCGACGGTAGGCGCGAGGTAATCTGAAGATTGCCAGTGTGTTAAACCCCCTTTGTTTTTCCATTCACGGGGATAAACACAGGTATTCTATCCTAATCCCAAAAAAACTTCAAACTTGCGTTACATTCGTGGACGTGTTTTCAAACTTCTCATGGCGTGTTTTGGACGTGTTTTTCAAACTTGCTAACCGTGACAAGGTCATATCATGTGATAATATGTCAGTATCGACACTATTTTTCTGCTATTTTCAGTTGCACTTTATTTATCAGATGTGACAAAATTTAACATGACTTGTCAATTGAGGTTAATTTGTAAAAAAAATGATAATTTCCAAATATTCAGCGTGGCGATCGTCTCGAAATTGATGACAAAACTATTTACATTTCCAATATATATCATACTAAGTATATCTATCTACGTTATCTAAATTGTTAGTTGTTAAAATTGCAGTTATGCATGTAGGTCATTTCTTCTTTACAGCTTTCTGCGCAGCTTTGGTGACCTTTCCAGCAGTTGGGTCCTTCTTCTCAACGCTTTTGATTATCCCAACCGCGACCGTTTGACGCATGTCCCGAACAGCAAAGCGACCTGTCATTAATTTATTGTTGCAGTGAAAGATACTTTCTAATTTGTATAGTTACAAATAAAGTTTGGTTTGGCCGACATTTCTGTATTGGTCGTTGTAGACGATATTTCGCAACTAATAAATAATTGTTTACTTCAAGACTTATTTTAAAGCGTCCTGTCAATATTTTATCGTTGCAATGAAAGATACTTTCTAATTTGTATAGTTACAAAAAAAGTTTGGTTTGGCCGACATTTCTGTATTGGTCGTTGTTGACAATATTCCCCAACTATTGGATACTGGTTTACTTCAAGACTAACTTATTATAAAGCGTCCTTGTTTACTTATTATGAAGCGTCCTGTCAATATTTTATTGTTGCAGTGAAAGATACTTTCTAATTTGTATAGTTACAAATGAAGTTTGGTTTGGTCAGCCAACATTTCTGTATTGGTCGTTGTTGACAACATGTCACAGCTAATGGATAATTGTTTACTTCAAGACTTATTATAATACCTTTACCTTTATTGGTTTTAGCTTTTAACCCATTCGGAGTCAAAGTACCCCAAAATTGTAGATTGCTCGTACAAGTTTCCCTTCCCTTTAGCATTTTAGCACGGATATAATCCAAAAGAGAAATTTGTTTTGACATGACAAGTAAGGTTTCGATCTACGTTTACCAACACGCAATTAGCAAGCAAAAAGTAAACATTGCTTAAGTTCGTCCACACAGCCGCTCGATGTAATTGAAGCTAAACAAGCTTTGTAAATAGTGAATATTCCACTCACCTAATGGTGCATATTCCTGGAAAGCTTCCACGCACATTGGCTTGTTGGGAACCATCTTAACGATAGCTGCGTCTCCGCTCTTCACAAATTGCGGATTGTCTTCTAACTTTTTACCAGACCGGCGGTCAATTTTTTCTTTCAATTCTTCAAACTGTAAAAATAAATCTCATGAAAAATAAATGTCATGAAATTAATTTGAACATTTAAGACAGAGCCGAAATCCTGCTCTTTTACGTTCTAAGTCGTTTCTAAATGTTGCTTTATTTCGGTCATTAGAAGAGTTCTATTACCTGAATGATTTTTTTTTATTATATTACAATTTCATTCATCATTTATTTCTTTTCAGTAACTGAGAACATATAGCACTTACTTTACAGGCAATGTGACAGGTGTGACAATCCAGTACCGGTGCGTAGCCTTGTCTTATTTGGCCCGGATGGTTCATGATGATGACCTTTAAAAAAATGCCGAAGATAACAACCAGAAATGTCATGACGTTTCACATATTTCAGTTTCGAATTTCAATGGTTTGATGATAAATATGGATATGTTAACTCTGTAATATATATTACCTGAGCGATAAAAGACTCGGCGGCTTTTGGCGGATCTTTCTTCGTGTCTCCAGCAACGTTGCCGCGTTTAATCTCCTTCACGGAGACGTTTTTAACATTGAAACCAACATTGTCGCCTGGCTCTGCCTCGGATAAACTTTCGTGATGCATCTCAACCGACTTCACCTCCGTTGTTATATTCGGGGGGGCAAAAACGACAACCATTCCTGGCTTAATAACCCCCGTTTCCACTCTTCCAACTGGAACTGTCCCAATTCCTGAATAAACCAAGCAGAAACAAAAAAATACTTTAACCACAGGTAAACTTGTTATTGCGGAAAATGGAAATATAATTTACTTTCAATCTCATCAACGAATTGGCATTAAACTCTAATATGCAGTTTTGTTGATTTCCCTATTTTATAAATTATAATTTTAACCTTTATGATGACTATTTATGGGTCCCATTTGGAAAAATGGGACACATATTGTTTTTGTCCGTTTTTTTTTTCGTCAAACGCTTGACATGCATGGCATGTCGCCCCGACATCTACCAGAAGGAAGAATAGAATCGCAATGAGACTTCGCCATTTGTTAGATAACATGGTCTAGATAAACAGAAACCAACATTTTGGGAGATAAAACCAGGGGCATTCCCCTGGGACGTTAAAAACCAAAACGGTGTTTTTTTTCTAAAAAAATAGCTATTTTGGGCATAGCGCTTGAACGACAACTCCAATTTAAATCAGATTTGGTGAAATGTAAGTGCATTAGTCACTGATTTAACACTTAGAAGAAATAAAACATTTACCTAGGGAAATACCCTAAACAATAAGATTTTGTTCTCAAATCATGATTGTGACAAGCACGCCATGTCGCCCCGACATCTACCAGAAGGAAAAATGGAATCGCAATCAAACTTTGGTATTTGTTAGACAGCATGGTCCAGATATACAGAAACCAAAATGTTGGGTAATAAATATAGGGGAATTCCCATGTGACGTTAAAAACCAAAACGGTACTTTTTTTCTAAAAAAATTGACTTTTTTGGGCATAGCGCTTGAACGGATGTTACATTATAAATCAGATTTTCTGGAATGTAAGTGCATTAGGCACTGATTTAACAGTTAAAAGAAATAAAAAAATTACTTGGGGAAATACCCTAAAAAATAAGATTTTGTTCTCAAATCATGATTGTGACAGCCATGCCATATCGCCACGACATCTACCAGAAAGACTAATGAAATCGCAATAAAAATTTAACATGTTTTAGCTTTTTTGGGGCATAGCGCTTAAACGGCTGCTCCAATTTGAATCAGATTTTCTGGAATGTAAGTGCATTAGTCACTGATTTAACACTTAGAAGAAATAAAAAAGTACTTATAGAAATGCCCTAAAAATAAGATTTTGTTCTCAAATCATGATTGTGACAAGCATGCCATGTCACCAGGACATCTGCCAAAAGGAATAATGGAATCGCAATAAAAATTTGACATTTGTAAGAGAACATGGTTTGGATACGAAGAAACCAAAATTTTGGGTAATGAATCCAGGGGAATTCCCCTGAGACGTTAAAATCCAAAAGGTTTTTTTTCCCAAGAAATTAGCTTTTTGGGGCATATAGCGCTTGAACGGCTGCTCTAATTTTGATCAGATTTGGCGAAATGTTGGACTATTAGACACTTTGTGCCAATTAAAAGAAAGAAAACATTTACTTAGGGTAATTACGTTAAAAACGACGATATGTTCCTGAATTATGTTTGTGACTGGCATGCCATATCGCACTGACAAATTAGACAAGCAGTCGACAAATCAGATTAAAACTTTAAGAATTGTTACATAACATGACCCACATATGTAAAAACAGAAACTTATCTACTAAACCTAGGGGAATTCCCTGACACATGAAAAACTAAATCGGGCTGTTTTGGCAATTTAGCTTCATTTCACTTCAGCGCTTGAAAAGAAGGTTTAATTTAAAATATTTGTGGTGAAAATGTTCGTAAATTTAAGACTTTTATTCTTTTTTAACTACACATGGAACAGAAGTTTGGCTTGATAACTCTGGGACCCATGCGTTTATGCTTGCAGAAACAAACTACATATACTCAGTGTATAAAATACAAATTGTGGTTAGGGACCCTGTAGCATGAGTACATGGCCTACAACATGTGGTTTACAAATAGTAGTGGTTAAACACGTGGTTGACACTCTCTAGTTTGTTATAGAATGAATATAACATTATCACCAATAACCCAGGTCTTGGGTGGTATATTAAAACGCAAAAAACTTACCACCAATTTTGTAAACGTCTTGCAGGGGTAGCCTTAACGGCTTATCCGTTGGTCTCCTTGGAGGTGCTATTGCATCAAGAGCTTCAAGCAGCGTGTGTCCTGACCCATTTGCTTCCCAGCCCTGACATTGAATAGTATAGCCATAAAAAAAGGTTCTGAATATCGTTAAAACGGATATACCTTAAACCACTTGAAATTGTCACTTCTTTCCAACATATTGTCTCCGTGCCACCCAGATATTGGAACGAACGCAACCTTACCGGGATTGTATCCAACCTTCTTTATGAACGCTGAGACCTCCTGCTTTATCTCTTTAAATCTACTCTGCAAAAAAACACTCATTAGGATTATAGAAATTCATTGGATTATAGAAATTTATCTTTAATATTCGCAACAAAATATATGGCGTGCTGCTCAGCAAATGAATGACTATACAGGGGTGAATTAGGATAGGATATTCATGTTTATTTCCGTGAATGGGAAAACCAAGGGGGTTAACACACGGGCAATCGTCAGTTCAACTCGCGCCCACCTTCGGGTTACCGGAGCTATTGCAGTGTGTTGTGTGTTACCCACACGTGTCTTTAATTTAGTAGAACCTATTATTTTGCTGGGTTCAGGATAAATTCCATTAACTGCTTTGCCCAAGGACATAGTCGACTAGCTATCGACCAGTTTTAATTCTAAAATCTTTCGATTGAAAGGCGTCCCACTAAACCAGTAGACTAACCAGTAGGAGAATTATTGAAAAATGGCGCAATTGGATGCTAAAAGTGAGGTTTCAACGAGTGCGTTTGTTGAGTTCGTACGTTTTCAGAAATAATACCACCAAATTAACCTTACTTTAATTACAAAGCCAGTCAATAGGTTAAATAAATTATATGTAGTTTTTACAAAGCGTAACCATAAATTAATACTTCGGAGTAGCGTGGCTCAGTGCTGTCCATTTTATTAACTGCCACAATAAGTTCTTTCACACCGAGAGTGTAGGCGAGCAAGGCGTGCTCTCTTGTTTGCCCGTTCTTAGATATGCCCGATTCGAACTCTCCAACTCCAGCAGCGACTATCAAAATAGCGCAGTCCGCCTACGTGAGAGAATGGACGTTAAATTCTATGACGCTTTTATCATCTAACAAATATAGGTAGGTTACTCTACTACTTAACTAACTTCTAAGATTGGAAGACAAAAAATCCAGAATAAAAATAGATAAAATGTATCAAAATAGCAGTCATCACTTATTATTATTAAAATTAAAGCAAAAGCTTATTTCCATTTGTAGTCATTTTGTTGGTAATATTAAATAATATACACATCAGTATCACCCGCAACTAAATGTTTACAAATGCCGAGATAAATGCGACATATGAGCATCGGATTACTTGAATAAAAGCGCATGTTCTACATATCTTTATATTACACTACAACACAGGCCTGTGACGTTCCAGTGATCATGTTCTTGATAAAGTCTCTATGTCCAGGAGCGTCGATGACGGTTATATGATATTTCGGTGTCTCAAACTTCCACAGAGCGATGTCAATAGTGATTCCTCTTTCTCTTTCGGCTTTCAGCTTGTCCAACACCCAGGCGTACTTGAAGGAACCTTTTCCCATCTTAGAAAATTTATGTGAAATAAATCAAAATAAAAAATTACAATATTAATTTTTATATAAAAAGCGCTGGTTACAGAGCAATAAAAAAATAAGAGCCGCATCAGATTTTTTTTCTAAGCCAAGTTTCGAACCCATGATGGGCTCTGCATCAGAAGGTAAGAGCAGTATAAGTCTCCCGAAACGTTTAGGTTGCCGACCCATGAACTAAGCGATAATATGACTTATAACGTGCTTTAGCACATTGTTAAGTATCGCATTGCAGTGTATGTCATCTCTTTTTTATTGCTGCTGGATACACATAACTATATTCTCCTATGCGGGTTTTTTTTTCAGAAATGTCGACCAGGAATCTTAAAACATAACATTTGAAATAGAAATGAATGGTTTTAAAAGCTTACAATGATTTTTTGTGTATCTTAGTCACGTGCAATGACTTTATTCATATAAATTAATCCTTCTAGGCATCTTTGTAAATATAAAGTATAAAATGTAGTAAAAAATCCGATACCCGTATTTAATTTAAAACGCAACGAGTAAGAAATACCTCTTGCGCTTCTTTTTCATACTTCTCGATTGCTCGTTTGTCGATTCCGCCGCATTTGTAGATCAGGTGACCTGTAGTTGTTGATTTGCCTGAATCTACATGACCGATTACGACAATGTTCAAGTGTAACTTTTCCGGTTTACCCATTTTCCAAATTACTTAATGCAGGCTAAAAATATAAAATAAGAATCAATTTTACCACAAAACGGCTTTATATTTAGTTTAACCGGTCTTGGACGAACATACCTATACGTTACTCGACAAGAATGAGTCGAAAAAAGTATTTATGGATTTAGTTTGTCATGGAATGGTAACCGTAAAAGAACATGAACTTTATTGCTACCTACGGCCGAGTGACAATAAAAAGGTTGGAACCACGGTCTAGTGAAAAGAAAAATTGGCGATGGCATATTTCTACAGGTTTTATAAGGAGTGTAAGGCTAACCTCTCACGCAAGCACTATGTGACGTAAAGTAACGCTATTCACAAGAAAAGGGCGGAACTATTCGGCATTTCTATTGAGCTGTATGTTGCGCACAATTCATTGGGCGGTAATAACCTGGTGTTAAAGGTTTTACATAATGGTATCATTCGGCAAATATTCTCTTAAATTATACTCAATTATTTTTTACAACAACAAAAGATAAAATTGTACGACAATGCTAGGCTTGCCGCGGAAAAATAATAATATTTTTAAATAAAGTTTTTACCAAATAAAAAGCCTTTAAGTGCAAAATTAAATAATATTAGACACTTCGCCAATATAATTTTAATTGTATATAGCTTTTTTAGAAGACCTCCCATTGTACATATTTGACTGCAAAGTGCGGTCAAATTTAGTAAGTTTCTAAATGTGCCTTCAGTAAAAAAAGGTTGCGGGCACTGCGTTACACTAACGCAACGAAATGACACAAGAAAAGCAAATATCCCACATCTTAAAAAATTCGTTGTTATTTCTATTGTTTATATTTTTTAAGGAAAGCCCATAACGTGCTGTTATTCCGTCCGTATTTCAACAACTAAAATTGTTTTCTAGCAACTGCAAACTGCCATCGCTCTTCACAACTGCAAACCTGCTTAAACAGTCGCCAGATAATAAAGTTCAACTGCGCGTTCCCTATATATACTGCCGATCACGTCTGTCTCGTCACTATGGGTATCCAGCCATGACCATTTCGAAGGTTGGCGTAACAGTTACCATATTGTTCCATTATATAAATCCATATAAATGTTATACATAATCCCAGAAACTACCACGTCGTCTGCTGGTGGAGTTAGGTGTTTTACAGTTTGAAATCGTCAGTTCTGTTTATTTGTTACTCGCATTTTCGAGGTATTTGCAGTTAGAATAGGTTAGGATATTTATGTTTATCCCCGTGAGTGGAAAACAAAGAGGGTTAACACACGGGCAATCGTCAGATCACCTCGCGCCCATTGTTGGGTTACCGGAGCTATTGCAGTGTGTTGTATATGATAGACACGTTCCTTTAATTTGGTAGAACCCATTAATCCGCTGGGTTTAGGCAATGTCCGTAAAGTGCCTTCGATTGTAACGCGACGGACTTAACCGCCAGACTAACCGGCCGGGGCTTGTTACTGCATTTTCGAGGTATTTGCAGTTGTGGGGCACGTGTGAGGAGAATTGAGAAATTATGATTTTTTGCGAGCAAGATCCATTTAATTCAGTTTTTAAATTTTGATAATATGAGTTACATTGGGAAGTGTTCAAACACTTATACTCAACGTCGTGCACTAAAACTATCTTTGAATCGGGCAATACTAAAATGATGAAAAAGGGAAGGATTGAAAGACGAAACTACCAACTAAAACTACTAAAACTTAAACTATCCTTGTCCTAATCACCAATCTCAAACCCAGAACTAACACTAACTACCCCCAAAAGTAACACTAACTCTAACCCCAGTTGTAACTCTATCGCCTTATCTCCATTTTAGTTTGTATTTTTTCCTCATTGAGTATTGCCTGATTCAATAACAGTACAGAAAAGACAATATTATTTTGCCCAAAGTCCAACAAATCCTTTGTCCTTCTTTTCGTTTTGTCCTATTGAATTTGTAGTTTTAGGTACTTTAGGTCGTAGCAGGCGATTGTTGAAGTTTACCTTGGATTAATATGTCATTATTATCATTTATAAACCTCATATTCCTTATTGTGTGGAACAATACAGACAAATGAAATAGGGACGTCACAATAAATCTTAAGAGAGCGGGAATTCTCAAATAGTTCAATGCACTTTACACGTGAACGTTTTACTGAAAGTTGCCTCCGGATTAAAGCGCCATGTGGAAATAGACTGTTAGTTACCCCCTTGTTCAGTAAGCTTGGCAAATCAGCTTTTTTTCCCCAAAAAGCTTTGACTTTTGTCTTGTACTTTATGTGTCTTCAACTGTGATAAGATTTCAAAGCCAAAGCTTGATAAAGCTTCCCTCATAGGAACCAATTCTTTGTTCTTTTTTCCTCCTTTCCTGACACGCCCAAAAGCTGAGCTAATATAAGAGCCACCGTATCATAATTCACAAGAAAGGCTGACATCATCTTTGAGGATTGATTGTTAGACTTCGTGCCGAAAACATCAGTTTTCTCCGTCCTGTGCGTCTAATTGAATTGTCCATATCAACGGCCGTGTTCCTCTGCTGTACGTCGAGCAGCGCCCGTGTGAAGTAGCTACACATGACCAGAGCATTGGGGTCAGAATCACTCGTGACAAAACCCGTCACACGTCCGACAAATTAGACTGGTGGGTTAGTGTGTCCCATGTCAGTCGAAGGGTGGCAGGTACGATATCCCTGGCTAGTCAGTTTTGTCCTTGACAAAACGATTGCCCGTGTGTTAACCCCCTTGGTTTTTTAATTCACGAGGATAAACATGAAGAACCTATCCTTCCTAATCCCCCATGGTATATCTTATACAGAGGTTACAACGTTTGTTTCTGCAAGCAGAAACTAAATGGGTTGCTGAGTTGTTTATTCAAACGTGATATTCATATTTTCTAATTAAACTACATTTTGATTTTACTCCTAAAAAGAGTCAACCTAATTCAACAACGCATTCTACCAAATGACTGCCTGGTGACCAGACATGACTGTCACCAGCGTTACGTTGTCCGACCGATCAGTCTGTTAGATTTGTGCGACTTTTAACCAAAAGGTTTCGGATAGGCTACTATACTGGTTTCTAGCTAGTCGGTTGTGTCCTTTAGCAAGGCACTTAACGGATATTTCCTAAACTCAACAGATTAAAGGGTTCTACCAAATTAAAGGATTATATGTGTATCGTACACAACACACGGCAATAGCTCCGGTAACCTGACGGTGGGCACGAGATGATCCGACGATTGCCCGTGTGTAAAGCGCCTTGGTTTTCCCATTCACGGGGATAGGATAGGATATTCATGTTTATCCCCGTGAATGGAAAACCCAAGGGGGTTAACACGCGAGCAGGATAAACATGAATATCCTACCCAGAAAAAAATGCTTTCCCTTTGAATTCAAAGGAAACCACTAATTAAGAATTATTCAATAAACTGTTAATTTTATTGAAATTGTTTTCGGTTATTTCCCATCGCAGAAGGGTGTGTTTTGTTTACCACAGCTGTTTTGTTTACCAAATGCTTACGTAGTGCGACGAAGCTGTTTATCTTAATTGAGCTGCTATTGGCCGATATGCGCTGCAAAAAAGCTGCTTATAAGATTTAGGCGAAACTGCCAGTTATTTGTCGGCGTTGTTAGTTATTAAAATAACATTAAGAGTATTAATAAATAACACTGCTGTAAAGATTTTGTGTGTTTTTATTATTTTAGTTCATTTTTTAGACATTTTTTGAGTTTTGTTGTGCATTTTTGTCTGATCGTGATCGCTATTTTGGTGCAACACTAAAAGGAGGAAAGAGAGAAGGGGGGAAACTGCTTACTAGGATATTCAAACTAATTTTAACTCTGCTCTAAACACTAATCTCAACCATAGAACTAACCATAACTCCAACACCATGTTTAAAACTAACTTTAATAACCTAATCTTCATTTTAGTTAGCAGTTTCCCTCCTTCCCACCTTCCCTCCTTTCAGTCTTCCCCATATTTTGTCACCTATTGCTGTTGTTTTATATATTACTATAGTTATCTTTAGTTTCTTTAAGATAAGAAGGCAACAAGGATGGTTAACATTTGGTTTTATCGGTATCTCCTAAACTTTCAATTAATAAAAAAGTACGGTATCATTTTACTCCTTTTAAATTGTGTAGGCTACTGTGTCAAACACTGGAATTGAATTAAAAGTAGTATTTTTCTGATTATATTTAAATTGGCAGACCTAGACCCTGCAGTTTATAAAATGTTGCGGATTGATAGTGCACTGTACACCATTGTACGCTGTGCAAGTGGTCTGTATTTTGTGCTGCAAGGTTGTGCACAAACTGATGTGATTGGGAGAGCTTTATTTTCGAATATCAATCAATTCTTTGTAAGTGTGTGAGTGTTTTTTGGGACAGATTAAAGTAGGGTAGTGACATTTCTTTCATACCCCTTTACAACAATAGTGTGTCTTTGGTCAAGTGACTTAACTACATCCCCTCAACCCAGTGAATTGATGCCTTATACTAAACCTAAAAAGGTCAATTCTATACAAGCGTTTGCAATAGCTCTGTTAACCAGATGGTAGCAAAGTAATCTGACAATTGTCCATGTGTTAAACCCCTTGGTTTATCCATTTATGGCGATAAATCATTATGAACATGTGAACACACCTTATGTAAACTTCACATTGAAAAAAAAATCTAATTTTAATCCCAACCCTAACCATTACATGCTAAGATGGCCTAACCATTGTATTATTATGCATTTATTTTATTAGTTTTTTCTCTATAACGACAGGTATTGGCCAACATCCCAGAAATAATCTTCTCACTGGTCTTGTTTTTAGATTAAAATGTAGAATAGAATCTTTTTCACATTTTTGGACAAATTTAGAAAAGTTATCTTTTATATGCTTCAGAAAGTTAAGTAGGAGGATAAAATAAAATACACCCATAAAAAAGCTGTCTAATAGATTTATCATATTGCAGTCAGAGCTGCGATTTTACCATGAGATTCGCTGGGCGAACTTTTCAGATTCCCTGCATCGCATATAGTTGTAACAATATAGACAAATGAGAATTCACATAATAAACGGTGGCCAATTAAAAAAAATTCTTTGTATAAAGTTAAATTTTTTTAATTTAATTGTCAATACAAGGTCAATGATATGGAATATAAAGACTTTAAGACTTGTTTTGTTGCTTTAAAACCATCACGACACTTGTGTTACCGACTCCATTGTATTTGCAAGCCATGTTGGCTACTCCGTCTGACGGGGTAGTCTGCCGAAGGGTTGCAGGTACGAGGTCACTAGACTAGTGGGTTGTGTCTTCAGGTAAGGCACTTAACGGACATTGCCTGAACTCAGCAGATTAATGGGTTCTACTAAATTGAAGGAACAGGTTAATCATACCCCCATTCATGGGGATAAACATGAATATCCTATCCTATCCTACTGTTTCCCAGAATTGCTGCAACAAATGCACCAACCGCAGCCCTGATAACAATGTTAGAAACACAGAGTCTTTCTGGATAAATCGGATATTAAATACTTGTTTTACAGGTGGACCATTACAAGGTGTACGTTCATTCCATACCATGGTGGGTGGTGGGGGTACAGCCAAGTGCTGATGCATTTAGGCAGTTCAATGGATATACGATGCTTTTATGTGGTGGGTTATTTGGAAAACTAAAAATGATTTCAATGAAGTGTATACATCATTTCACCTTTATCATACTTAGTTTATAACAAGATCTATGCAACACACACAAGTACAAATACACACACAATACCTTTGTACATTTGAACTTTGTCTAATAAAACTTAGGATTTTTGGTACAAATCAAAGTTCTACATTTTAAAAATCATTAGTTAAAGAGTAGTTGTAGTCCTGTATGTCCACTCAGTAAAGGCCTGAGTTCTTTAATGCTGAGTCCCCGTCAAATTTAGCAAAATATTTAAACATTATTTGGTTATATCATCATTATTATTAATTTCGTTATTCAAAATAAAATCATTATTAGTTATAATTAAGTCTATACTTAAAATGTACTGTTTTAACAACAAGATTAAAATAAACTGTCAGCTAAAACTGTTCCAGAAAAGTAAAATTAAGTTTTTGGGAGTTTTTATTTAAAACTAAATACTGGCCAAAGATCATCTCTCACAATTTGTGTTTAGTGGTTCATGGCATTCAAACATTAAAGCTTATCTTTTGACCCAGGCCTGTTTCTTGTGCTGAAGCAAAATGTGAAGATCTCTAGCCTTATCATGAGCGTTATGGGTGCATGGTCGGTACATGCACATATAAAAGCCGGTGACCCAGTTTACACCACTGTTTGCGGGGCTCTCATATCCGTGCTGATGTTGCTGATGTTTTTGGCGAAGAAGGACAAAACTGATTAATTAGGAGCTCAGATAAACTTAGACAGGACACTTTTAATCAAGATACTCCTGTTAAGCATTTGATGGAAAAAACGTATAAAACTATTGTGTGTCCACTTTTGTTAAGAGGACCCATAATAATACCGGATATTATGTATGTTATGCAAAACTGTTGGATAGGTATATGAGTGTATTCTTTATGTTGAAGCCTGATTTTCATATTTTATCGCAAGAATGCCCGTTTAAACCAATGATAAAAACTTACATATATGCGCCAAATTATAAAATATTTTTCTGAAATAACTTAATTTATGTTCCCACACTACCTTGAATTTAAATTTCAAAATCAACAGAAATGATAATTTCTTGTACTTTTTTTGTGTGTTTTAGTTAAAATACCTCCTCTTTTAATTATTCTTGTTAATGTGATTTGGATTGTATCAGTAATGTATCAAATTTGCTAACCAACTATAATCCGAAATTTCAACCATTCATTTTTTAAATCAAATGCCACCTGTTCGTTTTAATTGTAAATGGCTTGATATTACAGTGTGTATATTTGTGTATGTACTACTTTAAAGGTAAAACTGGTTTTGCAATTGGGTTTTGTATGTAAAAAACAATATGACACTAATGTACATACAAGAGGCACAACTAATTTCATTGATATATATTTATGGGTAACAATATTGCCATCGTATTGCAGTAAGTGTTAAAGCCTCAAAATTTAAGTGGATATTGTCTGTACAGCCAATACTAGCATTGTACCTCAAACGCTTTAAATTTGTTTTTTTAAAGCTGTTATTATCAGCACCGTAATCTTTTATTCCAAATTTTACTTTACAAAACATTTTTAATTCTCATTTTATTGACGAATGTTTTTAAATAAAACTGATTTTAAATTTTATTTCGCAATCGCAGCAGACTAATTTTACTCAGATTTTAATTCAACAAATAAAAATATTTTGTTCCAAATTCTTAGTTTATTGACAATTTAGTTTATTCTTACACTTTGTAACAAACTTTCACGGAACAAGTTTTGTTTTAAAGCATTTTACAGCACAAATCTCAAAGGCACAGAAATAATTTTTACTATAAAATGCATCTATTAAAATGTACACAACAAATTCTGTGGTAACTTCCAACAAATATAGAGATCTTGAAACTTGGCAGACAGAAATAAAAAGGGGAAAGGTGGAGTTTGGGTCATTTTGTTGATGACAATGACGTAAGATGGAATTCTGTCATGTAGGGAAGAACAGACATAAAACTATCAACAAAACAGCAGTGGTTTGATAGAAAGGACATTAGAATGATGTCAGATAAATAAGATCTATACCCCATGTCTCCATAACGGATGTTCACACAACTTTCGCACAGGACAATTAAGATATCATATCTCCTCTCAAACAGAATATGAGAGATAAAAACACCTTTTGTAAGATTAGATGATAAGATTTTGAGATCATCGTAAAAAGGTGTAATATGACAATGTTCATCTTTTGTTATTTATACACAGCATGAGACTGCAAACAATTTGCCCACAGTAATATGTTTAAAAGACATGCCAATTAATATGTCAGAAAGTAAGATAAATAACAATTACCCTAAGAAACTCAACAAGACACAAGCATTTTTTGGCGTAAAGTACCTTTAAAAGTTTTCAAAGATAAATGCTCATAAAGAAGCAAGAAAAACTTGATCGGGACAACAATTCTTTCAAAAGGAAGGCTTTTCGATTTGGTTATTCAAGATGACAATCGAGAGACAATAACCTGCTTAAATCGAGAGACAATAACCTGCTTAAACAGTCGCCAGCTAATAAAGTTCAACTGCGCGTTCCCTATATATACTGCCGATCACGTCTGTCTCGTCACTATGGGTATCCAGCCATGACCATTTCGAAGGTTGGCGTAACAGTTACCATATTGTTCCATTATATAAATCCATATAAATGTTATACATAATCCCAGAAACTACCACGTCGTCTGCTGGTGGAGTTAGGTGTTTAACAGTTTGAAATCGTCAGTTCTGTTTATTTGTTACTCGCATTTATCGAGGTATTTGCAGTTAGAATAGGTTAGGATATTTATGTTTATCCCCGTGAGTGGAAAACAAAGAGGGTTAACACACGGGGCAATCGTCTTATCACCTTGCGCCCATCCTCGGGTTACCGGAGTTATTTCAGTGTGTTGTGTATGATATAGACGTTCCTTCAATTTGGTAGAACCCATTAATCCGCTGGGTTCAGGCAATGTCCGTAAAGTGATTTCGATTGAAACGCGACGGACTTAGCCGCCAGACTAACCGGCCCGGGCTTGTTACTGCATTTTCGAGGTATTTGCAGTTGTGGGGCACGTGTGAGGAGAATTGAGAAATTATGATTTTTTTGCGAGCAAGATCCATTTAACTCAGTTTTTAAGTTTTGATAATATGAGTTACATAGGGAAGTGTTCAAACACTTATACGCAACGTTGAGCACTAAAACTATCTTTGAATCGGGTAATACTAAAATGATGGAAAAGGGAAACACTGAAAGAGGAAACTACCAACTAAAACTACGAAAACATAAACTATCCTTGTCCTAATCACCAATCTCAAACCCAGAACTAACATTAACTACCCTCAAAAGTAACACTAACTCTAACCCCAGTTTTAACTCTATCGCCTTATCTCCATTTTAGTTTGTATTTTTTCCTCATTGAGTATTGCCTGATTCAATAACAGTACAGAAAAGACAATATTATTTTGCCCAAAGTCCAATAAAACTTCTTTGTCCTTCTTTTCGTTTTGTCCTATTGAATTTGTAGTTTTAGGTACTTTAGGTCGTAGCAGGCGATTGTGAAAGTTTACCATGGATCATTATGTCATTATTAGCATTTATTAACCTCATATTCCTTATTGTTGTGGACAAT
Organism: Ciona savignyi; assembly: GCA_000149265.1. Taxonomy (NCBI): domain Eukaryota; kingdom Metazoa; phylum Chordata; class Ascidiacea; order Phlebobranchia; family Cionidae; genus Ciona; species Ciona savignyi. Next base: position 214,893 of record CH003179.1, read on the forward strand.
ACAGACAAATGAAATAAGGTCGTCACAATAAATCTTAAGAGAACGGGAATTCTCGAATAATTCAATGCACTTTACTGGTGAACGGTTTTGCTGCAAGTTCTCACCGGATTAAAGCGCAAGTGGAAACAGACAGTTAGTTACCTCCTTGTTCAGTAAGCTTGGCAAATCAGCTTTTTTCCCCAAAAAAGCTTCGACTTTTGTTTTGTACTTTTTGTGTCTTCAACTGGGATAAGATTTCAAAGCACAGTAGAACGAGAGATTTCGAGTATCCCGGCTTGTTAAAGCTTAATAAAGCTTCCCTCGCAGAAACCAGCTCTTTGTTATTTTTTCCTCCTTTCCCGACACGCCCAAAAGCTGAGCTAATATAAGAGCCACCGCATCATTATTCACAAGTAAGGCTGACATCATCTTTCAGGATTGATTGTTAGACTTCGTGCCGAAAACATCAGTTTTCTTCGTCCTGTGCGTCTAATTGAATTGTCCATATTACCGGCCGTGTTCCTCTGCTGCACATCGAGCAGCGTCCGTGTTAAGTAATTACACATGACCAACAGAGTAGGCTATTAGGACTGGAATCACCCGTGATAAAACCTGTCAAACGTCCGACAAATTAGACTGGTGGGTTAATGTGTCCCATGTCAGTCGAAGGGTTGCAGGTACGATGCTGATCGCTATCTAGTCAGTTTTGTCCTTGAGTAAGGCACTTCACGAACATTTCCTAAACTCAGCAGATTAATCACACACAATCCACTGCAATAGCTCAGCTAACCAGACGAGGCGGGTGAGGTGATCTAACGATTGTCCGTGTGTTGGCCCCTTGGTCTTTAAATTAACGGGGGATAAACATGAAGATCCTATCCTACCTAACCCCCCATGGGTACTTCTTACACAGAGGTTATAGCGTTTGTTTCTGCAAGCAGAAACTAATGGGTTGCTGACTTATTTATCCAAACATATTCATGTTTTTTAATTAAACTCTTTGGTTCCTAAAGGTACACATTTAGTTTTTACTTCTAAAAGATTCAACCTAATTCAATAACGCATTCTACAAAATGGCCTGGCGACCGGACATTACTGTTACCAGCGTTACGTTGTCCGACCGGTTAGTCTGGTTGTTTAGTGCATCGCCTTTTAATCGGAAGGATACAGTTTCAAAACTGGTCGCTAGCTAGTCGGTTGTGTCCTTGGGCAAAGCACTTAATGGACATTGCCTGGACCCAACAGATATATGGGTTCTACTAAATTAAAGGAATATGTGTATCATACACAAAAAACTGCAATAGCTTAGGTAGGTGGGCACGAGATGATCAGACGATTGCTTGTGTGTTAACCGCCCTGGTTTTCTCATTCACGGGGATAGGATAGGATATTCAAGTTAATCCCCGTGAATAGGGAAACCAAGGAGGTTAACAGACGAGCAGGATAAACATAAATATCTTATCCTGTTTTTTTCTCACCCAGAAAAAATGTATTCCCATCGAATTCGAAAGAAACCCCTAATTACGTATTATTTAATAAACTGTTAATTTTATTGAAATCGTTTTCGGTTATTTCCCATCGCAGGAGGGTGTTTTGTTTACCAAAGCAATTGATGCTTACGTAGCACGACGAAGATGATGCATATCACGGTACCTCTAAATACTACAGGACCGCTTGGAGACATGGAGCGCTTAAATCGCTTGGATCGCTTGGAGCGCTTGGATCGCTTGGATCGCTTGGATCGCTTACTATACTTCGTAATTATAAAAAGCCACGATAATATTGTTAGGGTTGGGGTTAAAGTTAGTTCTGGGGTTGAGATTAGTGTTTAGGACAGGGTTAGAATTACTTTCCATAGCAATCTAAGTGATCCAAGCGCTCCAAGCGGTCCTGTAGTATTTAGAGTCACCCTGCATATCATACTTGAGCTGCAATTGGTCGATATACGCTGCAAAAATGCTGCTCTTAGGCGAAAGTGGCATTTATTTGTCGGCGTTGTTAGTTATTAACAATTAAAGTATAAATAAATAACCTAAGTCCTTGTGTGTGCATTTTTGTCTTATTTATTGCTGGTATTTTGGTGCAACACTAGAAGAAGGGAAGAAGGAAAACTGCTTACTAAAACTATTTTTTTTACCCTGCCCTAAGCAATAATCTCAACTATAGAACTAACCATAACTCCAACCCCATGTTTAAAACTAACTTTAATGCCCTAATCTTCATTTTAGTGTGCAGTTTTTCTGTTTCCGCTATTGCTTCTTTTAAGTTTTCCCCATATTTTGTCACCTATCGCTGTTGTTTTACATATTACTGCTGTTATCTTAAGTTTCTTTTAGATAAGAAGGCAACAAGGAAGTTTTATTTTACCCCCTTTAAATTGTGTAGGCTACTGTGTATAACAATGGAATTGAATTAAAAATAAGTTTTGTAATTAAGTAGTATATTTCTGATTATATTTATATTTGCAGAACTAGACCCTGCAGTTTATAAAATGTTGCGAATTGATAGTGCACTGTACACCATTGTACGCTGTGCAAGTGGTTTGTATTTTGTGCTGCAAGGTTGTGCACAAACTGATGTGATTGGAAGAGCTTTATTTTCGAATATCAATCAATTCTTTGTAAGTGTGTGAGTGTTTGCTGCAAAGATAAAAGTAGAATCGTAACGTTCCTATCCTACTGTTTGCCGGCATTGGTGCAAAAAATGCACCAACCGCAGCCCCTTTAACAATGTTAGAAACACAGAGTCTTTCTAGATAAATCTGATATTAAATACTTGTTTTACAGGTGGACCATTACAAGGTGTACGTTCATTCTATACCATGGTGGGTGGTGGGGATACAGCCAAGTGCTGATGCATTTAGGCAGTTCAATGGATATACAATGCTTTTATGTGGTGGGTGTTTTAGAAAACTAAAAATAATTTCAGTGGTGTACTGGTGTGCATACACCATTCCACCTTTATCATACTTAGTTTATAACAAGATCTATGCATCACACACAAGTACAAATGCACACACACAATACCTTTGTACATTTGAACTTGGTCTAATAAAACTTGGGATTTTTGGTACAAATCAAAGTTCTACATTTTAAAAATCATTAGTTAACGAGTGGTTGTAGTCCTGTATGTCCACTCAGTAAAGGCCTGAGTTCTTTAATGCTGAGTCCCCGTCAAATATAGCAAAATATTAAAACATTGTTTGGTTATATCATCATTATTATTAATTTCGTTATTTGAAATAAAGCCCAGCATGAAACAATTATACAAGAATGAATGCAAATATAACACCTTATAACTTGTAAACATTAACAGTTATAATTAAGTCTCTACTAAAATGTACTGTTTTAACAACAAGATTAAAATAAAATGTCAGCTAAAACTGTGCCAGAAAAGTAAAATTAAGTTTTTGGGAGTTTTTATTTAAAATTAAATACTGGCTAAAGATCAACTGTTACAATTTGTGTTTAGTGGTTCATGGAATTCAAACATTAGAGCTTATCTTTTGACCCAGGCCTGTTTCTCGTGCTGAAGCAAAATGTGAAGATCTCTAGCCTTATCATGAGCGTTATGGGTGCGTGGTCGGTGCATGCACATATAAAAGCCGGAGACCCAGTTTACACCACAGTTTGTGGAGCCATCATATCCGTGCTGATGTTGCTCATGTTTTTGGCGAAAAAGGACAAAACTGATTAATGAGGAAAACAGATAAATTCGGCAGGACACTTTTAATCAAGATACCGTACTCCTGTTAAGTATTTGATGGAAAAAACTTATAAAACTATTGTGTGTCCACTTTTGTTAAGAGGACCCATAATAATACCGGATATTATGTATGTTATGCAAAACTGTTGGATAGGTATATGAGTGTATTCCTTATGTTGAAGCCTGATTTTCATATTTTATCGCAAGAATGCCCGTTTAAACCAATGATAAAAACTTACATATATGCGCCAAATTATAAAATATTTTCTGAAATAACTTAATTTATGTTCCCACACTACCTTGAATTTAAATTTCAAAATCAACAGAAATGATAATTTCTTGTACTTTTTTTGTGTGTTTTAGTTAAAATACCTCCTCTTTTAATTATTCTTGTTAATGTGATTTGGATTGTATCAGTAATGTATCAAATTTGCTAACCAACTATAATCCGAAATTTCAACCATTCATTTTTTAAATCAAATGCCACCTGTTCGTTTTAATTGTAAATGGCCTGATATTACAGTGTGTATATTTGTGTATGTACCACTTTAAAGGTAAAACTGGTTTTGCAATTGGGTTTTGTATGTAAAAAACAATATGACACTAATGTACATACAAGAGGCACAACTAATTTCATTGATATATATTTATGGGTAACAATATTGCCATCGTATTGCAGTAAGTGTTAAAGCCTCAAAATTTAAGTGGATATTGTCTGTACAGCCAATACTAGCATTGTACCTCAAACGCTTTAAATTTGTTTTTTTAAAGCTGTTATTATCAGCACCGTAATCTTTTATTCCAAATTTTACTTTACAAAACATTTTTAATTCTCATTTTATTGACGAATGTTTTTAAATAAAACTGATTTTAAATTTTATTTCGCAATCGCAGCAGACTAATTTTACTCAGATTTTAATTCAACAAATAAAAATATTTTGTTCCAAATTCTTAGTTTATTGACAATTTAGTTTATTCTTACACTTTGTAACAAACTTTCACGGAACAAGTTTTGTTCATTTTACAGCACAAATCTCAAAGGCACAGAAATAATTTTTACTATAAAATGCATCTATTAAAATGTACACAACAAATTCTGTGGTAACTTCCAACAAATATAGAGATCTTGAAACTTGGCAGACAGAAATAAAAAGGGGAAAGGTGGAGTTTGGGTCATTTTGTTGATGACAATGACGTAAGATGGAATTCTGTCATGTAGGGAAGAACAGACATAAAACTATCAACAAAACAGCAGTGGTTTGATAGAAAGGACATTAGAATGATGTCAGATAAATAAGATCTATACCCCATGTCTCCATAACGGATGTTCACACAACTTTCGCACAGGACAATTAAGATATCATATCTCCTTTCAAACAGAATATGAGAGATAAAAACACCCTTTGTAAGATTAGATGATAAGATTTTGAGATCATCGTAAAAAGGTGTAATATGACAATGTTCATCTTTTGTTATTTATACACAGCATGAGACTGCAAACAATTTGCCCACAGTAATATGTTTAAAAGACATGCCAATTAATATGTCAGAAAGTAAGATAAATAACAATTACCCTAAGAAACTCAACAAGACACAGCATTTTTTGGCGTAAAGTACCTTTAAAAGTTTTCAAAGATAAATGCTCATAAAGAAGCAAGAAAAACTTGATCGGACAACAATTCTTCAAAAGGAAGGCTTTTCGATTTGGTTATTCAAGATGACAGTGGAGAGACAATAAAACAACAGATAAAAGGTTCGGTTTTCAAGGACTATTAAAAACAGAAACTTTGACGAGACAACAGAGACACAGAAAGGAAGTTAGACCATGAGGCGGGAGCCAGGAATGTAGCGCGATTCGCTCCAAATATTCGATTCGCCGCAATTGTTGGTTCGTCTCTCACATTGACCACACCTCCTGTAAGTTGTGTCAAATTAGTTTATCACAATATCACATTGTGTAATATAGGGTGGATATTTCTGTGGTGTAAGTTCAACCAATTAATTCACTAGTGTTCATCTACGTCCCAACCCAAATAGATTTTGGATGGGGGCAGCACTCTTGCTTTGTAGGTTGTGTTAAATTAGTTTTTTTTATTACAGTGATAACCTATATGTAATATAGGGTCAAGATATTTCTGTGGTGTAAGTTTAACCAGTTAATTCACTAGTGTTCATCTACGTTTCAACCTCAATTTTATTTTGAACCCAGTGGTTTAATGGGTTAAATAAGTTTTTATAGTCTTGACTGTAAATAGTTTAAAACTTGGGGTTGCAGGTGCGAATGTATGTATCATACACAACACACTGCAAAAGCTCCGGTAACCCGACGATGGGCGCGAGGTGATATGAAGATTGCCCATGTGATAACCCCCTTGGTTTTCCCATTCACAAGGATAAACATGAATATCCTATCCTATCCTATTTGGGGGGAAAATGCTACCCCTGCCACCCGGGGAATCGGCGCCTATGCAAGGGGATGTATATCCGATCCATTTAATTTTAAATGCTCAGCTAACACCACCCTCTAGTGGAGCTCTTACTTGTATTTATCGGTCTGCTGGAGGAGGAGCATCCCGGGAGTCCGCATCCTCTTTTTATCCTCTTCTTCCCGACCGATCTTATCATAATGGTGACTCTGCCAGTTGTGCTCCAATGACTTCCGCATCTCGTACGCCCTCTTGTGGGCATTTATTCTGTCATCAATCAACCTGTTGGTGGCAGAAGCGAGTTCATTAAGTTCTACTTATAATAGCTTACATGTAAGTTAAGCTAAAGTGTCTTTGTGGTATTATAACACATTACCCCAGAATGTCTCACATTCCAACAATTTAGTTCCAAAGCAGTGTATTGCATACAATAAAAGCTTCCCTCTTAAGTTTATTTAACACATTGATTTAAGTTTGGGCACATTTGCTAAGTGCTTTGTCCGACTAGCTAGCAGCTGGTTTGGTTCGCACAATATTTCATTCGTATCTCCTTGCCCTATCCTAACTGGGTTAAGATTAAATAGTGCATAGGACCCTTAACAGGGGGTGAATATCATTATTATTAAGGGTTAAGTTAGAATGTAAATATAAGGGCAAGGGGGGGGGGAGGGGAATATCAGGTGGAAAAATACAAGGAAATACATACTAAGGGGGAAAATATAAGGATGAAATTGTGGATCGACAAATAAATTCTTATAACATGAACTGACTCGAGTTTGGTCCTCTGCAACATCTCACTCTCTTCCTTCTGCTTCCCAAGATGCTGGAGGATCGAATTCTTCTTCTTCTCTGACACCATCTCCAATTGGCTCCTGTGGATGGGGGTTGGGGGGTTAGAATTTATAGAAAGGGGGCATTGGGCTGGTTCGATAACCGCTGGATAGAGAGAAAATAAAGAGGCTTACTATGTTATACTGTAACACTCCTTAAGTTTACAGTCGAGTTGCTTATTACAAACTGTGGATACACAGACATGACTTTTGGTTTCATTAGAGATAATTTTGTTTCATTAAATACCATTTGGTTGGAGAAACCAAAATAGTTTGATGGGGTACACAGTGTTATACACAGACATGACTTTAAGTTGGTTTTATTCTATACCATTTGGTTAAAGCATTTAAACTAGTCTGCTTGAGTACAGTAATACTCATTATGTCCACAGTCGAGTTGCTGAAGTTATTACAATGTGTTATATACAGACATGACTTTAATTTGTTTTTACTAAAAACCAGTAGGTTGGAGCAATTAAACTAATCTGCTGGAGTGCAGTAGTACACATCATGTCCATAGTCGAGACTCACTTCAACAAGTTCCTGGAGCGTTCCCGTTGTTCCAGCAGCTTCTCATTTGTTGCATCGAATCTCCCGAAGATTGGTTCCTTGGAGTCGGGCTCAGCTTTCGGAAGAGGGAGGGGTTTGCTACGGATCTGAGGGTGGTGTAGGGGGTTAGTGGGTAACATTTAGGGGTACTAAGTTTAACTTTAGCCTCTTCCTCTTCTTTGTGGGGTTAGTAACATTTAGGGGTTTTGGAAACAGCCAATGTACATAGCTAGATGTATACATGTCCTTGGTGAGGGGGTTAACCTTTGCTCTA
>CH003179.1:225790-254175 GCA_000149265.1 Ciona savignyi
CAAACATTCAGCAACTCCCAAGTTGAATGCTGCCACCTTCTGGTTGACATGACGGTTCCCGTTTTGGTTCGCCTGCGAGCATGTGGTGTATTGGGCATCAGTAAGTTTTTAGAGGGTGGGTGAAAAGTATACATTTATTCATTCATGCATTTGTATGGGTAGGTCCACGGTAGCCCCGGGACCAGGAATTTTGGTCATAGTAAACCCCATTACAAAAAAAAATTATACATACATGCAATCTTTTTTTTTAATCAATTTAGAACAAAAATGTTTTCTGATTGCACTTTAAGTTTATTTTAAAGTGGTTTAAAATTCTAGATTCGAAATTATTGATTTTGGAATAATTGTAAAAAAGTTAAACTAACTCAGATGCTTTCCTAAAACTGATATGATAAGGACATCCTTAAAACTGATTCTAATCGGTCTGTTTGTAATAATGTTTTAAGAGAGGTTTGAAATTATTTATTTTAGAATAATTGTTGAACCTAAACGGATTTAAGGACATTCCAAAAACTGATCCTAATGGTTTCTCTGTAACAATATTTTAAGAAATTATTGATTTAAATTTAATAATTCTGCAACTTCAATTAAACCAGGCAAGACCACCCCCCGTCTCCCTGTGATGTTCAACAGACCAGCATCACCTGCTGCATTAGAATCGCTTCCTGATCCTTCATCTGCTGGTACTGCTGGAGAAGCGCATCTTGCTCCTGCTCTTTCCTCCTCCGCTCCTCTTCGAAGGAGACGGGGACATTGCGCATCGAGCGCTGCATGCAGAGGTAGCACAGCTCCTGCCCCGCTCTGTGGTGATGCCCCGGGGTCGAGCATTGAACCGGGGTGTACTGGGACCCACGTCGTGATGGACGGGTGGAGACGCGGACCTGGGGCTCGGGGGTTTGCAGTGGGGCTGAAGCGGGTCTCTCCATATCCTTCTGTTGGGTGGGTTATGTTTTGTTAAGAGATATTACGGAAGGCAATTTAAGTGTCAGCCAGTTTTACCGTTTCAAGTGTCACCTAGTTTTACCCAGCTTTAAAGTTAACCCAGCTTTATATTTAACCCAGCTTTAAACTTAACCCTAGCTTTAAATTTAACCCAGTTTTGAAAGTAACCCCGTTTTTCTAAGACTTACTTAGTTTTACCCGTCACCTAGTTTTAAAGCATAGTTTTATAAAATGATAGTATACCCATGTTTACCCACATGTCAGATTGTACATTGAGCAAATAAAGCACAAGCCTTGGGGGCAGCCACATTCTAGGAAAAAATACAGCATTCTGTTATAAAATTTAACATTTTTAAGTTAGTGAACCCCAAAACATTTTCAACCCATAAAAATGTATTTTAGCACTTATTTTTGCGTTGTCAAAGTACAAACCAACCTTGCATTATTTCTTTCCGGAAAGTGACCGTGGGGGATTTTCCTCCCTTAGAGAGAGAAGGTGGGGTGCCCTTCGCGGTGAATGTTGGACTTGACCATTCTGCCAAAATAATTACAAAAAAAATTTAGACTTTTTTTCATTGACATTAAAGTGGACATTGAAGTTGTCATTGTAGACATAGAAGTGATTGTTCTTTGTTGCATGAGTGTAGTAAGGGAAATGTCCAAAAAGTAAAAGTGAAAAGGAAAAAGACAAAAATGGCCACTTCGATAAAGGGGTGTGTATTCATGCACATCACTAGAGCTACAACATAAATATTTTTCCATATTTATATGACATAATGTTTATAACAGTGGTTCTCAACCTTTTTAACCCAACTATTTCCAAACTAACCCAAATATTTGCGGACTCGAGTCATGGGTATGAAAAAAAGAGTTTTCTATAATTTTTACCAAAAAAATCATAATTTAAGAAGGATAAGGATAAGATATTCCTCTTTATCCCCGTGGATGGAAAAACCAAGAAGGTTAACACACGTGTAATCGTCAGATCACATCGCGCCCATCGTCGGGTTACCGGAGCTATTGCAGTGTGTTGTATATGATAGACGCGTTCCTTCAATTTAGTAAAACCCATTAATCTGCTGGGTTCAGGCAATGTCCGTAAGGTGCCTTGCCCAAGGACACAACCGACTAGATAGCGACCAGTTTCGCACCTTTAACCTTTCGATTGAAAGGCGACGCACTTAACCGTTACACCAACGGGCCGGAAAATTTATTCATTTATGTGACACAAGGATAAAAATGATGAATTAGAAGTATTTTATGTTTATTTGTTATAAAGTATGTACTGACTTTTAGCAGAAGCAACTGTGCGAGCGAACTCATATCCATGCCCTTCCATGGATATGAGTTCGCAGACTCGGGGTTGAGAAACACTTGTTTATAAAGTAGAATACTATATATCCCTATGGGTGGGATAACAAAGACGCTATAACAGCAGTAATTGTCAGATCACCCCCTTCCTTACAGTTAGAAAACTAGAGCAGTTGCAGAAAACGGTATATATATGTATGTATATGAATATATTGACATAAGGAAACATTGCTTCAGTTTACACAATGTCCACTAAGTAACAAAAAACTAGCTGTCAGCTGGTTTCGAAACTGCATCTAACTGGCCAGATATACTGTTTTTATTTAATATGCACACCTTTTTAAATCATCTAGTTTAGGGTAGAGTCCATATGGGGGTCGTTTTTGTTGGAAGGTCCGTTTAGGGGGGTTGATTCGTGTATGTCGGAATTGGGTCAATATATTCGGAAATTTTATATAATCCAAACTTGCTGTTGTCATTTTTAATATTTTTTGTCCAAATATTTTAAATCTGATACTAAAATTTGACTTGATTTATCTGTTATTAAGTAAAATGGAGGTAAATTTATAAAATAAGTAACTGGTTCTGTTTATGATTTGACATTCTTACTGTTTTCTAATCATTAAGGTTTTTCTAATTTCTTTGATTTTCATAATTAACACTTCTTTATTTTACTTAAAGAACAAAAATGTTGCCTACATACATCAACTGTTTTAAAAACTGTTAAACTTATAAATTGACTGGATTATATCAGTTTAAGTTAAACGTTCACGTTGATAAATAAATTTTCACTTGCTGTTCTATAAACATCTGCACTCTAGGATAAACTTCACCAAATGAAAGAACGCAAAGACAGGCAGCCTAGCAACTCCATACGTAACTAGGTGGAGATACCCATAACATTTTATGGGAGAGAAGTACAAAGGCCCTCTGCTAATGATTGCCTAGCCTGTCCTTAACACAATAGGATTCACATTAACAATTGGAAGACCATCATTAAATCAACATGGGAACTGAGTAATTTATGTTTAACAATGTCCTCTTCTTTCCTAATGTTTGATATTAAAGAATTCACACCTTTGTGCTCGATGGGATAAGCGAATTTGTGGTTTTTCATTAAATTGTGAATTTGTGGTTTTTTTAATACATTGTGTTTTTCAATCCTTTTCTACTGATTTTCTTGTAAAAAGAGTTTTTATACAAAAACATTTATTCATTCTAAAAAACCTATACAGAAAAAATATGGTTTTAAAATTTTTCATTGTAATTAATCTTCAGTTTTAATAAGGATTGCTTGAAAAGGTTATCAAAATGTCACATTTTTACGATTTTAAACCACCATACGAGAAAGGAAACTAATTTATCAAATCTTTGTTTGTTAACAAATAAGTTGCCATTGTGATGGTGTGCCACCTTTGTGTAGTCACAAACATGATAAAAATATTTTACATCCGTAAAATAAATATTAGTTTTTTATGTCCTAGGTGTATGAACCCTGCTGCATATTTGAACCCAGGATCCCTGGTTCTCCAACCCTTAATTGAATTTAAACCCATAATCGCTGGAATTTTAACCCTGGCCTGGATTTGAACACAGAATCGCTGGTTCTTTAACCATGTTCTGGATTTAAACTCATAATCGCTGGAATTTTAGCCCTGGCCTGGATTTAAACCCAGGATCTCTAGATTTTTAACCCTGGCCCGGATTTAAACCCAAGGATCCCGGGATTTTTAACCCTGTTCTGGATTTAAACCCCAAGATCCCTGGATTTTTGAATCCTTACCTGGATTTGAACTAAGGATTTTTGGTTCTCCAACCCTTGCATGGATTCAAATCCACAAACCTGGTTTAACAAACTTACTTTCTTACAGGTGACCCTCTAACGCCCTCTCTGGCGGGAAGTGCTTCTCGAAGTTCCTCGGCTGCCAAACTCACCCCTACCACTGGGTGGGGGTGTATCACCTCACGATTCGAACCTCGGGTTGGTGGAAGTGGAATCTTCTCTGTGATTGTGATGTCATATTTAATGATTGTGATGTAATATTTAGAGATTGTGATGTCATATTTAATCATTGTGATGTAATATTTAGAGATGGTGATGTCATATTTAGAGATAGTGATGTCATATCTAGTGGTTGTGATGTAATGTTCTGCAATCATGATATAATATTTAATGATTGTGTTTTAATATTCAGTGATTGCGATGTTATATTGGTTATATGATATCTATAAAATAAAGTTTAAGATATCTATGTCACCTCCATCGCCTTCATCCTGGGATAATTCTGCAATTGGGGGAAGCACCTCTCGTCCCGAAGTCAATCTGGGACGTCACAGGGGAGCATTTAGAATATTTGTGGGAACCATGCTGTATTGATTTGGTATTGCTTGCTGGTTATATTTGCATGAGATTTGGTAGTTTGGGAGTTAACCAGTAGATGGTCGTTTGCGACCATTAAGCCCAATCTACACTAAGCATGAGCGAGGAGTGCTTGGGCGTAGTTCTTTATTAGTTTAATTGTGTTAAGATATTGCACTGTCTCAGCCTGTATAATTTCACATGTCTGAAAAGGATTTAGCATTGCTGATATGTATGAATAAAACATATAGACTCGCATCAATTGTGTTATTGCATTGTTTGTTTACACCGTTAAGTGTTACATTAACATTTCTGGCTTTAAAATTAAACCCAACCATGGTTTTCTCTGGCACTTGGGGAACATTGCTTGAACTCAGTGGCTTCGGTTAAACAAAAAACTAAAGGCTTGTTTCAATTTTATACAATAAATTAAATATCTTAGATGACCAGACTTTGGACGCAAGATACTTTGAAGAAACATATGGAAAGTAGAAACGTTTGTTTGTTTTTAGCTTGGTTTTTAAACTAAACTTTGGCTTGTTTCAGCAAGTCTTTATTTGTACAGGTATAACAATATGTGTCTATGACATCATAATGCTTACTTTGGCAAGGTGACGGTGTTAGTTCCTGGCCGTCGATGTGCGCTAAGTGTCGTTTGATTGGACATCACAGAATCAGCCGTTCCGGGTCGCTGGTTTCAAGATTAAAATTAAAAAAAGTAAATTAAAATTAAAAGTAAAAAATCAATGAACAATTAAAAGGCAAAAAATAATCAATAGAAATACCCAGAAGATATTCAAGTAAAAAATATTGCTGCCTTATTTTGTCAGACTTGTTAGGTGGGATGTTCAGTTAAGGTTTAAGTAAATATTATATTAGATTCGGAAACAGATTTCTTATAAAAATGTGAGTGTACTTAAACTGGTGGATAATCTTAATTTCCATTTTTCTGGAAAGGATGGCATTTAAGTTTATTTTTTTATTAATCTGGTTAAAATTTAAAGGAAGGATTACACATTATTGTTGAAGAGTACACTGTGGTAATGTTTTATTCTAGGTTGCCACATTTCGTTCGACGGTTGTGTACTTGGGCAAGGCACTTAACAGACATTGCCTGAACACAGTGAAAAAGAATTGTGTAAATCATATATAACATAGTGTAAAAGAACACATACGAGATCGTTAGCATGTACAGTCTTATACACCGATCTTTAAATGGGGATGGGGGGTAGTACAATAACATAGTGTGAACTTTAATGTACACTTACAAATACCACACCTAACAGGTAAGTATGAATTTATGCTTCTGTGTACTGGTTTTCTAGTTATTATATTTTATGGTACTGAATAGATTGGTGGATAAGGGATTAGTACTTCAACTTTTGGCCGAAGGTTTGCAGATGTGAAACTCGTTTCTGGCTAGATGTTTTTTACCTTAAGCAAGGCACTTAATGGAAACTACCTAAACTTGATGATTAATGGGTACCACCAAAACTGTAGGGATATTTGCATTTAATTATATACAACACATTGCAATAGCTAAAATTTCTGTTGACACTGACCATTGTCTGTGTTTCTCCTCTTGTGTTATTTCATAACCATGAGTATTGTATCCCAAGCTGACAAACTACTTTGGAACATGTAAAAAAGGATTTCTGATAAAAGTCACTCCTGTCAAGCCGTATTTTATTGGAAGGGGTTATTGGTTTAATGTTTCTATTCAAGTATTGGTTTTCAATTCAAGTATTTGGTGTTGTGTCAGTAATATGACTATGGATGTTGGTACAATAACCACCAAAAATCATGGAAAAACTAATGATTTTATTTGTGGTTATATAGTGATTATTTAATTGTTGCAAAATCATTTTTGCATGTACCAACACTAGTAATGTTTATATATATAAATGTACCCAACTATCTACAAAAGTGATATGAGTATATCGAACTTTAAACATAAGTAATGCTTAAATGTATCATTATGGATCTGTTGTTATTATTCACATCTCTATTCTATTTACCACCTTGGTTTTTTTGGTTTTCCTTTCATATCTTCTCACAACATCTCCGTTAAAGGCTGAAGGACTAGAGAAGAGCTCCTGGAAACAGATATCTAACATTCCTTTTCTACTGCTTTGTTTCGTAAATACTTTCTGACTATATCACCTTTCAGTTAAAGGACTTTTGCTAACCAGTACAATGCCTTGTCATTTAGGTAAATCATAAAACAATAGTTTGTAACACTACGCTGATACATATGTAATCAAACGCTTTTAAAAGCTGTTGCTTAAATGTTAAATCTGTTGCGGACATTAAATGACTCCAAGATTTCTTAACTGTTGCTATATTGCTAATTTTCAAAATTTTCACTCAAAATTCTTTCACTCAAAATTTCTCTCTAAATTCTAAAATACACTCAAAATTCTAAAATATCTAAAACTGCCTTTCACCCAAATTGCAATTTTTGTTACCTCAATTAACTTACATTTTCTAAAACTTTCACCAAATTTCCAGATCCATCCATAGAGTTGAGAAAATCTTTAAAGAATTTCATTTTCACTTTACAGTCTTTGATCATCAGGACTCCAATTCCTCTAAAAAGGAATTCCACATTTTGTAGATTTGACACCGATCTCGACAGTGACTGAAGATGAAAAAGGTTTCAGTTAAAGTTATGAAGGTATACTTTGCCCAATAAGCAGGACTTTAGCCCAATTATAATAGACCAATAAGTGATTGCTAAACGAAAGGCTTTCAGTTGGTTCTTTAACTATTTTGTTGTCCAACAAAAGTAATTTTAGCTTTAAATAAAATATTGTTCTAAGCAATGAATTTCTCATTTAATATCAGTGGTTGTAATATTACTCATTGTATATACAGTTTACTGAATGTGATTTGCATGACCAATCATTAATTTTAAGAAAAAATTCCAATGACATGAACGATACCAAACAGTTGCTAGTTGGTAGTGAACTCTGGTAAGGCACTTAGAACACGGTGGATTACTGAGTTGAATTAAAACAGTAAAAATGCTACCTGCAGAACTTCTCTCACACAAGTCTCCACCGTGTCACGGTCGAATGGACTCTCCACGGCCAATGATGTAAAGTTTAACTGGACAACAGGGATTTCCCCTGTTTGAAGAACACACTTTATATTTGTAGAACTTAATATATTGGTCAAGCTATTTTTAGGTTAAAAAATATTTCAATTTTTGGTAGAATAAAACATCGGGCATTATACAAGAATAATGAGGGCAAGTGTATCCTCACAGTATTATTCAGGTAAAACATTTTTTCTGGTTTTATTAAAATGAGATAACCAGATTTTACATTATGGATATTTGAGCTAAAAGTGTGTAAACTTGTTATTCAAAAAGTGCATAATAACTTATTTTTTGTAATGTATGTTGGTATGGTTTTAAGGTGTAATTTTAACTTAGTGACTTTGTAGACATTTTCTTTTATTCTAGGGTTGTAACTTGCAAAGCAAGGGTTCAATTTGTATTCCAGCACCACTTAATGTATGTCATTAGCTAATTACATATATCTACTTTACAGAGCCATCATTTTCTAGATATGCTGTTACAATCATTGGAAATACGGGACTTTAAGCTCTGCATTTCCATGCTCTTCGGTCCATGTCCTAGTGATGTAATATTTGAAGTTGCCAGAATAACAGGATTTTTCATTAATCGTTTGATTGACTTGAGTTTCACACTTTTTGTATAATTCTTATATTTGAGTTAGTTACTTGGTGGTCTGTTAATTAATTGTCGAATGAAATGTAGTAATTGTGCTGAAAATGCTGCGGTATTCAGCAATATATAGGTAACATTATGTACCATTTCCCATAAAGTATACCATCCCAAACACTATAGTAACCTGTTGTGTGGTGCTTAGTGTACTGTAGTGCGTGGGTTTGAGCGAATTTCTCCGAGAGCAGAAACACGGGGCGTTGGATCAAAATAAACTTGTTGTTTCCGATGTCCATCTTCTTGTGGGTGAAGGTGAATGTGCCGAGGTTGGGTATGTGGACCCCACGCTGGGTGCACATCTGTAGCTCCACATATTCGGACACCGCATCCCACACGCTTATGATATCTGCAATGCGTAAAAAAATCGATTGTATGGCACGGCCAAATGTGCATGTTAACTTTGATACTTATATTTTTATAACAATTTTTCTTTAATATTTTGTTTTAGTACAATATATCAACACAATTTCCACTCCGATGGCTCAAGGCAACATCGCCCAAGTACACAGCTGTGTAAGAAATGGATGGAAGGGTGAAGAACAACCCTATCACTCATCTTATTATGACCATTTTCCTGATCCCCTGGGTGCCAATTCATTCATATTTAACAGGGAATGGAAAAGTGATAAGAAGATGTAGCCCAGTCATTAAAAATACATATCAATAAAAAAACTAGAATAAGATACCCTGTAAAAAATCATTATTTACGTGGCTTACCCTCTTCTGATAAATTTGGAATTGCAGAAAAGCGATTTTTCCGAGCATCCGCCACCAGATTATGCATTACTTCAGGCATTCCGTTAATTAAGAGTTGCGTTGTACCTTGCAATTAAAACCAAAAACCTGTTACATTTCGGTTTAATTATAACCCCTATTAATTGTTAACCACTGAAAATATAAAAATAAATAATAAAAAATAGTATTAACGATAAAAATTGGAAGTATAGACGCCGAAATCGGTCCAAATTGGCTATTTTTCATTAAAACTTACCAAGTTGCGGGAAAACTAAAAGTGGCGGTAGTGTTGCTATGTGTTGCTAAGCACAAATGTGTGTAATTGGTCAATAAAGGTTTCTGTTTCGCTTGAGTAAACATGACGTCATAATCATAAACAACGTTAATTTATGACGTCTTTAGCGCGTTTAACAAATAAAAACGGTTAAACTTGATTGTTTCAAAATATACAGTTTTACCACAAAAGGTTTCCATATATTTATTGTGGTTGCGCGTAAAAATGATGTTAAATGTGTTTATTTCTGACAATTTTATTTATGGATATAAAACTGTTTTACAAACAAATTTAAAATATTTATTCCTTATTTTCTTAGATGCTGGACTAAATCACCCCCTGTACATTATCAACAAAATGTTTCATGCTCTTTAATATTTCTGTTCGCTAGGTGGCGTATGTTACCATAGTTACGTAAATCAAATCAGTTAGGTCTACAACAAGAACCACAGGCCAAAACTAATTCAATTTTAGCAGATTTAGTCCTGTTTTTAAATTTAAATAGATTGTACTGCTACAGACACACGGACATCATAAGCAGGTAATAAAAATGTAAATAATAAAGTTAATTTTGTACTAAAATAACCGGTTACGAAGCTTGAGATCCGCCTAACCGTTAGAATTAGAACGCATTTTTTGTAGACCTACTCGTAACTCATGAGATTTAGAGATTACTTTAAATCTGTCTTGTTACACTCCCAATAAATAATTTTTTTAGTTTAAGCAGTATAATGAGGGTGCCTCTAATTACTACAGGGTGGCTTGGAGCACTTGGATCGCTTATATCGAGCGCTTGTAGCCCTACTGGAAAGTTCGTATGATGCGCCGGATATATCCGGCGTGGCACACGAACTACTTTTTCGGGTATTGGCGCAGAAAACTCCAAAAATCATGCTGGCGTGGCGTGATTACACTTACTTTCATTTATGTCAGTATTTTTGACACTTTAAGCTTTATATTTTAAAGTTTTAATTAAAAATTGTACAACTTTGTTAGTGGTGGCGCAAATTAGTATTACTGGCGTGGCGCAAAATTTAGGTTAAAAAATGTTGGCCCAAAAATCCGGCGCACAGAAAACGAACTTTCCAATAGGGGCTTGTAGCGCTTGGAATTCTAACCCTCCAAGCGCTTCAAGCGATCCTGTAGTAATTAGAGGTACCGATATAATACCTGTTGTCTTTGGAATCCTTGTTATGATTTAAAATACCCCCTAACACAACAAATTGGTGCAGACAGGCCAAACTTCTCAGTCTGGTATATTATGCTCCAAAGTAATCTCTTTACCAAATATCTTATTTTTATGCCTTGTTTATTGTAGTATTGTTATAATGGATGAAAAGAAAGATCAGCCGGAAAAAGTAACACCCAAGCCGCCAAAGAAGCCTCGAGATTTAAAGGCAGCAACTCATATTCTTAAGAAAGTTGCCTTGCAGCGATACAAGACTAAGTTGCATGCACAGCCCAACAGTCCAGAACAGGAGCCTGAAATCACAGAGGTTGGAGTTGATATTGCACATTCCAGTAAAAAAGATGAACCCAGTACTAGAGATGTCAGTGGCGATACACAGGATTGCAATAGCGATGAAGTGTTTCTGGATGGTGACTATGTTCAAAATGCAGACAACCGACAATATGTCCTGGAAAACAACAAGACTTCTGATGACATCATAAACAGCACTAGAATGGATGATAGCAGTGCACAAGATTTAACTGATAGTCATGATGTGTGTGGAATGGATAAAAGGCAAGATGATAAAGATTGGGAAATTCAACCAAAAAAAGATCAGGAAATTCAACCAAACCCCCATATGTTGCAAGATAATCAAGTACCTCAGGGTTATGTTCCTCCAAACAGTCCAGATTTCGATTTGCGACTCATTAATTCTGGAAATTCTGATGCAAGTGATGCAGCAGTTGAACCTAGTGATATTCACAAAGGCTCATTGTCTTCTATTGATGAGTCACAACGGAATGGTAACGACGCTCGCATGAGACACTGAATGGCCACGTCACTGCATGTCACGCATGAATTGGCACAAGCTTGTTGCTTCTATGTTCATGTTTTACGACAAGCCTCAATTTCAAAAGTATACGCCCCAAAAAATTCTTAATTACTTTAATACCAATAACAAAATAAACATTAAAAAACAAATATCAATTGCTGGTCAAATAAGTGAAGCAGCTTGCCAAATATGAATCACGAATAATCAAATAATTTTTCACCCGCATTAATGAATATTATTATTGAAATGTGTACTATTATCATCACTTCTTATGTTGTCAAACCAATATGGCGAGGTTATTATTCAGGCATTTTCTTACTATTTTATCCCAGAATGTTATGCAAAAAATATTAAATTGGTGGAGGTTGTGTTAAAAAATAAACTTAATGAACATTACTTAAATTCAGTGGATTCATTTGGTGGTTCTATGTCCAGCCGGTTCTCTCTATAAATTTTTCCTTGCCTTTCAAATTACACCCCTAATGTAAACAAAAATGTCTGCCTAAAAAGTTAAAATGACGATTTTAAGTATGATGAAAATCATAATTATATAATGAGCATGGTTTTTTTATCAAATGATGCACTTTTGCAACCCTCATCATACAAGAAGTTAATACCTATTATAAAAGCTGTTTTTTCTACCATTTAAATGCTGTTTGCATGTGCCATTCTATTTTGTGAGAACTTCGCCAATAAATTATTCACCCACATTCTACTGCTGTGTGAATGCTATAATCATGTGCTTGCCTTGTTTCACTGCATTTATTACAATTGTATTAATTGTTGCACGTGTTTGTGTCATGTCACTTTAAGTTTATTTGTTTTTATCATTTGCATGAAATGTCTCCACCACTAGGTGTTGTATTGAGCACCAAGTACTTGTTTCTACCATTGGGTACTGTATTGTGCACCAGAACCTTAATGCTTTTACCACTATGATATTTGTGTAAATAACAATTTATTAGTATAGTCTTGCACTTAATAGCGACACCAATGATATATAATACCCTCAGTAATGAACATTTTATTTCCCAGATATCTCCAACGATTCTGCATCATTTGTTGCTGATGTTCAAAACAGTGAAGAGAAATTATCTGAAGACGACTTAACAATGTCATCGCAAACCCCAGGTAATGATGATGTCACGGATAATGTGACTAGTGATGTCACTGGTGATGTCACTGATGATGTCACTAATGATGTCAATCGTGATGTCACTGATGATGTAAGCAGTAAGGAAATAGGTGAAACTGAGGGTATAGTGACCTCTAGTGGGAAAGATGAGGAGAAGAGCAAGGATCTTGATCCGGAGGACAAGGAGTCATCTGAACAGGATAACAAGGAAGATAATTCATCTAGAGCTCAGAATGTAGGTGATGTGGATGTTGATCAAGATCTTCCTTCTGTCACGGATGAGCAGGATGTTGCTCATGCTGTTGATGGAAAGGAAGTTGGAAATAAAGAGCAATCTGAAGAGCAAAAAGAAAGTCTGGAAGGACCAAGTCTTGCCGCAGGTGAGGAGTCAAAAGAAGAGGGGCAAAGTCCGGATGCAGCTGGTTTAGATGATTTGGAGCAATCGAAGGATGACAAGATTCAGGAGGATGCTGTAGCTCTCGAGCCTAATGTGGAGGAGACAAGTCCGGATGCAAGTGGATCAGATGATGCAAAGAAAGATGAACCAAGTGAGGAGGATCAGGGAGCAAAAGATGGTGATAGAAGTCTGGTTGCAACAGAAGAAAAGGATGTTGTATCTGATGAAAAAGATAAAGATGTTGAATCTAAGGAAAAAGATGCAAATGTAGCATCTGAAGAAAAAGTTGATGATGTTGCATCTGAAGAAAAAGTTGCTGATGTTGCGTATGAAGAAAAAGATGCAGATGTTGAATCTGAAGAAAAAGACGCTGCAGATCAAGAAAAGAAGGTTGCAGAGGATGAGGACATCAGCACTGATGATCAAGTTAAAGATAATCTTCCCACATCAGAAACTGAGAATAAGCAAGTCGATAACGATTCTAAAAATGTTGACGACGTATCAGATGAAGTCAAAGATGCCGATCAGAATGAGACTAAAGTTGATGAGGATCAAGATGAAACTGAGAAACAACAAAGTGAAGAAGGCCCTGAAAAAGAAGATGCTGAGAAAGGGGAAGAAGTTGGTGAGAAGGAACAAAGCAGCAAAAATGAAATAGAATCATCAGAGGACAAAGTAGAATCCGAGACAAAACCTGAAGATGTTGGTGAAAAGAAAGAGGATACAGATGGTCCAGCTCCACCACTTGTTGAAAAGGAGGAAGATAAGACAGATGAGGGTCCAAATGAGGAAGATTTAAAGGATCAAGATCCAAAAGATAAAGAGAAATCTGAGGGTAATTGTCAATTGCATGTAGAAGCTTGCTGTTAACAACCATGCTGGTTTAGATGCTTTGTGTGTAGTTTGCTTGCTCCGAGTGACTAACCAACTCATTTGTATTGTGGTTGAAAGGGACTACAAGTTTTTATACCACATGATTAGGCCAAGGTTCCAACAATAAATAAAAAAATACACTTTTTATGAAAAAACTTTATTTTAGTTGAGATACTTTAATTTCTATGTAGTACCGGGGTATCAGTTGTGTTACATGCGTGTAGGGTAAACACTTATCATGATACAAAAACTTTTGCTTTATTAGTAAAAACCAATCTTTAGAGGTTCAGTTGAATAATTACGAAGTATTCAAAATATGAAAAATATAGAACTCTTTTAATTAGCTATTTACCCACCTTATGTAGTTTATTCTAGTGAAGCAATCCTATGTTTTTTTATTTTGCTTTGGTGTAAACTGCCATATAGCATTTAGTAGGTATAGTTGCTTTTGTAGCCCTAAATCTGTTTCACAGCAATTTTTAATTGCAATTTAGATTCAGTTGCTTCAGCTGTGCTTTTTGTAGTGTAGAAATGCAATCTAAGTAAAATGCTTTAGGCTATGCTGTTTAATATACATTATTTCTGGCTGAATAGCTTAGTGGGATAGTTATTATTTTTCAGCCGAAGGGTTTCAGAATCAAAACTGGTTGCTTGGTAGACGGTTATGTCTGTTGTTAAGGCACTTATCCAACATTGCACAAACCCAGCTCAATAATAGGCTCTACTAAAATAAAAGGAACATGTCAATTATATATAACACAGTGCTAAAGCTCTAATAAGCAGATGGTGGACATGAGTTAATCTAACCATAACCGGTGTATGAATGCCCCTTGCGCTTTCCCATTCATATTGATAAAACATGAATATACTCTTTATGGAACTGACTTGTTTAACCCTTATCATACTAACCATGCAACGAAGACAGTAATTTTAACATTTTATCAATTAATCTTTCTTCTTTCATTGTCTTTTGTGATTTATGTTCAATTCATTTTGATCAAATTTCTTAATGCATGTTACAACGCTTTAATTCATACGTATGTGAATATTAACCTGCTGTCAGATTTAACAATTAACGATTTAAACACTTTTATTGCTAATATTTAATCAATGTGTAGTTTCTGTTTATATTTGAAAAATCAACAAAAATATACATTCAACTTAAACTTTGTTAAAAACCTAAAAAATTCCTGCTTTTAGCTCCAGAAGAGGAAGAGGGGCCTCCAGTGGATTTCTTCTACGATGTCGAGGTATTGATGCGTCATGAGCTACATATGCTATTACATATGCTTGTATTTGTGTGTTTGGTGGCTGTAGCAGCAACCCACTTTTCATAATGCTTGTGAAGTAATGTATATTGTTCTGATGCGTAGCTTGGTGGGTTAGTGCTTTACTTTTTAACCGAAGCGTTGCAGATTCGAAACTGTACACCAGATAGTCGATTGTGTCATTGGTCAAGGACTTTGCGGTCATGGCTGGAACCCCTTGCAACCAATGTGTATTCCCAAATCAAAGAAACTCAATCAAATATAATGCTTTTCAGTGGCTTCGGTAACCCTACGGGGTTCTAAGATAATCTTATGGTTACTTTTATGAAAATGGCCCGTATGTTTTCCCATTCAGGGGAATAAAACTTAAATATCATATCACTTTACAGCGGTATTTTTCAAGCTTTTGAAACTTACGGCACCCAGTTGAAATGATAAATAGTAATCAAACCAACAGCTATTCAGATGTTTGCTAGAACACAAGAAAACGAACAGATTAATGAACACTTGAATCTATAAATAATAAACACATGAAAGATAAACAGGAATATGGTCCGACTGGTTAGTCTAGTGGTTTAGTGCGATGCCTTTCAACCGAAGGGTTGCAGGTTCAAAACTGGTCACTAGCTAGTCGGTTGTGTCCTTGGGCAAGGCATGGACATTGCTTGACCCAACGAATTAATGGGTTCTACCAAATTAAAGGAACATGAGAATCAAACAACAATCCGCAATAGCTTTGGCAACCTGACGGTGGGCGCGAGGTGATCTTACAATTGTCCATGTGTTAAACTACTTGGTTTTAACATTCACAGGGTTAAACATGAATATCCTATCTTATTGTATTCTTGTTTAAAAATGCTTCTAACCCTTCATTATGACATCATAGAAATATCAGTCGGGGTCCCGATCAACAATGGATTCCGGAATTCCATCGAACATGCTTCAATTCTTCCACTCGTTCGGGTACGATTGTCGCAAGCGATCAAACTTACACCTCCTCCGTGGACCAACTGCACTCTTCGCAGCTGGTAACCTGGTAGGTCGAACTGTAGTCGTTCAGCCAAGGGGATCAGGGGGTGCAAATTGAACCCTCGCCTTTTAAATTACATCAAAATTACAAATTTTAAAATGACTTGATATTGTTTGAGAAAGGTACACTCTACTTAAATTACTTACACATGATAATGAACAAGTTTTAAAACTTGACAATGCCTTTTTTTATTAATCAGCCTTTTTTTAATAATACATTTTTTTTCAAATCATTGTATTGTTTACATGTACTACCCATAACTATTTTTACAATAAAATAAAGTCAAATCTTACACGTCCTGTCCTTTTAATATGTGATTAGCAAAAGTACTAAACCTTAAAACTACTAATTCTTACCCCCAGGTCCATCTGCTAAACCTAACCACAGGGAAACACACATTCATACGAAGTTGCAGTGGTGGTGGGGTTGGAGCAATCGCGGTGAGTTTAGGAATCGATTTTTTAACTTTTGCTACTTAATGATAATGATGGACATTTCTTTTTTTATTATAAAATTACATATTGAACAAAAACATTGATTTTTATTTGGTATTAATGAAACCTAAAAATGTTCTGATTAGGTCTTAATCTGATTGCTTAGGATTAAAATCTGATCACTTAAAAATGGGTTCTACAAAAACCAAGAGAATGTCTCAATCATATACAACACACTGACATAGCTCTGGCAACCCAGCTGAAAGACAACACACTAACCCAGGAAGCTATTTAGCCAAACAAATATGTTTTTTTAAATTGGTGAAACTGTAATAAACTAAGTCATCTAACATTTACATAAAGGTCCACCCAAGTGGGAATTACTTCGCTGTTGCGGAGAAAGGAGTGAAACCTCACGTTTTAGTTTACGAGTTTCCATCCTTAAAGCTCTACAGAGTGCTGGAAGGTAAGTAAAGGCTTTACTCCTATGTTGGTACCTTTCTGCCATAAAACACTAATTGGATAGGATTATCGTATTGTAAATCTCAGTAATTTTTCGTGAATCTGACTGCTCAATTTCAATAGTTTCTGAATAAACATTCATTGTAAAGATAATAAAGTGTATATATAAAGTCCTTCCTCCTAATATAGTAGAAGATACCCAACATTGCATGTGACATTAACCTCAATTGTGATAAACAGGTGGAACAGAACGCCTGACTGCTTATTTCGGATAAGTTCTGACTAAACATTTATATAGTAATAAAGTGTATAAATAAGGTCTAACCTCTTATAGAGCCAAAAATATATAACATTACATGTAAGATGTAACATTAACTTCACCTTAAATAAAATTAAACAGGGGGAACCGAACGCGCTTATTCTTTTGTGGACTTCAGTCCGAAAGGAGATTTGTTGGCGTCGGTTGGTTCGTATCCGGATTACATGCTAACAGTGTGGGATTGGTGCAAGGAGAAGATTATGCTTAGATCCAAGGTTGGTAAATGGGTAATCTAAGGGTTTAAAATTATGAAAGGGGTAAAGCTAATAGGAGGGTTAAACTAAAGACAGGGTTACAATACGAAAGTCCCATAATGCAATAAGCATTGCAAAGCTAAAATAGCTCTATTATCGAGTTTCTATGATAAAACTAAATGTAATTGCCAATTAAAATCACTTATCATAGCATCGTAGCTTAGTCACTTATCATAGCATCGTAGCTTAGCAAAACCCATTCAGGATAAAACAGTTAAAGTGCACTTTATGTGAATTGTGTTCATTTTCACACAGGCATTTTCACAAGAAGTATATCGAGTAACGTTCTCCCCTGAGCAGGAAGGCCAACTCACTTCAAGTGGAACAACTCATATCAGGTTGATGATTAGAATAGGATAGAATATTCATGTTTATCCCCGTAAATGGAAACACCAAGGGATTTAGCACATGGGCAATCTACAGATCACCTCGCGCCCATCGTCGGGTTAACGGAGCTATTGCAGTGTGTTGTATATGATGGACATGTTGCTTAAATTTGTTATAAGCCATTAATTCGCTGGGTTCAGGCAATGTCTGTAAAGTGCCTGGCTCAAGGAGACAACCGTCTAGCTAGCGACTAGTTTCGCACGTGCAACCCTCCAAATTTAAAGGCGACGCACTTAACCGCTAGACTAACCGGCCAAAGGTTACTGATTAAAATAGGATAGGATAGGCTATTCATGTTTATCCCCGTGCATAGAAAAACCAAGGGGGTTAACACACAGGCAATCGTCAGATCACCCACCATCGGTTTACCGGAGCTATTGCAGTATGTTGTATATGATATACACATTCCTTTAATTAAGAAGAACCCAATAATCCATTGGGTATAGGCAATGTTCGTCAAGTGCCTTGCCCAAGCACACAACCGACTAGCTAGCGACCAATTTCGAACCTGCAACCTTTCGGTTGAAAGGTGTCGCAATTAACCACCAGACTAAACGGCCAGACAAATTGTGGGCCATGGTTTACAACGTGGGATCGAGGATGTTACAGTGTGTTGTATATAATTGAGACTTTTGTGTTGTTTACGTTCAAACCTAACCCATTGATCACTTGTTTTATTCAATTTTTTTAACTGCCTATGTGTTGGGAATTGGGATATGGATGATTTAAAAATGAGAAAGATGTAGTAACTCAGCTGTGTTAATATTTTTATTGTATAAATCCTATGGTTAAGGCTGGTTTCCTAATAAAAAAGCCCAATCATAACTATATAACAAGCATTCACTGTAATAGACTTACAGGCAAGTTGTTTTACTACTTAGAGATAAAGCGTGGTATACTTGTAACAAGGATATTAACCAATTACCATACACTTACTCGACTACTTGTATAAGATAGGAGATAGGGTATTCATGTTTATCATTTTGAATGGAAAAACCAATGGGGTTTACACACGAGCGATTGTCAGATTACCTCGCGCCCACCGTCGGGTTACCGGAGCTATTGCAGTATGTTGTGTATGATACAGAGGTTCCTTTAATTTAGTAGAACCCATTAATCCACTGGGTTCAGGCAATGTGTGTTAAGTGCCTTGCCCAAGGACACAACCGACTAGCTAGCGAGTTTCGAACTTGCAACCTTTTTGTTGAAAGGTGTCGTACTAAACCACTAGACTAACCAGTCGAACCTTGCATAAGGTGTCTTACAAGTCGCCTAGTGATAAAGCCTGACTTACCAACCAATAACAAAGTTCTTTATCAGGTTCTGGAAAATGGCTTTCACCTTCACGGGGCTCAAGTTGAAAGGAGAACTCGGTAGATTCGGCAAAACCTCACTGAGTGACATCGATGGGTATATCCAGCTACCTGATGGGAAGGTTCTATCAGGCTGTGAGTGGGGAAACATGCTGCTGTGGGATGGTGGGCTTATTAAGGTGAGTGCGGAATATGCTGTTATGGGATGGTGGACTTATTAAGGTGAGTGGGGAATATGCTGTTGTGGGATGGTGGGCTTATTAAGGTGAGTGGGCAAATATGCTGCTGTGGGATGGTGGGCTTATTAAGGTGAGTGGGGGAATGGAATTCTTTGGGATGTTGTTTTATGTTAATGATAAAGTAAGCATAACTTAGGCACAAAATGAGGAGGGATTTTGTACATACTACACAATAGGTCAGGATACCCGGTTATCATTATTATGAATGAACATGTCTCTTTTTTATCTTACCACAATCTATTTATCTTTGTTTTTACTGTTTTTCATGCTTCTTTAATTGCTGTAATTATCTGTGCATACAGTTCTTCTTTCAGGATAAAACATTAAGGGATGTATATTGTTAGCACTACGTTATGTATGCTAGCTCTACTACATGGTTGCTGATTGTATTTATGTTGATTTAACCGTGTTGTCCAGGTTGAGATTTGCAAGAAGAACAACAAGCCATGTCACATCGGTTCAATTCAACAACTTGTTATTGATGAAGGGGAACTGATTACTATTGGGCTTGATGGTTATGTTAGGGTAAGTAGTGGTGTTTTGGTTCAAACCTAGGCAGTGGTTGAAGAATCATGGATCCTGGCTTTGAATCCAGTCCAGTGTTGGAGAACCAGGAATCCTGGGTTCAAATCCAGCCCAGGGTTGGAGAACCAGGGATCCTGGGTTCGAATATAGCCCAGGGATGAAGAACCAGGGATCCTGGCTTTGAATCCAGTCCAGTGTTGGAGAACCAGGAATCCTGGGTTTGAATCCAGGCAAGGGTTAAAAAAAACAAGGATCCTGGGTTTAAATCCAGTCCAGTGTTGGAGAACCGGGGATTCTAGATTTAATTTCAGACTAGGGTTGAAGAACCAGGGCCCATAGGTTTAAATTCAGGCCAGGGTTAAAAAACGAAAGATTCTGGGTTTGAATCCAAGTCCGGGTAAGAAAACCCTATATTTGAATACAATCCTGGGTTTAAATCTGGTTCTGGTCTGAGAACCATGTATTCTCGGTTTGAATCCAGTGTTAGAGAACCATGGATCCTGCGTTCAAATCCAGACAGCTACAGATAACCAGAGTAACATACAACAGGTATGGGAGATGGAGGCAATCGACACTGCAGATACAACGGACGACTCAGATGTTTTTGAAGTTGAACCGATGAACGAACTGAAAGTCGGAAACGATGTCCAACTTACAAGGATGGTTAAGGTACTTGATAAGTTTCATGTTTTATATGCTTACTTACTGTGCACTTGAGTCATTGGGTAAAACACATAACAGAATTTGATTGGATCCAATAGATCAATGGCTTAGACAAACCGCGATAGCAATGTATTATGCACAGTACACTGCAGAATTGTTGTAGTTTGACAATGAAAATGTGGTATTATCTTTAATTACCCTGTGTTTATCCATGATACCTCGGGGCGCTGGAGTATGGGGCATTCTATGACCTAAATTCCTGGTCCCGTTGGCTACCGTGGACCCGCCTATATTAATGTAATGTACCCTGTGTTTTCAAGATAAGCATAAGTGTCTTGTTCTATTGTCCCTGTTTTTTTTGAATAAAACTATTGAGGTGCCGGTGGTATCCTTGAATAAAACTGTTGAGGTACCGGCGGTATCCTATAGTTTGTATACATAGAGTATTAATAAAATTAAAACGATGCCTTCCCACCAGGCAACAATGGAAGAAGATGCATCGATGGAGGAAGGAGCCTCTGTATGGTACGCTCAAGATGCGGGGGGTGGGATATGGAAACTCGATCTTTCGTTCTCACATACGGTATGTCCATGTTCTGCATTTCATCATTATCAAACCCACCCTAAAGAGAAAAAAGCTGTTGCATTAACAAAATTACGTGAATATGTAATAGATCCAAAAATTTGACACTGGACCTATGTTATAATACCAGTTAATATAGCCATGCTTTTTACCAATAAGGCTGCAGATAAATTAACCATTCGCAAACTGTAGTAGTTAACACATTTAATATTCAATCCTATGGTGCACCCAACAATGTTTAGCTTTTCACAGGAATATAATTAATCCAATCACCCAATATCCCATCTCAACCCCATTCACCCCCTTCCAGACGAAACCTCCGGAGAAACTTCACTCCTTCACCTCGGGACCGATCACTGGAATGGCCACCTCTCCTGGCAGTCATCTAGTGGCCACAACGGGCGACACATGCGTCCGAATCTACGATTATTTAACGACAGAAACGTTGTGTGAATTTAAAGCTCCATCTTCGCATTCCAAGGGGACAGCACTGGCGTGGCCCAATCTTGTGGTAAGTCACATTAATTTGTATCATTTTTGTTGTCTTACTGTAAAGGACAAATATAATGTGGGCAGCGTTGTGCTTTTCGACTATAAAATACGATTATCAGGGCATAGGTATGAGCAATATTTATTTCGCAAATCAACCAAAATTATTCTTATTTGTCCAAATATTAACATCTATGCAAATTATTTACAGGTTGATCCAAAAGGAACAACAATTGTCGTTGGGTTTTCTGATGGGATTCTTCGAATTTTGGAGCTGCGCCAAGTAGATGGCAATAATGAGCTTATTTTAAATCAGGTATTAAGGGGGAATTTATAATGAAAGATAATCGAACCATGAATATAAAGTAAAAAATCTAATTTTAAATGTATTTAAAAAAATGTGTCTTAAAAATATTCAATATGTTTTGTCCATTACACTTTAAATAGCTTGGTGGGTAAGTGCATCGCCTTTCAGCGAAGGGTTGCAGGTTCGAAATTGGTCCTAGCCTGTGGGTTGCGTCCTTGGGCAAGGTACTCCACGAAAATTACCTTAACCTGGTGGTTTAATGAGTTTTTTTAAATGAAAGAATGTCTCAATCATATGTAACATACTGCAATAGCTCCAGTAACCCGACGGTGGGCGTGAGGTAATCTGACGATTGCACATGTGAGAATGCTCTTTCACCCACCAAGATTATCAGACGATTCTGTATAGAAACTCACTTGTATTTTTTCATTTACAGACTAAAACCTAAAAATATGCTCTATTTTATACCCACATAAAGTATGCCTAACATTTCCTGACAATCATCCTTAATATTTCCACATCAAGGTAATGAAACCACACTCTTCAAGAGTCACATCGTTGGCGTTCGACAATTCCGGCGAGATCCTGGCCACCGGGAGCGCCGATAAGACCGTCTTCTTCTTCTCAGTGGAGCAGGGAGGATACAAACCGATCGGATTCGTCAGTATTCCCGGGGAGGTGACTGGGATGGAGTGGTCTCCTCCTGGATTCGTGAGTTTCATTTATATTTCCTTGTTTTATTACAGTTTTGTATCAAAACCAGGTTTTATTTTAGTTTGTTTTATTATAGTTTTGTATTTTACCAGATTGATTATACTGGTGGATTAGTACAACACCTTTCAACTGAAAGGTTTTTGTTTTGAAACAATTGCTAGCTAGTTGGTTGTGTCCTTGGCCAAGGCACTTTACAGACATTGCCAGAACCCTTCTATTTGTAATCTTTATCTGGATATTTTTTTTTAATATTTGTGTGTTTTTGGCATGTTTTTAAAGTTCTTTTGGTCTGTTGATTGGTTGGCTATTTGTAGGATTTTCCTTGCATTTTAGATTGGCTTGTCATTTTTGGCGAGTGTGGAAATTGATTACTGTAAACAACACTAAACATAAGAGGTGTAACAAATGAATTTAATGGTGCAAGTTGTTAATATTTATCTACAATTTTACATGAACATTATATATGCTTTTGCTTTGAATGTTAAGATAACAAAATAATAAATATGTATATGAGCAAAAAGTAGCTTTCGAATGAGGTTTATAGATGGATGTATCATTGTTACCCTGCCGGGTGGGAAAATCATTGATAGACCTATATTCGGTTATCAATTCGTGGTACAATAGGCAATTAAAATTGTTGGGACAATACACTTACAATAAGCTCTAAATGTTGATTACTCAACTTAATAACAAAAGGTGATATACGTTAAGTGCCTTGCTGATAGACACAACCTACTATCTACGGATCAATTTCAATCCTGCAACCCTTTGACTGAAAGGTGACACACTAACCCACCAAGCTATCAGGCTGAACAAATATCTATCTCCAGCCGGACAACACTCTCCTAGTATCGTGCAACAATGGAAAAGTAATTGAGATCACAGCGCCGTCTCATTCTGACACATCACACTCCTTCAAACTCTCCAATGTCCCCATGAAATACTTCACTTTCCAAAGCATCAAGTCCAGACTTAGGAGAGATGAAGAAAGAGAGAAAAAGAAGAAGGAAAAGGAGAGAAGGAGGATGGTTAGAGTGAAAGAACTGCAAAGAAGGAAGGATAGAGGTATTTTTTATCAACGCTCCTTTTTGTTTTGAAGGGGTCGCCAACAGGGTTCAGACACTTTTTTATTGTTTAATAATGTATGCTTTTTTATATAAAATAAAATTAAATATAAATATAAATATGATGTTTAGTGCTCGCAATAATATAACAGCGATATTTAAAACAAAACGATAGTAACACAAAATTATGCTTACACAACCTTTGTTGTAATATCTTGTAAAAATTGTCATATTTGTTTCGTTGTACACACTCTTATCCAGCGGTTTTTAGGATAGGGAGAAATTTCAGGGGAGGAATTCTTGCATTTTATACTTCGTGTTATATGACACCAAGGCTTTTTTTTAAATTTTTGATTGATGACATTTGTTATTATTACATAGTCCTACTTTCAGACCTTAGCCCTATATTCATAACACTGAAGTGTTTAGCAAATATATAATGCATTTAAAATAAATGCATCTCTGAATATGTATATTTCCCTCTTTTGTCTAGTAGTAACTCAAATTGTGGGTACTTTACATGGTGGGGGAGGAATGGAAAGATGCAAAATAGGCCAATTGAGGTATGCAACAAAAAAGGTTGAGAACTTCTGCTCTAATAATACATTATATGTGGAATTACAATCAGGAATAAGTTTATTAATGGAATAAAAGTCAAACTCTTCCAAATGACGCCAAGTTCTACTTTGTTCTGCCCGATATGACTCACCTAGGCAGAAGACTAGGCTATCTTCCAATGATACAATATTGCTCCCTATATAGTGTAATAGTTTAATTTTTTTATTAACAATTAATTATTTTTTAAATTTTTATTTATTTATTAACTGGAGTTAATAAGATAACCCCCCCCCCAGGTGAGGAGATAAGTGACGAGGATGCTGCTGCGTTCCTCGATGACGATCCGGAGGACACTGAGGAGGAAGAGGAAGAGCTCTTCATCCCTCCACAACCGAACAGCATCCTCCAAGCATTCTACCTCCTCCCGGGAAGATTTGCCGTCTCCATGGATGACACGGATGCAGGATACCTCTACGAATGTGTCTTCCCGGATCAACTGGATGAGGAAGCAAAATTGGAACCTGTGAGAGCAATCCCCGTGCAAGGTGGGAATGTGGATATGAGTTACTAAATCAATAAAATATCAATAAAATCTATTACTGTACTATATTGCAATATTAATAAAAGGTCAATATCCTATGTATCGTCCGATGGGTTAGTCTGGTGGTTTAGTGCATCGCCTTTCAGCTGGAGGGTTTCAGATTTGAAACTGGTCGCTAGCTAGTCGGTTGTGTCCTTGGGCAAGGAACTTTACAGACATTGCCTGAACCCAGCGGATTAATGGTTTCTACTAAATTAAAGAAGCGTGTGAATCATACACAACACACTACAACAGCTTTGGTAACCCGACGATGGGCGCGAGGTAATCTGACGATTGCCCGTGTGTTAACCCCCTTGGTTTTCCCATTCACGGGGATAAACATGAATATTCTATACTATCTTATATTGTGCTATATATTAATATTATTGAATTCTATCATTAAGTTGTAACCCCCCACCCTCCCGACAGATTCGTCCGATGTCCCAATCTCCCGGATCTCGTTCACCCATGATCGTCGGAAACTTGTGGCTGGTTTCCGTGACGGGATGATTCGTGTTTACCCGCTAGAGGGCGATCCAGACGCTCCGTTCGATCTCGATTTGTTGGGAGCGAGCTGGGACATGAACATGCATGACAATGACTCTGGTGATGTCATAATCTCCATTGTTATGAACTATAGTATTTAAAAGGATGTGATTTTCATGTTTATCCACATTAATGGGAAAACGCAAGGTCGTCAGATTACCTTACACCCACCGTCGGGTTACCGGAGCTGTTGTAGTGTGTTGTGTGTGATTAAGATGTTTTTTTAATTCATTGGGTTCAGGAATTGTTAGCTAAGTGCCTAGCCCAAAGAGGCAACTAGCATGCGAACATTTAAACCTTTAACCCTTTGGCTAAAAAGCGACGCTCTTCAGTGGGACCAATCAGTGGGACTGCAAAAATTTGCAGATACGCTAATGGTGTTAATAGGTGGGATACTGATATCCCTGGCAATGGGTAAACACAGCAAGCGTGTTATTATCGGTATTCGTTACAATTACCGTGTGCCTTCTGTCGGGTCATCGGAGTTATTGCAGTGTAATTTGAACACTTTGGTTGGTTTTTTACACTTTACAAAAAAAGCTTTTATGATAAAAAATATTACACAATTTACCTAATTATGTATATTAACTAAGCATTAGGTATTAAAACTTTCAAATGTTGCAATGGATATTTAGAAAGTTGGAGGAACTGGTTAATATTAAAATGTATGTGGTAAATACAACATTTAAACAAAATATATTTATCATTGCTGGAATTGAAATAAATTTTGAATTATTTCATATTCAAATCTTGATTTTGAAGTGGAGATCCCTATCATAAGGTTAAGCACAACGTTAAAATGGACAATAATTACAATTGTAGAACGTTTTGAAAAATTCCTAGTTTTGGGAAAGAAGAACAATATAATAACACACAATAAAAGTAATACATCAATGCACAGTCCAACAGATTAGCTTGGTGTGTTAGTGCACTGCCTGTTAGCCGAACGATTGCAGATTCGAAACTGGTCGCTAGCTAGGCGGTTGCGACCTTGGGCAAAGCACTTAATGGACATTATCTAAACCCAGTGGATTAATGGGTTCTACTAAATTGAAGAAGCATGTAAATCATTCACAACAAACTGCAATAGCTCAGGTAACCCAACACACTGTAGTAGCTCTTATAACCTTACGGTGGACACGGCATGATCTGATGACTGCCTGTGTGTTAACCCCCTTGGTTTTCCCATTCACGGCAATAAACATGAAAATCCTATTCCTTTCCCTATGCATTAAAAAATCATCAATGTTTAAATCATGTAACAATACAGCACAGAAACAATATGAAAACAATTAAATAGAAGAATCATAATAACAATTACTAATGGAAACTCTATAATAACTAAAAAAACGCTATAAGAATAACAACTAATATGAAACACATTAACAGGGAGTGTTACAAAAGTTGCGGAAAGCCACGATGGAGCTTATCTGTTCACTGCTGGCTCAGATGGAAATATATTCGGATATCAATCCTTGGCTCATGATGAGATTGTTAAAAGTATGGAAGGAAAGAGGGCGAAACTGCCCAGCCCCAAGGTATTCTTCATTTTTTATTCGTTTTTACCACAGTCAGCAGTGCTACTAACATTTTATAGCTGAATGGCTGCATTACTAAGTATGAACCTAATAGTTTATTTGGTTTGTTGGATTAGGTTGTATGGATGCAGCGACTCATCAATTATCAGGCCTGTACTTGGCTATCACAGTCCGAAAACACACACGACCACTCTCGTCCAGGTCTCGTCATTTTCTAAAATTTTCCAAAGTCACGACACACGAGTCTGTAATAAAACGGAAGCGAAAGGTTTTAACAGAAAACACACCAAAAAAGGCAACACTTGGTTGAATAAAATAAAGATTGCCACAGGTTTATATCTTTTATTAAGAATTTATTTTCTTAATGTAATCTTTGTCCAACAAGTTAGCTAAATTTGTAAGAGCGGCGGCGGTCAGCAGACATCAACTAAACTATTCAATTTTCAGTCAGCAGACATCGACTAAACTATTCAATTTTCAGTCAGCAGACATCGACTAAACTATTCAATTTTCAGTCAGCAGACATCGACTAAACTATTCAATTTTCAGTCAGCAGACATCGACTAAACTATTTAATTTTCAGTCAGCAGACATCTACTAAACTATTCAATTTTTAGTCAGCAGACATCGACTAAACTATTTAATTTTTAGTCAGCAGACATCGACTAAACTATTTAATTTTCAGTCAGCAGACATCGACTAAACTATTCAATTTTCAGTCAGCAGACATCGACTAAACTATTCAATTTTCAGTCAGCAGACATCGACTAAACTATTCAATTTTCAGTCAGCAGACAGCGACTAAACTATTTAATCTTCAGTCAGCAGACATCGACTAAACTATTCAACCCCATTCAGCAGACATCAACTAAACTATTCAATTCCAATCAGCAGACATCAACTAAACTATTCAACCCCAATCAGCAGACATCAACTAAACTATTCAACCCCAATCAGCAGACATCAACTAAACTATTCAACCCCAATCAGCAGACATCAACTAAACTATTCAACCCCAATCAGCAGACATCAACTAAACTATTCAACCCCAATCAGCAGACATCAACTAAACTATTCAACCCCAATCAGCAGACATCAACTAAACTATTCAACCCCAATCAGCAGACATCAACTAAACTATTCAACCCCAATCAGCAGACATCAACTAAACTATTCAACCCCAATCAGCAGACATCAACTAAACTATTCAACCCCAATCAGCAGACATCAACTAAACTATTCAACCCCAATCAGCAGACATCAACTAAACTATTCAACCCCAATCAGCAGACATCAACTAAACTATTCAACCCCAATCAGCAGACATCT
>CH003179.1:257390-346542 GCA_000149265.1 Ciona savignyi
TAAAGGTGAATATCCTACACATATCCGATTGAACAGATAGGCCAAGAACCCAATTGTCAAGGGTGAAATAAAAAATAAACCTCCATTCGTATGACATATTGCAATAGTTTCAGTAACCCAGCTATGGGCACAATGTATTCTGATGAACACCAGTTTATTACGAATCTTCCCACTTTCCAACCCCAGATAAACATAAATCCATCATATTAAGACATAATCATAACTTCACTTCAATTTTTAAATGAACAATACTAACAGATGATGAAGCATCAGCTGATGAAACGTTCATCAAATCGAAGCAGAAGAAATCCTCTCTTCTCCATGGCAGACAAGCGGAGAAAGTCGCCAAAGCTCTGAAGAAGGCTGAAGAAGCGAAACTAAAGCGGGAGAAACGTCAGAAAGAGGTTTGTGATGTCATAATGTGAAAGGGCATGCACTGTAGTAGGATGGGTTATTTATGTTTATCCCTGTGAATGGGAAAACCAAGTGGGTTAACACACGGGCAATCGTCAGATCACCTCGCGCCCATCGTCGGGTTACCGGAGCTATTGCAACCGACAAGCTAGCGACCAGTTTCAAATCTACAACCTTTCGGTTGAAAGGCGTCACAGTAAACCGCCAGACTAATCTGTCGGACTGGAAAGGCATACACTGCAGTAATTAAAACTTTTGGGGATATATGTCAGTATCTCATTCTGAAATGTTACAAGCCCCTAAAGTGATGGATTTTTTTTTAATTGAGCCAAGTTTTGAACCCATGATGGGGTCGTTACTTTGATTGTTTTTGCATAATTCTCGGTGCCACTAACCATTTGGCCACACGACCGTACTGAAGTGATCGATCTTTTAACCCTGAATACCTGTTGCATAACCGCCTTGCCCTTTAGTGGGAGGAATTGTTCCGAAGCAAACCAGACGAGAACTTCGAGGATCCAGCGGATGTTGCTGCGATCAAAGACGCGCAAGCCAACATGGGAGACTTCAAGCTGAAGACCGCTCCCGATTACGTGGTCCCTGAGCATCTCAGGATGGACACAGAGAAGAAAAGATACCAACTTCTTATACTACAGGGACTGGTAGGTTGGGTGGTTTATGGTATTATACAGACCACAAGCTGCGCCAGATTATAAATCGCACCGTCAACAAATTACTTTAATTGTTTTTTATACATAATGCGCACCGGGCTGAAAGATTTTTAGGGCAGTTTGGTTATAAAAACAATAGTAAAAGTACTGGTTTGAGTGTAGGCAATTAAACATACAGCACGCTTAAAATTTTGTGTTTGGGGTTATTCAGGTGTATGAAGTACAAATTATTTTTAAAATTAAAACTTTAAATTAAAGTGTGAAGACCTAATACTAAGGGTAAAGCCAGCTTGATTTCGATTATCTCCATTCCCCGACCGTGTAGATCAATCGAGCAAAATCCGAGTTCAACAATAAACTGGTCGCTCTTCGAGATTGGAAGTTGGATTCGATCTCCGAGATGAAGAGCCACATCCAGGAGCTGAAGGTCATGCAGAAGAGGATGCAAGAAGATGAGAGATGCGGTCTTCCGAAGATTCCCCGTCTTCATCCAGATGAAGAACCACACAAGTAAATTATTTTACTTGGATTGAATATTCGATTTTATCCCTTTGTGATAGGACAGCATATTCATGTTTATCCCCGTGAATGGGAAAACCAAGGGGGTTAACACACGGGCAATCGTCAGATCACCTCGCGCCCATCGTCGGGTTGCCGGAGCTATTGCAGTGTGTTGTGTATTATTCACACATTCTTTCAATTTTAATAGAACTCATTAATCCGCTGGGTTCAGGCAATGTCTGTTAATTGTCTTGCCCAAGGATACAACGGACTAGCTAGCGATCAGTTTCGCACCTGCAACCTTTCGGTTGAAAGGCGTCGCACCAAACCACCAGATTAACCGGTCGGACTTTACATACTAAGTTATAACACAGATAAGATTACCACATACCCACAGTCGGGTTGTCAGAACTATTGCAGTTTAATTATTTTAAACAGAATATTAATATTTATCATTTTATGTCCAAGGTTATCCATTAACATGAAACTAAGGTTATCCCTTTACAAGGGACAAAGGTTGAAATAACACGAATAATAGATTACCATTTGCTCACAGTTAGGTAGTGGAGCTATTACAACTTTCTTTAACTTTTAATCGATTCAAATAAATTCACTGGTTCTAAGCAGCATTTTTACGAGACTTGCCTAACAGCACAATGAAAGAAAAGTGTTCAGGGTAGTGGAATATATGAACTTCACCCCTTATTAATCAAGTCTGACCGGTTAGTCTGATGGTTTAGTGTGGCGCCTTTCAGCCGAAAGCCATGTGTTATCCCCCTTGGTTTTTCCATTCACTGGGATAAACATAAATATCCTATCCTGGCCCCCCAGGAAATTCGAGTACACCCGCGATACGCTTCTTAAGTTTGAGGATGATGAGAAGAGCCGGGAGGAAGCGGAGGCGCAGAAGAAGAGGAAGGGAGGAGGAGGACTCTTTGGGGGATTCGACGATGAGGTGGGTTCATCTGAGGGACATCTTGGTGGGTCGATTAGAAGGATCATTTTCGAGGGTCAATTTATGGATCATTTTGGTGGATAATTTTAGGGGGTTATCTTGTTGGTCATTTTAGGGGGTTACATGATGGGTCATTTTAAGGGTCATCTTGGTGGGTCATTTTAGGAGTCATTATTTATGGGTCAATCTAGGGTTATTATGATGGGATATTTTATTGGGTGAGTCTTCGTATATGATTGAGATGTACTTTTAGCTTAAGTGCAACCCATTAATCCACTTAATCCAAGCCAAAGGACACAAACTAGTCAGCATTGGTTTCAATCTTACAACTTTTTGGCTCATGCACTAACTCAGCGAATCTTCTGAATAATCTTTCAACCACATTGATCCTGAACAGGAGGAAGGTGACAAGGAGGAACCAGATTTGCTCCATGGAAGGAGGACAAGTGCAAGCAGTGTTGCCACCAGTGTTGCCAGTAAGGCGGGGCAAAAGGTGACTTTCCCTGTCAGATTTTATTTTATCTTTTTGCTGATGATAAATCCACACATGTTTACATGGTTGCGAATATTTCTTTGTTTTGTATAATCTTGTATGTGAGCGGTGGGTGTGTATACCCTGAGGTTGGGGGTTAAAGTCCCATTCACGTCAATATTTTTGTACTATCATCACATTACACTACTATTACCTTCATTTTTTTGACCCATCCCATCTACAAAGTCTTGTCTATATATATTCATCATCACATTACACTACTACTACCTTTATTTTTTCAACCCATCTGAGCAAATGTACAAAGTAGTCTTGTTTGTATAACCAGTATATTACTTAGAATTATATTTTTCACAGGCTCAACAAGCTCCTAGTAAGCCAACCATTCTCGAACTTCAAATGGCTCAGATTGAAAAGATTCGATTGAAATATCAACGTGATCGCTTGTTACGCTTGATCGAGGAAAGAATGATGTCATTTGATGCCGAATTACGTTTGTTACGCCATCACAAGACAAATCTTGATGTTGATTTGAAGATGGCTGATCTGAGGTGTGTAGTCGCGCCACTAGTTGTCCGACCGATTTTTCTTGGTTTACTGCGTCGCCTTTCAACCGAAGGGTTGCAGATTTTAAACTGGTTACTAGCTAGTTGGTTGTGTCCTTTGGCAAGGCACTTAATGAATATTGCCTGAACCCAGCCAATTAATGGGCTCAACCATATTGAACCTCAATCATACACAACACACTGCAATAACTTTGGTAACCAACGTTGGGTGCGATCTGACGATTGCCCGTATGTTAACCCCTCTAGTTTTACCCTTTCCTGGGATAAACATGAATATCATGTAAAAAAAGAATAATATATATTAGGCCTAATTATAAAGTAATATTAAGCACATAGATATAGTATATTGAAAATAGAAACAATATGTAATCCTTCAAGAAACACTGTATTGTAGACAAGTGACATTGCTTAAACATTTATTGCACATGGAAATAATATATATTCATCATACAAAGTAAAATAATGAACATAGAAATAGTATATCAGACATAGAAACAATTTATCTCCCACATAGAAACAATATATAACTTATATATATAAACAATATATATCCCACATAAAAACAATATATTTCAAGCATAGAAACAATATATAACTTATATATAAACAATATATATCCCACATAAAAACAATATATCTCAAGCATAGAAACAATATATCACAGACAAGTGACATTGCTGGAAGAGTTGCTCCTGCTAAAGGAATACGAAAAGCGAGAAACAACGTTGTCGGGAAGAGTGATGAGCAAGCGTGCGGAGCTTGCAGAGATTAACGGGAAGGTCATTATGATGTCATTATGCTTGATTGGCAGTAATTAATATTATATCGCTAAAAGACCGAATTCACAGCTATATCTGCTAGGATATTCATTTTTTAACCTCTTGAATGGGAAAACCAAGGGGATTAACACACGGTCAACCGTCAAATTATCTTGCGCCCACCGTCGGGTTACTGGAGCTATTGCAGTGTGTTGTGTATGATCCACACGTTCCTTTAATTTTGTAGAACCATTAATCCGCTGGGTTCAGGCAATGTCTGTTAAGTGCCTTGCCCAAGGACATCACCGACAAGCTACGACGAGTTACAAATCTGCAACCCTTGGACAGAAAGGCAATACACTAAAGCACCAGACTATCTGTCGAACTTATATCCCGGATCCATGATACCTCCAGGGTGCTGGAGTAACGTTTCTTTTAATGCCTAAATTTCTGGTCCCGGTGCTACCGTATACCCGCCCATACTAATGTGATGTAATCATCAAAAGGCAGCTTTTTTTTTAAAATTGCAGTAAAATGTATAAACAGAAAATGATTAAGAAAATTCATATTTATATATCTTTCATAGTAATTTACATATGTTATATTAACAGAAAATTTCTTTTTAAAAGAGAAATCTTTATTTTTCTGTAAGTGGTAATCAGTGATACAAAAGCTGTGCTTTATTTATTAGTCAATAATATCCATTTTGACATTTTTGGTATCCATATTAACTTCATTTGCATTCTATGAGGTTAATTGTCGAGATTTCCCCCCAATATTTAACCGGCAACACCTCGCAGGCGTCCGAGATGCAAGCGAGACTCGAAGTAAAGAAACGCGACATCGACCGCTTGTCGGACCGTGAGAAGGCACTAAATGCATCGTTTGTTACTTCGTTGGGAGATGGTAACAAATTTAGCGATTTCCTTACTAAAGTCTTTAAGAAGAAGATAAAGCGAGCCAAGAAAAAAGTTTTGAAAGGTTAACTTGTGTCTTTTGTTGCATATTGGCTTTTATCTTAATGAAAGACGTTTCGGACATGACATTCTATTTGGATGTCTCGTTTAATACCACCCGTAGCAATGCAAACTGGCTTGCTCAGGTGGCCAGTAATACACCTTATGCTTATGGTTAAGTTACTGGTGCTGTTACCGTGTAGGACTATTTATATATGATTTTTAGTCTGAACAACCTATTAGTTGTCCGGCCGGTTAGTCTGGCGGTTAAATACGTCGCCTTTCAATCGAAAGGTGCAAAACTGGTCGTTTGGTAATCGGTTGTGTCCTTGGGCAAGGCAGTTAACGGACATTGCCTGCACCCAGCGGATTAATGGGTTCTACCAAATTGAAGGAACCTGTCTTTCATATACAACACACTACAATAGCTCCGGTAACTCGACGGTGACGTGAGGTGATCTG
The DNA here is from genome assembly GCA_000149265.1 of Ciona savignyi. NCBI lineage: Eukaryota > Metazoa > Chordata > Ascidiacea > Phlebobranchia > Cionidae > Ciona > Ciona savignyi. The sequence continues at coordinate 263,164 of CH003179.1, forward strand.
ACGATTGCTCGTGTGTTAACCCCCTTGGGTTTTCCCATTCTCGGGATAAACATGAATATCCTATCCTATCTTAGTTACAACTGGATTGGATGAATTGACTTGGTGAGTTATACACCTTATGCTCGCAGTAAAAATGTCACAATAACAATCATGACATCACAGAGGGTGAAGAAGAAGACAGTGACATGTCGTCATCGGACGAATCTGATTATTCCAGTGAAGAGGATGAGGACGACTCGGTGGAAGGAGGATTTGATGACTCGACATGTCCGCCGGGCTGCGATGTGGTAATAATGGGATTTGTTATATCAATGATAAGATATTCATGTTTATTGCCGTGGATGGAAAAACCAAGGGGGTTAACACACGGGCAATCGTCAGATCACCTCGCGATGGGTTACCGGAGCTATTGTAGTGTGTTGTGTATGATTCATGTTCCTTTAATTTGGTAGAACCCATTATTCCGCTGGGTTCAGGCAGTGTCCGTTAAGTGCTTTGTCCAAGGACACAACCGACTAGCAAGCGACCAGTTTTGAACCTTAAACCTTTCGGTTGAAAGGCGTCACACTAAACCACCACACTAACCGGTCAGAAAGCGCCTTGCGTTTTCCCAACACAGGATGTGAACATAGTTATCCTTTTATTACATCACACCATCTTTTATTACCAGGCATTGTTCGACTCCACCCTGGCACTGAGGGAGAAACGCTTGGATTTAGAGGAACTGTTGATTGAAGAGCATAAAATTGCAGAGACCTTGAAAAAAGATGCTGATGGTTTGCTCAAGAAAGCAAAAGTTATGGACAGTCAGCTTAAAACTGCGTTGGCAGACTTGGAAGCTTTCCAGGTGCGCTTTTTTCTACTAGGTGTTGTTACGAGCGCCCATTTTAAAACTTAAGATGTACTTTTTCAACCCCTTGGTGTAGTTTAAACTGATTACAAATAATGGACTTTTAAGTCTATTTTTAAATGGTCAGGTGTTCTTACTGTCACCAATTCATACACAGTTGGTGTGGCCAATGGGTTAGCGATTCCATTTCATAAACAGAATTAAACACAAAAACGGTTTAGAAAAGGGACACTAGCTCAAAACTTAGCACAGTAAAAAAAATGAATTTTCTGTGCATAGAATAATTAGAAAACTCTCCATGTTCAAATATGTGTAAATTACTCTCAGTTTTTGCCTTTTTTAATGTTATAATATTGTAGAAAAAATGAATACATCGTTAGATATATAATATTGTATTGCATTTGTAAAATAATAATTCAGTTTATAATTTTTTAGTTTGTTTGGATACTTACTCGTAAAAACACTTTAGCTTTAATAATTTATTGATTGCCACTAATCTTATTAAGTTGTTTTTACATACTGTTGTCCAACTCAGTTAATAATTAATGAATTACAAGTAAAATTAACCTGAAATGACATCACAATATCTATTATTAATGCAACAATGTTCGCTCTTGTGAACATTTTAAAACAAAGGGGATTTGTTTATGTCCCACACGGCTTATAATCTGAAAAAATTGCAAAGAAGGTTACAGTAAACTGTATATACGTCCTTCTATACAGATTTCCGATAATAAACTTGGATAAATCTTACAATACAGAAAAAAATAAAATCAGTCATGACATTTAAATTTTTAAAATAGCAATATTTAGGTACAATACTTAATTCCTTCTATACAGTTAATCGATAATAAACTTGGATAAATCTTACAAAACAGATTTATCTTGTATGCTATTTGACGAAAACAATGGATAAACCATTATTTCTATGAATTTATGATTAAAAAGGAATTATGTATTTTACCAAAACATTTCAAAGAAAATTTTAAATGTCGTTACTGTCTTTTTTTTTTTCAGTTTTCCTAATTTTTGTATTATTTCTATGGCAGGTTGAGAAGCAGGGCAAATTGAACGAACTTGACGTGGTTGTGCCTCTTCGGCTCCATCAAGTGGAACACGTATACAATGCAGCCGTTCCTTTTGACCTTTCACCTTGTTTAATATTCGCTAACACCTCGCTTAGCGCCCTCCAGCGGAGGATCAAGGAGCTGCAACAGGAGAAATCGGAGCAACGGAAATTTTATAAGTTCGTACATTTTTCATCTTAAGTTTACTCTTTTTATCGATGTTTATTGGATACAACAGTCAATATAAAACTATTATCTGATTTGCTGGAGCTGTTGCAATGCGTTGTATATGTAATATAACTTCATTTTATCCAATTATGATATCTTTGGGTTGAGTCAATGACCATAAAGTGCCTTGTCAAAGGAGACAACCGCGTAGAAAGTGGTCAGAGTAGTGATCGAACCCAACACCCGTCTGTCAAGACCCTCATCCTTAACCTCCAGACAATGCAACTGGATTCTTGTATTAGAATTATCCATTCAAACAATCTGAAACTGCTTCTTAACACACTACAACAATAATAACCTCTTATTTTTTTTCTTAAACATTTTCAACATAATCCACGCCCCACAAACGGTGTTTATTCCAATTAAACCACGCAATTCAGGGAAGCACGTCAGCAACACGTTCATCTGATCAAGAATCGCCGTGTGATGGAGGAACGGATTGAACAACTGGAGGAGAAATGTGAGCACATGATGATGCTGAAGGTATGTGTTGCTAACATGAGGGTCTTGAGTTCAATGTCCGCCCTACACACATATATTGGGTTATATATCCGCCCCACACACATATATTGGGTTATATGTCCGCCCTACACACATATATTGGGTTATATATCCGCCCCACACACATATATTGGGTTATATGTCCGCCCTACACACATATATTGGGTTATATATCCGCCCCACACACATATATTGGGTTACCGACTAGCTAGCGATCAGTTTCGCACCTGCAACCTTTCGATTGAAAGGCGACGCACTTAACCGCTAGACCAACCGGCCGGACATATTACATGTCCACCACACACATATATTGGGTTATATGTCTTCCCCACACATATATAGGTCCTATATATGTCTAATCTTTATATTCTAGGTTTTTTTATGCGTTCATGTCTGCAGTAAAGTATTGTAATATCCGTCAGAATACCACATACCCACAGTCAGGTTAACAACGCATTTGCACTACATTACATACAATAGGAACATTTTGTTTTTCCATTTTTTTACTGGGTAATAGCAGCATTCATTAATTGCCTTAGAACACAATCAACCAGCGCAATTGGTGTGAATCTCACAACCTTTCAAATATGATAGGATTTTCATGTTTATCCCTGTGAATGGGAAAACCAAGGGGTTAACACACGGGCAATCGTCAGATCACCTTGCACCCACCGTCGGGTAACCGGAGCTATTGCAGTGTGTTGTGTAAAATATAGATTCGACTATTTCTGACCTGTACTCCTTAACAAAATATGTAGAATATTAACTTTCCACTTTACAACCGATGCAATTTTAACCCAACGTTGGTTTTGTGCACAGTTTGGCAGAATAGTTGACCTGGAGAAACTCGACTCTGTGACCATCAACAAGAACGTTGAGGAACTGAAGGAGCAAGTGAGAAGACAGGAAGTGAAAAACGCAACTGAACTGTTGAAAAGACAGGTGACTGTTTCGAGCACATAGACATGGCTTCGTTTTGTTGTCCAATCCGTTAAGCAACCGGGTTCAGGTAACGTCTAAGACCCTTACCCGAGTACATGACTAGTAACATGCAAAACTCCACAACGTTTCGTATGACTGTTTAACGTACAACTATTAAGCCAACCGGTCGGACAAACATCTAATGCATATCAACCATGCGTCTTATACCGTATTTTGATCATACAGCGAAGGATTGAAGAGTTGCGTGACAGAGTAACCGACCTAACCCGAGAAAACACGGCCAGATTGGAACGATTAAACGTGCTTGTTAATGACAAAGGAGACCTGGAACAAGAGTTAGATCACAGACAGCGGACAATGGTAAGTTATAGATTAATGGGTTCTACTAAATTTAAGAAAGGTTTGAATCATACACAACAAACTGCAATAGCTCCGGTAACCCGACGATGGGCACGAGGTGATCTGACGATTGTCTGTGTGTTAACCCCCTTGATTTTCCCATTTACGGGGATAAACATGTATATCCTACCTATCCTATGACACCATACTGTATTATGACATGTTTTCATAGTTTAGTTTAGTTTATTCATTTTTTGCCCCAGTTTTAAAAAAATGGCAAACGAATATAATCACGACACCGGAATGGGAAAAGGCGACAAAAAGAACAGTCGTTAAAACACGTCATTAAAAACAAGGATATAATTTAATAAATATAGCGGACGCGGCCGCAAAACCTAGGCGAAAGAACAATATTAAGCGATCCAAATTTAATTAAGACCAAACGATATAGAGCCCTGAAGAAAAGTGTGCGGTAAAGCGCGACCAGAAATAGTAGTATATGACATCATAATATATAATTAGATAAATATATCTGTATCAAATTGCACTGTTACATCATAATAATAATTCACAGGAATTGGAACAGAAAGGACGCAAGAAAGGAGAGATTAGAGAACAACACAGATTGGTTCAACTTGTTCAACTTCAGTCTCAAGAAATACAGGTGAAATATGCGACATGGGTTATCTCTGTATCTCCCATATACAGCACTGATCGTTTATCTGCCAACGTTATTGTGAAAACATAGTGATTTACGATAAGGATGGAAAGTATGTTGCGTTATACCTATACGAAGTTATAAAGTAATCACAACGCATATGCTGTAATAGCACCTTACCAAGTTTATTTTAAACTTTTGCATATTATTTATTAATAGGAATTGTTCAGTGCTACGGTAGATGTACTTATCAATTGCTTACTGTTATGAGTGGAAATGCATTCCAATTGGTTATCTCATTCGTGAACTAGTGTGTAGCAAGTCGGTTTTCGACATGGGCTGGGTACTTGGGATACGTTGCCTGAACCGAGTAGTCTAATGAATTGAACAATACGCTAACAATGTCTTCAGCGTATTTAACCCATTGCAATACCTGTATTTTTACATCCTTAGATAGAAATCAGTGTCGTAATCTTCCAAACCAAAATAAAAAACCGTTGTCATTGTGCTGACTAACCCCCAAAATAAACCAATATAACCCCGCAGGCATTAAAGGAAGAAATCGGCTTGCTATCCCGCAAAGGCGGCCACATTCTTCCGCCGGCACAACCACCACTTGGCCAAGATACTGAAGCTATATAACCCTGTACATACAGTGTTTGTTGTGTTGCTATTGAATTGTTATCGTAATATATAGAATAAAGTCTTTGTTTAAATAATAGTGTGATTTCTTTCATTAGACAAGTTTAATTGAAATCCTGTCGAGTAGAAAGGCGTTAAAGTACAACTGTTTGTCTCATATCGTTGTACCGATAGCAGTAATGTTGTCGGATTAAAATCAGCCGTTAGTCTTAACCTGGCAAGTAGCGAACCCCACCAACTTCAACATGAGCAAATTCTGCAGTGTTTGGTTATTTTTATGTGGTTTATGTACTGGAAGTGATTAGTTCAATCAAATACAATGCAAATCAAGGAGGTTTATAGAAGAGATAAGATATTCATGTTTTATTAGTGTTTTCGTTTATGATTGATACGATTAAGAAGTTTTAGTACAACCATTAATCCGATGTATTTAAGTAGACTCTGGTTTCATTGGCAAAGCCGACTAATTAGCCTGGTGGAAAAGGCCTTTTTAGCTTAAAGTCTGCAGGTTCGAAACTGGTTGATTGCTAGTCGATTGTGTCCTTGGGCAAAGCACTTAGTGGACATTGCCTGAATCGAGTGGAATGATGGGGTCTATCATATTGAAGCAACGTCTTAATCATACACAAGACATTGCAATGGCTCCAGTAACCTGACGGTGTTCGCTTGTAATCGGACGATTGCCCGTGTGTTAACGCCTATTGCGTTTTTTCCATTCACGGGGATAAACATGAATATCCTCATCATTTCCAACCCTTTCTGCTGCCTGCAGACCGCCTATGTTCCTGCAGATTGAGCATTCCGGTCAGTCTAAGTTGCAGATCCAAGCTTTAATTTTAAATTGTGAAAAAACTCTAAGACTTCCTATGTTAGGATTTTGAGTGACAGCCCTTTTTCTGAGGTCAGTTTACATTGGAGAAATAGCGGGAACAATTAGTGAAACGCCTCCTCTACGTAGACACGGTTATCTCTACTGTCGGATATTAAAGTTAAAAATTGGATTAAATAGACATGTTAGATAACTAAACATAGTTTGGGTACTATCGAGTACTCAACGCTGTTCTTGCTGATAAACGAATGTCGTAGTAACGCAGAAAATCGTTGGAATATCACTTTTCCAAATGCCAGAGATAATTCAATATCTGGCATTTATTTGAACACCTTGCATTAAAGCAAAGTTTGTTAAAACTCTTCTCCAAGTTGATGTCGGCTATTTCGGGGGAAAACATTTCTGGTCGGGTGTAAAAGCAGCGAGCGAAAGCGTTGAAGCGAAATACCCTTTTCCCACAAATCGATTACCAACGATATTGTAACTTGTTCTATAAAGGTGTTTTTTTTTTCAAAAAAATGAAAACACGTCCGTCAGTGCTTTGGCAAAGAAACGTCCTTCAATGCTTTGGCAATGGTCACAAGCAGCCAGTTTCGATTGCGTAAAACGTTATCGCCGCCGCACACACGCACTACGACATATGGCTTTAATTGGCGTACAGCCAATTTGGACCAATCTATATGACAAGTGTGCACAATATCAACTCTGTGGAGGGTAGGAAATGGGTATTAAATGCTTTATCCGCGATTATCTCTTGGGATTAAAACGCGTCTAGTATGTTGTACTGAATAACACTCTCATTATTGCACAAACGATTTGATTCCACTGTGTTGGTGCAAAGACCTTAATGTGGCAGGACAACATTCCATCAATTGTGCCATAGAAACCAATGTCACAATTTTAATTACAGGAATAAAAATTTACATTGATAAACACGAATATCTTTTACTATTTTGCGATAAGTGTATAAGCCTACGTTATGCATAAGATGTCATTTAAGTAATTTAGTGATTTTTATGCTGGGCGGATTCGAGAGGTAGTACACTAACGCGTCAGGTAACGTAGTTTAGGGTTTTACTGAGTAACAATGAGGGAATTCCCCGATCTGGTTAAGCGGCATGTGCCAGGTCTACATAAGCGTATCATGTTTAGCCGCAGTTTTAGTAAATATGGCTAAGCTAATTGAAATTAGTGTTCACTGAGTACCAGCTATAGTTAATTTGTGGCGAAAAGATTTCAGTGTACGGAGGGTACCTGACTTTTAGTGCTAACTTGTCCGGGAAACTGGTATTAAAATCATTGGACAAGGCACTTAGCGGATATTGCCTGAAATATGCTAACCGATGTGACGATTTCCCGTGTGGTAGGTCCTTTGCGTTTTCCTATTCACAGGGTTAATCATCAATATTTTATTTAGATATAACTTTTAGTGCAATTTCTGAAAGAATCTTATACATTTTATGAATAAATCCTGAGTGACACCTTTTTTCAGGAAGCCAATATGAATTACAGGCTGAAAAAATATTTGCCTAAATGCCTTGACCCTTTACCTTGCATATTACCTTCCTTCACAATCAATTCGGCAAGAGATATTGTTAATAATCAATAAAAAATACCCGCCGTAATCAATTTTGATGATACTTTAATCTTAGTATTAATCTATTCAGCGATCAATCAACCATACGTCTATACTATATTGCTGATTGTTTTAGGATGAATTACATCGATATTTTAATTTTGATGCGTTCAGTTTTAGACCCACATATATATACCTTGGTTGAGTGCTGTTAAAATTGGTTTAGACAGAGACGCCGTTAATTGTAGAACGGTCAAGTCGCCAGAATCAGTGCAAAGAATTTTAAAGAAACTTGTGGTGTATAGCGCTTGTTCAGGATAGTTGGTATTGCAGTGGAAAGGATTGTCTGTTTTTCGCTTTAAAAAATTAATAATATAAAACTATATCCGTTCATGCTGCATCGTCCTTATTAGTTGTTGTGTTTCAGGATTGTTTACTGAGCAATATCGTGCAGATGCTGATTAAGAATTCTCTTGTACTATACTCGTTATTTGTGCAATGAAGCGAGAGTAAGCCAGACTAATTAGGTGACTCATTAAATTCGATGCAAATTGGTAACCGTCGTGCGGTACTAGATGGTCCGTTCAGTGCAGAAGTAACTAGAGATGAATTAGCAGAACAAGAACAGATTGGTAAAATAACCTTTTAAGAGAATACTTATGTATAATGATTTCTATTAAGTAAGATTAACATGTTTTTTTATTGCTGGCTATAGTAGAATTAAGTAGCATATTTTGTAGCCCTACATAGAGTATCAATCAATTATAGTTTGAACTGTTTGAGTGGGCGAAACGTATGTTCGTATCGACCATAAAATTGATCTTTTTCTGGCTTCTTTTTTATGGTCGTGATCGGTTGACACGGACTTCTCCCCCGGGAAACTGGACACCGCTTCCCGGCGAACAATGCGTATCATCCACGATCGATGAACGTTGCCGGATCAATGCTATCAGGACCGCGTTCGCGCTTGATTGAATAGTGACGTTTGTGTAGGATGTAAGGCTAGTTATTTACAATTAATTCACAGTTGTCTAATCGTATTTGTCGAACAAGAAAATAATTAAATGCAACCACCTGTGAAAATGGATTTCTTAATGGCTAATTAACTATATTTGTGTTTATGCAATAATTTCCTATGTGTAGGCCAATATGCCAATTTTTGTTTGCCAATCTTAACCCTTTTAATGGTTAGCTAAATTGGGCCTGACGAACCAAGAAGACAACAAGGACCTGCTTGGCTTATTAGATATTATAGTATTCTGAGAGTAATTTATTTTTTTTATTTTGCCAGACGATCGAATGTGAGAACTAAAACTCTAACGTCAATTTTTGTAAGTGATGGTGTGAGATGACATGACCATATTTTTGAAATTCGCAGGAAGTTTAAGATTTTGGAATTAGCTCTAGATGGTTAGGCTCGTTTTAATTAATGAATGATGTTACTGTCGATCTCTCTGACGTTTACCTTACTATTCTGTTACTGGACGAGCAGTTTGTATTACATAGAGGGATCAGTACCGTTCAAGTTTTACAAGAATTCTTTGGAATCGGCTGGACTTCGCCCGAACCCTGCTATTATCCATAAACCTGATGATATGCTTATCGAATCGCAGAGAAACGTTCGAGACGTTGGTAACATTAGCGAGTCTCGACCAGGTAAGTTGATGTATGCTTCAATAAAGTGTTAAATTGCTAGCGCCGTGGTGGTCGTTTAAGTCCAGCGATCTGAACGGCCGTGTGGTCAAATAGTTAACACGACCGATTCATATATATACCAATTCCATATAAAAAAGGGACTAAGTGACGAGCCCATCATGGAAACAAAACCGAGCTCGGTAAAATAAAGTAAAAAAAGTCCAGCGAAATGGCGCGTGGTTAAGGCACTGCTTGTAAAACGGATGGATTTAAATGACACTTTTAACCCTGAACACAAAGGTTAAGGCACCTAATATTTTTTGCATCATCCATCAATCTAGTAGTTTCATAACGACATTAAATTGGAGCAATTATATGAATATTACACCAAACGATATAACTTCGGCGTGTCGTCTGTTAATTACTTATGTTTTCCGATGTAACAACCCTTGCATAAATAACAATTGGATACTTACTTTATATATTATCCGTTATCCCATATCTACTGTACGCATTTTTACTAATAAATTTATATAAGAATACAATAAAAGCAGTGCATAAAACACTCAGACTATATGGCTGAAGGGAATAGCGTAGCGTGTGGTCTATAGCAAACTCTATCGTAGGTATACTGTACCGCCACCTTCAGTATCCCTATGTGGTCCATTGGGAAATGCATATATTATGCATGCTAGCGCGTCAGGAAGGTGCCACTGTTTTATTATGGGTTAATGTAGTCATTAGTTTGATAAAACAGGCCTTAGTTAATCAATATTAAAGTTATGAGTATCGAGCGTAACTTGCGACAGACTAGCACAATTTTATGTGCGAGTCAAGTTGAGTTAGCGCAAAGGTCCGTGTGCCAAATTCATCTTCCGACTGAACTTCGATTACCGACTGAAGAAAGTCATTAGTAAAGTGGCTTCATTTATCTACTGCAGCCCGATATAGATACAGCACTTAACTTAGGTACAGCACCTAAGGAAAATGGTCATTTGAGGAGAGACTTTAGTACTCTGCACAGGTTTATTTACCCCGTCTGACATTATTTAGATCTTATTTATTTTGGCCTTTGTTAAGGACTATCCAGTTGTCGCTTATTTATTTGGCTTGTTTTAATTAAGTATGAACATATATTTTTAGTAATCAGCATTAAAAAAAAACTAGTAAAGCTAAATAGATTAAAGTTTTGCTAACTTTAGCCTACCTTTACATAACGATAGTTAATCTCACCATCCTGCAGATAATATTTTCAAATTTGGTGGGAAAATTCAAAAATACGAGTCGCCTTCTATTAGATTCAACGCAACAATGGTAATTATGAATATATATATATAAATATTAAGTATGTAGCCATAAAGTATATCATTTCTTATATATTACAATTATTAACTAAATACGTTTTAAATTGTAATATTCATTTAAAAAAAATTATTGGTAGAGTAAATTGTTTTAAACAATATTTCCTGCATTTTCAGTTTTATTTATTAAACTTAGCCCAGTTATTGATTAGTTCCAGCATTTCAAATTGATTTAGAAAGTCTTATGGCTTTGTAAAAGCTTCCTTAAGTCGTCGGGTTAAATTTAAAAGCCACAATTCGACAGCATTTGGCCTATAACTAAAAGGCCTGCTCTTGGCATAGGTCATAGCTCACACGCCATACGCTACAAGATCAAAACCAAAAAATAAATTATACAAATTCTTGTTTTTTGTCTCAAAACGATTGGATTGTATAAGCAAGTTTATTTTAGTGATGTGTGCATGTGTGTGTATATATATCTCAATTATTTAAACCACATTTTAATCGAAACTGTACACAATATTGCACTTAAAGAGAGAATATAGCGTGAAACGTACAACTTATCTTGTAGAATGCGATAAATAAAAAAATGTACAATTAAGTTTTTAATGGTCTTCACGACTTATATGTAAAGATGTAAGGTAAATATTACGTTATCAAATTCTTATATCCCTAACCTAAAAATAAATAAATTTAAGCGATCTAATTAAATAACTTTATAGACCAAACAAATAACTTTGCTCAGTTGCACAATACATAATACCACGTAGGCAAACTCAAACAATTTATTCCCGTGCCATACATTACATGGCCTAATTAACACCCAGAATACCGGTTCAACCCAAGAACCAAACTTCGCTTCAGTAACTGGAATTCTCATAACGACCGAAGGTGATGACCATCACGAAGAGAGTGAAGAAAATCCTTTTATTCAGGTGGGAATTAAAGGCGTCGTTTAGCACTAACAATTATATAAATCAATTTTATATTAATAAAAGTTTTAATCAAGTGCGTTAAGTTTCAATCAAAATATGGCACGCAGGCGTTTTCAAAATACTTTATCTCGCACCAAAAAAATTGAAAAATAGACCTTTTTAAAGTATTTTAAACGAAGATTGTCATTTTTTATTATTTGTGTCTTACTGAAACCCTGAATTTCAAAAACAACTACATTTTTTGGATTCTTATTAAGGAGAAATCAAACGATCCAATAAAATGTGAACCAACTATAGGCCTATCTACAAAGTTAGTTCGTTAAGCACTCTCTACACTTAGGGTGGGCGGGGTGTGCTTGGGTTTATTTTTTGTCAGTTTGATTGTTCCAGAAATTATACCTTGTTCAGCACACTCCCCGAAAAGATTTTTAAAATAAACATAGAAAACATATGTTTTGCATCCATTGTGCTTCGGCGTTATTTGTTACCAGAGTGATGTTTTTTTTTGGAAAAGGGGATAAAAAAAATTTTGTAAATAGGGATAAAAAATATTTATTAATAAGATGTCATTTAAAGTCGCGATCTTTCAAAAAATCGTCAGCCTAAAATGTAACCTATGCATGTGAACGTTTCTGATGTATAATTTATAACGGCGTGCGATCTAGGCAATATAATTACTGGTTTCGATTTAAGTGCGTGCAAGGGGAATTTTATATTCTGGCTATGCGCCACTCAGCAAACATTTAAAAAAATCCCGATGTCTAAGAAGTATCGTATATGGTAGCTGTGGTTTAATCACGAAATGAGTATGTTCCCACCCACAAATGAAAAGCCAATCATCTGTATAATTTCATGTTAATACGCTGGAATAGTCAGTGTAAAAACGATGCTGGTTCAATAATCGAAGTACTCAGTAGAGCTTATACCATTTTCGTAGATTTTGACTTTTACAACCAATGTAAAGCAATCGATCAAACTATCGAAAGATTAGATTTACATGCATCAGTTAAGTAGGCTTTACTGGTCATCAACTGAGGTGGCAATCCTTTCATTCGAACCATTATCTTTTAATCTGAACCTGACCAATCGATAAGCATAGGTTACACTTCACTAAATTGTGACTACAACTGGGTGTAGTGTTAGGCATTACGGTTTAAATATAACTAACTACCTTTACATATATTAAATGTTAATCACGTCACAGTTTAAGGTTTTAGTATTATTATAAGCATAATACTAAAACCCTTTGCCCAATGTTAATAGTTAAGTTTTGAGCAAAGATTGTGTAAAAAAACTTAAAGCATTTTTTACGAATACTACCCGAAAAATGAAGTGTCTTCCACATTTCAAATAAGGTTTCGGTCTAGGACCACTAACTCGCTATTAACGTTAGTAGCGCATATTTACAAGCTGTATTTTTTTTAAGTCGCCGTACGCTATACTTGGGTGGACATTAATCTACGGATTGTTAGTGGTGGTTGCCTTGGTAGGAAACCTTGGCGTCTGTTGGATCGTACTCCGGAATAAAAGGATGCAAACAGTTACCAACTTCTTTCTGGCAAGCACAGCATTTGCGGTGAGTGAGTGAACATTACAACCAACTTGTTAGGAAGTACAATAGCCGACATACCCTTAAGTATATTGGCCAAAAATAAATCGACATAATTTGAATAACAAGTAAAGTTTGAAATGCATTTCCCAATTAACCATTGGGCAAATTAAGCATATGATTTAGGAATCGCACAGAAATTTAAAAATTCAGGTAATTTTTGTATTGAACTGTGAATTTTATCGGCGAACTTAAAAGATCTGTATTTTTAAGCCTAATCCACGTGTGGCCTTACGACCACCTTATCTTTTACTCATCAGGTATTGGGTAAGCCGACAATTATCAGATGCTTAATGCTGTTCTTGTTGCACACGGCTGTGCGCACTACTATGTTACGCACACACTACAATATTTTCCATTGTTTGATTAAAATCCTCTGATTAAGATCCTCATAATTTATATTTAGATATTTACATTTTAGAAGACGTGTTATTGTAATATTAACAATAATCTTTTGTTTTGAGTCATAAGTGTATTGCTTTACATTTTGATAAAATGAAACGACTGGGTTTTGATGCCTGGAACTTAAAAAAAGATTCTAACCTTGTTTATCAAATATGCCATGTGTAAACAACAGTGTTGTGCAATTTGCTTTTGGTGCAAAAATGTTGTTACTTTTTACCGCGGGTCAGGCTTTGAAAGCATGACAGGGTGTCTGTTTTTAAATGCTAATCTGTATTTGATCGGTAAAGTTAACCTTTCGGTCACACAGTAGCTAAGGTTATCTTTGTATGTCAACAAACCACAGGCCCGTGTACTGGGTAGCGGCACTGAGTGATTAATCCGCCTAACGATCTGGAAACTTCCGCTTTAATCTGGATTAATCTCTGGACGGAAAGTTTGTTCTCGCATTAATATTCATCATATCGATCAATATTGCATGCAAACTGCAATCCGGAGATTAAAACATGACGGACAGGAGAATTATACACCGTTCACAAACGCCATTACGCGATTACGCAACGCATTGACGTAGTATTAAGCACCGCGTTGACGTGGTAAAAAAGATATTTTGCTATACAGAAGAGCATAAAATGGAATTAATTAATCTGACCAAAAGGTTAGCCCAACCATTATACAGAATGTCATTTAAAAACGGACCCAGTGACGTGCCCATCAGATGTTCGAAAGTTGACCGAACAAAAGAGAAGGAAACAGAAATATAATATATTCTTACTTTAGATGTGAGGCGTAATCATACCATATCTTTCAGGATTCGAACGTGATAGCCTTTAACACCGTCTTCAACTTCACCTACGCATTGAACAATGACTGGTACTTCGGAAAAGGATTCTGCCATTTTATAAACCTCCTCCCAATAGCAGCCGTACTCTCTAGCATTCTATCCATAACAGTGATCAGTCTGGATAGATTCATGGTCATCATGTATCCGCTTCGAAAGCGGACATCTAAGAAAACAGGTTTATTGGTGTTTTGTATTTTAAACTTTATTTATAAAAAATGGCTTTTGGCCCTACTTACCATTGTTGCATTAGTTTAGTTTATTTTTTAGTTTAGTCTAAGCATTGATCAAAATGTCCCGGGTTCTAACCCCGTCGCCCTCTAATAGGGTAAAATACGTTGCTTGAACCCAGTAAATTATTATTAGATTTGACAAATAAACCTCGTCCCTTTAGTATACAAAACATTGCAACACTTCGACGTTTTGCAAACACCAAAAAGGTTGTGGAATCGAAACCGCTACTGGCTGGTCAGTTGTGTTCTTGGGAAAGGGATTTAGCAGACATCCCCTAAGGCCTAAGCCATGTATCTTCCAAAACTAAAACGTATTTGTTACATGCAACACACTACAATAGGTCCAGTAACCCTACTGTGCCTGCGAGATTATCCTTGTGAAAATAACAACCGCTTAAGTATTCGCGAGGTTATCAATCTAACGTTTGTCGTGTGATAAATCTTCCGCGTATTAACATACATGGAAATAAAACATGAATAACTTATCCCGTCCTAACCCGGGTTTAGACACGAGGTCTTCTGACGATTGCGTGTATAATAACGCGGCTTTTGTCCACCTTGAATGACTAACAGTGTTATCCTTTCATATGCTAACAGAGTTTTGATCATTGCGGATTGTGTAAAAAGTTGATTATTAAAATATTTAATGTTTCTTTTGGTTGGAGGATTGAATATTGACGTTTCGGACCCGTTACCCCATTACGCCTCCCAATGCTCATGCAAAGTATCATCCAAACACACAACACCAGGTCTTCCACATGTTACATTCTGCCCGAATAGAGATCTTGAAATAGTTTAAACGTATGTTCATCCCCTAGAGAGGGGTTACAGGGGGCTATCAATACAGTATTCCTCAAGCATTAATTACCTACAGGTTATAAAAATTGTTAATAATTGTGTGTATTTTGAATTGACATAAGGCCGATTTACAGCGCAGTCGGTTAAAGCGCAAGACGCCAACTAACTTGCTGCTTTTACAATGAAATCAATCTTTTTCCTTAAATGGTATTTGAACAAGCAATGACTTCCGTAACATAACGAAACTAATTACAGGAAATGAGTAGTACTTAATGCTCATAAATTATGCAGTGTCGCTTTTACTGTATTTCGTCATCCTGAATCAGAAACAAACAAACTCTATCTATGTAAGCAATCGTTTTCGCGCCTGTAAAATGTTAAATGTACATTTAAGTTACTGACCGTTGTATTTCTAGGCTGTGTATTAACCATAAAACAAACCTTTAAATGATAAACGGCTTGACAAATAGTTGCTATATGTTACTAATAAGCTTTGTTGATTTAGAAGTTAAAACCGTGATCTAAAATAACGAATTGTCACAATAGTAATTGTGAGATAACGATTTCGATTCAATCTTCATAATAGTAATTAAATCCATCGGGGTTTATCGGCTTCTCTTGGTTTAAAGTTAAACACAAGCGTTGTCAAAATCTACGGTATTTGCGTTTCCGTGCCTGTCTACCATAGTCAAAGTCATTCCAGTAGGCCTACATAAGTTTGTGGTTAAAAAGTAAGTTGTTGTCTCTTTGCGAAATCCTTACAAGGGCCACAGGTATGCCCGTAGGGAGGCGTTCTCAAGGACATATACGCACACGTAAGTGATACCTCAAACATACCAGCACGCTCATACTAAAGGAGCTTTGCCAACTGTGCTGTTTTAACTGGCATTTTTTTTTAGCTGGGTAGGCTTCGAACCCTCAATGGGTTCGTCAATATGACCGTTTTTGCATTCAGCCACACAACCTTTTTCGACGAGCACTTTGTATTTTACAAAGTTGCGGTTTATGCCGCTCGCAGGAAATTTAATCCTGTGCTCGTCCAAGCGTTTTGTTGCGGCGTTTTAGTTGTCCCCGGTCGAAACTAAACTAATTATAGGCTGAAGTACAAGTCGGTTCCACGATGCATTGAACAATTAGGATGGAATCGCACACCCTATGGTAGAAAGGCCTACCCATAGCGGCCAAATCCCATGATTCAGTCGATTAATTAATTATAAAGCCTCCAACCTTACGTTGAAGGTTTTTGATGCTTTACTGACGTAACAGAGCCACTCTCTCACGTAACAGGTGACTAAGGTGGCTAATTAAATTTAAGCTAGTGCTAAATTTAAACGTGCTTTGCCCCACGCGCTTCTAATGATTGGCATATTGGAGTTTTATCGATTTTCGAAGCGCCAAATTTAAATCTAGGTGTAACCAATGACCCCAAACTAATATTTCCCAAAGCCTTACATAATTCTCCACGATTACCGCCACCTAACACCGTAATGATGCATTGAAATAAACGATTAAAATAATTAATTTTAATATTCTGTTGGTATCATTTTTATTCTTCGTTACTGCGGCTGCTGCTTCTGAGCAAAATAACATTAAATCTGAATACGCACTGTGTATCCACTGGCATTTACCATCTATCCAAAATAAGGCTGGGATAAGATTGGATATTCATGTCTATCTCTCTGAATGAGAAACGCAATCACAAAAGCAATCGTCAGATTTTGCGATTACGTAAGGGTGCGTACTTACACAGGTACCCGTTTATCGCACGCCCACCATCGGGTTGCCGTAGCCATTGTATAGTATGCTGTGTTTAAAACTTTCCCTTAATTTGGGTAAAACCGATTACCGATAAACCGCAATGTCCGCTACGTGCTTTGTTTAATCAACCAATTAGCTAGCGACGGGTTTCGAAACTGCAACCCTTCGGCTGAACGGCGAAGAAAATGATATTCCTTGTTCACAATAAAGATAAAATTATAGCATTAAACCTGACAAAAACTTCAAAAATGAGATTAGCGTTTGTGACAGGGTTATAGTTATATTCCCTACATCTTATATGTTTCCCTTTTTTTTATTCTATTTAACTTTAACCGTCATATTTCCATAGCAAAAGCGACAATTGCTGGCATCTGGATATTCTCGCTTCTTGTCGCCTTTCCCCAGTGTTTCTTCGCCACAGTTTCCACAGAACCGAACGACTCAAGAACGACATGTCGAATAAAGTGGCCTGATGGTAATTCCGGACGAATGAGACTCGGGTAAGAAGCATGTTAACCCGACTGCGGGTACGAGATATTGTAACGATGTGTTACAACCCCATTTATTGTTGTTAACCCCATTTATTGTTCTTCAAACGAGGTTAACTTTCGTATATTATATATCTAATTATGTTATCATAGGAAAAGCCCTCAACCGAATAGGTTTGTGGGTTACTTTGTCGCCCTCCAGCCGAAGAGTTGCAAACTCGAAATTGCTCGCTAGCTAGTCGTTGTGTCGTTAGGCAAGCCACTTAGCGGAGATTGCGCAAACCTAGTGGGTTAATGGGTTATACTAAAATTAAAGGATCATACACAGCAAACGCAATATTCCCCGTAATCCAACGGTGAGGATAAGTAATCTGATCGTAACCCGTGTGAGAACGCCCTCTTTCGTTATCGCGAGGTAATCGGACGATTGATCGTCTGATAATGTCTCTTGCGTTTTTCCGTTCACCGGACAAACATAGTATCATATCCTGTAAACTGTGATTTGCAGGTACCAGATTTCAATTATGGTGATATCTTATTTCCTGCCACTCATCATACTTGCTGTGAGTTATGTCGCAATGGGCCTTCGCTTGTGTGGTAGCAACCAGCAAGTCGGCCATCAAAATGAAACACAACTCCGGAGAATCGCAAATAATAAAAAGGTAATTAAGATATCTATGTCGGTAAGCGTTAAAAATTTAAAATTACTCATCCAATTGATATTTTTGATGACTCTATCATTATTAAATTTATTACCATATTAATATTGAATTTGATTTAAAATTATATTTTGCTTTCGCTTACTAAATTTTATATTTACCATTTTTTAGTCTATTCACGTTCCTTCTGTTGTATTAATTGGGTTGAACAAAAATGTTGCAATGTATTTATTGTATGAATAAAGCACACTACCATAGCTACGTTGAACATAACTGATAATCTGACGATTAGTTGGCTATCTTGTAATCTTACGATTACCGGTTATTACAACGCTTGGCGGTCCACTGAAGGAATAAATGTAATGCTATCCCAATCGAAAACCAGTTTTAATATAAAAATCAATTTAACAAGAAGCTTTGGCTACGAGATTTCGATAATATATTATCGACGACCAAACTGCTACAACAGGACAGATTCTGTAAAAGCACACATTTTTGTTTCAGGCGGTGCGAATGATGATGGTTGTGGTTGTCGTATTCGCTATATGTTGGTGTCCTTATCACCTTTTCTTCCTTGCTGACTACATCATTAGTGACAGCTACCACTGGAAGCAGATCCAGCAAGTCTATCTGGCAGTTTTCTGGGTTGCAATGAGTAGTTCAATGTACAACCCGTTCATCTATTGTTGGAACAACAGCAGGTGGGTGAGATATGTCCTTCTACGGGGAGGAACTTTGAAAAACAAGTTCCGTCACCAAATTCATGCGGTTGCGTTTACACAGACGATAATATAACTGCGATAAAAGTGTGTGTGTTTCTGTAAAATGTTCACTTCACTCTTAGATTTTGTTACAATGTGGGTGATTAGTAAGGGGGGTTTATTTGCTCGACCCAACTATTATCTCACAATCCTTATCTACGATCCCATCCTGTTTTAAACTCTACAAAAATTTCAACTGCAAATACATTTTACGTAGAACGCTAAATATGTTAAGACCATATAATAACGTTTGATATTTTAATTACTAGATTTCGGAAGGAATTTAAGAAACTTTGTTGTTGTTTAAAGTTACTTCAGCCAAAAGTAAATTTAGGTTGGTTCTATAAATTTGTAGTACGTTTCGTTGGTATCGTTGTTCGTATGCTAAATATATAATGTGAAAAATAGCTTTGCTTGGAGCCGATATGTATGTGTTGTTACTGAACGCAAAATACCTGCAATGCAGCTATTAGCACCATAACACTCATATCTACGAAACAGTACTTTTTATTTTCAGTGTTTGTTCATATTTACCCAATAAGATAATGAGGTGTGACTGAAGTTTACTGTTTATTATACAGTTATAAGTTACCCGAAATAACTCATAATTGGGCAATATTCTTAAGGTGCATCAAGGGGTTACCATCTAAGAGATAACTGTATTAGGTTACCCTGCTCCAGTCCTATATTTGTGACTACTTAAAAATTTAAACAGTCCTGAACAGCAACCTTAATCTACTCGAATATTTGTGACCAATTTTAAATATAAAGTCATGTATAGTAACCTCTACTGACCCTATTTTAGTCGCACTGTAACTATAACCAGTTCTGTAATTTTATCATTTATTACTTTTCCACGGGGAGTTTAATTTGACGTCCGCTGATTAACAAACTCTCGTTTTGTAGTGAATTTGCATGCGCACACACACACAAGCATGTTTGTTTTGTCTGTGAATGTAAGCAGCCCGCGTGTTATATTGTTATTATTGTTAGATTTTATTAACTCCGTTCAGTTTTATTTATTTAACATAACGTTTTAGTAACAAATTTAAAATATCGCAATTGGTTATTTGGTACCAATTTAATTTGAAACTTGTAGCTTTAAGAAATCGTTCTGCGAACTACTCAAGCGCAATGGCCCCCGAAGTCACCGTACACGTGCATTTAGACCTGGAAAGAGAAACTGATGACGGCTTATAAAAAGGTGACGTGAGGTTTGCATGGTCGTGGTGAAAGGAAAATGGTGGGAGGACGATTGCTTCCAGAATTCCAGATCCACTCAAGTATCTTGTTGGAACAGTAGCTCAATGTTAGTCCATTGGGCCATCACCCCGAAGGTTGTGGGATCAGAACTATTCACATGCTAGCACAGTGGCACGGTATATATATGCTATTGGGTCAAAATAGTAATCCTAATTGTAGGATTGCAAGATATCTGCAAAATTAAATATGTTAGCAATTGGTGTTTATTTAAAGCGAGTCGTTTGTGTATTTGTGGAAGGAACGAGATAATATTTTGATTGGGCTATAACGACGTTTGCGTTTTCTTATGTGGGGGTATAAACATGAGTAGCCTAATTCTAAACCATGCGTCATGATTATAGACCAGATCAATACAAAGGTTGAACTATAACCTCTATACGTGATGAATTTGTTCGACGATATACCGCCACCTGGAGGACAAAGTGTTATTTCTACCGGCACCCCTTCTAGTATTCTCTATGTTCCAATTTGTCAAAAGTCGTTATTTTAATAAAAAATTAAACCGACGATGTTTATTTTTTTAGGCTATTAAATATTGTGAGCATATAAATTTGTTTTCGTTGTTGTTTTCATCCGCATTCAAGTAACAAAATGTGCAAATGGTTTGTTATGACGTATCCAGTGTACGTTTGTTGTTACATCACTAGCTTCTCAGCAGCAAAAACGGTCAGTTAGAGCGTCGGCAGCCAAAAAAGTTCGAAACTTGTTTCAGTGTGTTAAACATAGATATAGCTATCGTTTAAAAAAAGATTAGACCTGGCGAATAGCTTGGTGAGTTAGTGCCTCGGCTTCGTTGAAGAGAGTGCAGCATTAAACTTGGTCGCTGGTAGGACGGTCGTGGCAATGCACTTAGCGTACACCGCCGGAAGCCTAGGTATGAACTACTACGTTGTCATGTTTGTGTTGTTACAAGAGAAGGTACACCTCAATCATACACAGCAAGCAAAAATAGCAACGTTATCCTGACGCTGAGTGCGTGGTGATCTGATTCTTGCACGTGTGGTAACTCAAAAGCGTTTTCCCATTTACAGGGTTAAAGCATACATATCAATCCTTTTCTAAGTGCCTGGAGATAAAACAAAATCACTGCATAGGAATGGCCACTCTTTTTACCATAAGAATAAACGGTCTAATGATACCCATGTTACTTGTCTATCCCAGATCTTCAATGCTTACAGCACAATCGGTCATTCCGTCAAATTTCTTGACCAAACCGGAAAATTTATGTGTTAAAACCCCCATGTAAGGCCTCTTTAATGGTTTAAAAGATTCCTTAACACACAGTGTGACAAGAATATAGCAAGCATACCGTATTAATAACCAGTCTGAACGCGACTGAACTTGCAACTCTAAACCAGAGATCTCTTGTTCGTTGATCTTTGAAGGTTAAATTGTTTATTTGGGTTGTGCGATTTTCTGTTACAATTTTTGACTTAAATACACACGTAATAATAATAATTAAATAACCAGCTTTTAAAGGCTGTCGGTATGAAAAAATTCAATGCTGGCGGTATGAAAGGCAATAAAAGCTAACATTTTTTTATAAGTGTAACAAACATCTGTAGTATTTTGTTAAAGTCGTTTGATGCTTGGGTTTTGTTTTGATTGACAATCATTGTTTGCCCCTGATGCTAGACCTGTCGATCCCTATATTCCAATGTCGTTTGTTACGTCATCAAGTACTTAATTTAGCATATTGCCTCGTGTTATTTTTTTTAATATCGAAGTACCGAAAGTTTAACTGAAATTATTGGTACTAAAGCTGATTGATTTAATTTACTAATTCGACATAATTGCAGTGATAATCAGTTGGTAAGCAGCGTTTCGTAACTTCTACGGTTCTTTTATATTTCTGAGGCTGTTTTGGACGTATTTAAAAGAGTTGATACGAAAGCAGTGTCAGCTAAATGATAGTTTAAAGCTTAATATGGACTAGGAGGGTTTGCAACTAACAGAATCGAGTTACACACAAGCCACAAAGACAAATATTTTTGTATCGCGAGCACGTTCATACCGGTAAGTTCTAAGAGAGTCTATAGGTCTGACGCATTTTTACGTGTAAGCTTGATGCGTCCTTTACACAGCATTGCATCGGAACTGAACAAGATAGCGGATACGTGTTGAATATATATTATATAACATACTTTACATACACAATTAGTCTTTTACCGAACAAAAGCACGATAAAATAAAGCCAATAAAGGTGATAGAGAATGTATCACTTACTGAAATCAATTATATAAAAGTAAAATACATGTTAATGGTATTCTGTATAAATAAATGCATACCACGCAAGATGAATTTCAGTGACACTCTGTATTATAAATATTTATTTGACAAAACAAAATGTTAAGCATAGTCTATATAAATGGGAACTGTTTTGACATTTTAAAATTCCTTTAATCTTGCTGAACAGAATGTATTCGAAATTAAACTTTTATATAATATTGTAACATATGGTGACATTTGTGCACAATCCATTTGAATATCTTTGGTGTTGTGTCGCCTTTTAGCCAAAAAGGTGACAGATCGAAACCAGCCGTAGGAAGCGCTTGTTTCCAACAAAACATAAACGCCATAGACTGTGTGATTAAGTTTAACTGGGTAACGCCAAGCCGTACGGGTGAAAACAACTTATGTATGCGCTATGAAATGACGTTCATATTTTTTTTCCGAAGTGAAAACGCAATTGAAGCGATGATAAGGGCATTCGTCCAAAACTACTAATGTACCGTTTCACAATATATTACATGCAACATAGCCGTTATTTGAGAGTTTGTTCACACATCAAGGTATATTTAATACACATGTTAATCAGTTCGTTAACCTTCCGATTAACGCTTTCCTATTAGGCATACCGACCAAACATTATATGTAATTGCATAAGATACCTTCCAGTTACCATAAATGTATCAATGTTTGCATACCGTCACAGCCCCACAAACCCCGTTTTCCGTGTTCCTGTGCCGTATTTTTTTTTATTTGTCATTAATTAATTCCGGGGAAAAAATAAATAAACTAAACTAATGGTCGGTACTGTGCAAAAGAGAAAAATGATGAATTATTTCTCCATAGCATGCTTACACTATAAACTTAGTTGGATTATACTTAGTTGTACATCCAATAATAAATTGCCGGGCTGTTTTATATATAACGCCAAGCTCAGGCGCTACAGCCGACACAAACGGCGTTTCGTGACCGTAGTTTAGACTTTCATAACTCTTCTTGATATCTTCAAGCAAAGGCAACCAAGATTTTCCTCCAAGGTCAAATGAGTCGTATTTATATCCAAACAATTCTTGGTAGTAGTATGAGTTACGAATCGTCCATGAACCCTTGTTTAAAGTGACATAACTCGGGTTCATTGAGGCATTACAGAAGGGGGACATCGGCCAATCAAATGATCCAGATATATCAGGACGTTTTGTGAAGTTATACGTTGCGTCATCCTGATGAAGAAATCATGAATTAGTGACATTTTTAGCGAATGGGATTTGAGGTCGATGTGATAAGTCAGAGGTCGGCAACATTTTGTTCTTAAGAGCGTCATTAACCGATATTTCACAAAATACACTCAACGGACATCTCTTAAACCCAGTGGATATTATTGGGTTTTACTAAAGCTGAATACATCACATATGTAAAACACGCTGCAATTGCTCCAGTAACCCAACGGTCGGCGCTAATTAAAACTAAAGATTACCGTGCGAAAAATGCTCGTCTTCGTTTTTCCATTCGGAGAAATAAAATATGTTATTCTACTTCATATCCGCAGTCAAATTGTCCAAGCTATTGTATTTAAGAGTTTAAAAATTAAACAGTGTTGGACTCATTGTCCACGCGGGGGATTGAAAGGCAATGTAAAACTGATAATCGTCAGAACACTTTTAACAGAAAAAAAACAGAAAGACAACATAGATAACATAGCATTGTTGTTACACTCAAACAAAAAAAAACAAACAGAAAAGAACAAACAGAAATGATCCGCAAACAGAAAGTTAGCATTGTTGTTACACTGTGTTGTGCATGGTTTACACATTGGTACCGTGTTGTTACACATTGGTACCGTGTGTTAAGTCCATTAATCCAGTAGACTAAATCAAGCAAATAGCGGCTGATTTTGAGCCATACAATATTTCGACTGTCGGCGAAGCGTTACCATATCAGCGGCAAGACACAAACAAGTGATAACTTCACATCTTTAATTTGCACAACGACCAAACCTTGTAGCCCTGCAGGAAACTTTCCTTTGTCCAATCTTGTTGTCTCAGCAACTCCCTTGTATGTCGATACAGCGCAAGTACCCTGTCAACCTGACTGTGGTGTAGAAAGAACATTGGATCGAAGGCAGCGAAATCGGTGTCTATCATACTGTACAAGCAGTCTTTCTTTGTTACGTTTGACTCTTTTTTCGCAACACACATGCAGTTGTGAATCTGAATCATATGTTTGTTATGTCAGCGTAATGCAACCTCACATAGAATCGATTTAAATATTTAGTTAAAACTAATGGATTTAGAATTTTATTAGATGTCAAGTTTAGATGCCGCAACTTTTTGTGTGAATGTTGTGATGTTTAACGACCAGGTCATTTTTCCCTTAAGCCATGGGTATTCACTAACCTGTTTCACTACTGTAGTTTTGCCGTTTTATACTGACTACTTAACTTTAAATAATTGCGCCATTTTACTTAAATGTAAAAAAGTAGCAAAACGAAACTAGGTCGTAAACACCTTGTACAACTATAATATGATTCAAATATCCAGTAAACACTTTACAGATCATGCATTGTATTTAGTCTTGCTTATGACCCATATTACGTTATATCTTATGCACTATCTTATGTTGATTAAAAAATCTGTAATTAAATCCTGAAGAAAAAATAACTATAGTGAAACAGCTTACCTGGTCGTGGGACCTAACTTCAGTTTTGTCAAACTTCTCAAATGTCGGCATTATCAAGGCTTCAATTATATTCTTGGTCATCAGTATTTGCTTTCTGTAGCCCTTTGGTTTCACAGCACGGTAATTATATCTACGTAAGGTATGATATTAATATTTATCTCACGATTTTTTTGTTTTCCGTTCTGAATGGGTATAAAAGGGCAGTTCTCGTTAAACCTTAAAAGTTGTATAGCATTTTTATTGGTTATTGTATATCGAGTACGCTGTATATTTTTATTGGTTATTCCATATTTAGTACGCTGAGTATTATTGAATACCTCAAGCGAATACTGGTTAACACTTGTCTTAGTTTTTATTAACATTTTTTATTTTATTAAAACTCTTTATTGAGTATTGTACATAGTTGACGGCGTTTTAAATAATGTGTTTCAGCAAGAAGAAACAAAAGGAATCCTGAGTTATTATTACGAATAATATAATAAAAAAAGAAAATGTTCAATCGAGTTAAATCGTGTGGTGTTAGCTAGTATTGATTGGATTTACAACGGATAACATGGATTTTAAAAAAGTGTTGGTTTACTCTTGGTTAAAACTCTCTAGTTTAAAAAGTATACTGTTTTATCTTGCATATCTAGATCGTAGGCCTACTAAATATATATATATATAATGCGCGGAATGTTTAAGCCGATTATAACATGTTTATTTCTGTGGACGATTTTAGTTCACTAAGTTACCAAATAATTTTTTCTTGTGTACAGTTAAAACTTAATTGAGAAGTAAAAATTTTACTTTAATTTAAAAAATCGTCTTCGCCTGTCATGCGCTCGACATAAAATTTACTTACACAATTTTATCCTTTAAACCTTAAATTTTAGGTTTTTACATATATTAGTCAAGTTAGTTTCTACATTTAAAAGCTTATTTCAACTTGTAAGCTCCTTGTAGAAGTTCTCGGACATACAAAACACCCCTGTCAAAGCGTTTGACAAATAAAAATAAAAAATCGGACAAAGACAATATGTGTCCCTTTTATATATGAAAATAGGGTAAAGGTTATATAGTGACAACAATAACCATAAAGTTGGTTAAAAACTCACAAAGTTTTATTGTGAACTGGGGCATGGCTTGGTATGTAAGTCCTGAAGAACGGATTAGTAACATATTTCTTTAATACTGGATCAAGAATGGTCCGGTTCTTGACCAATTCTGGAATATCTTTGTAGTGGGGATCCAACCAATCCCAATATGGTATGCCAAGGGTCTTATTTTTCATGTGGCGAGATATTCCTAGCATAAAAGTTTTTAAAAATGAGGTATATCACAATAAATTACTCCATGGTAATTGTTGAAAAAAGATTGGAACATTGCACCATAGGTTGGGTAAGCCCGTACTATGGGGAAGTGAAGCAATAATCTGCCGCTGTTCGATAATTCATAGTCATTACAATCTTTGTAATCTATACGTATTCTATGATAAAACGCTGTCTCAATACAGGCCTGTTGAGGTGTAAGAGATATTTTTTAAACTTATGGTAAAACAAAAGGTTGTTATGTATGTCCAAAGTCCTGTAATATGCATTTGACATATCCACTAACACATTTTGCGACATACGAACCCATTTCCAGTTGCACCACCATCAGCCGGTGCCATGCCAGAAACATCGGGTGATGGTGCCAGCTGCAGTGTCCGTTCTTGTGTCCTTTGATACCATGGCTGTACCATGGACACCTGTACGGCCACCCGTGCCACTTGACCAAGCTCTGTAAGTGAAGAGGTATGTCAAAACCTAGTTACCTTTTTTAATTAAACTAATAGTCCGAACTGATTGCTACCGACTTTAAGGGAATACACTCCTTCGATATTTCACCGACCCATAAGAATAGCTTTCGCTTTAACTGTAATTCCACTTTATACAACACGAACATTTACGTAATAACGATGTCTATGGCGTACAACTAATTAAATTGATTTCTATGCGTGATCCATCTGTAATGTTGTAAGCAAAATTCTGTTAGGGGCCATTTGTTCACATCGCAAAATCTTAGCCTAAATTTTTAAAAAAGCTGCCTTTTGTAAGGATTAAGTAATGGCGCTTTTCGTGAGATCATTTTGTATTGAGAGATAGGGAGACTTGTTGCACGCGTCCTATATAAGAAACATTATAATAGAAATAACGTACCCACTGTTGTATTTCCGAAGCTCTTACAGTATGTTATACGTATTGTTGGTGTAATTTAAAAAAAGCATTGTCATTTTGGATCAAAACATTCGTTACGTGCCTTACCCATAGAATAGGGCGGAGAAACCAGCATTTGGTTTCAATCCCGCAATCTCGCTGGCTAACTTACCATGAAGCCAAAAAGGGAATTGTCGTTTTTGAACTTGGTGAACCCTTGGATGAAGTCATGCAAGTCTTCTTTGGAGAGTGATCGAATGTTTTTACGAATGCGAAAAGCTGTAAATGTTGATAGATGAATGATAATCAATCAGTACTGACAGTGCAAGGAAAAGTATATAGTCTGTGCGAATCCTACTTCCCACAAGAATTGGTTTGCTGTGGGTTCTACTGTTAATGGCCGTAAGGTACCGATAGACAGGAATTTCGATATAAAATATAACTTAGTTACAAGATTCGAAACTTAGCAAGTGAAAATCGGTGAAGCAACTTCCTATCCTTTGTAGGAAGCTGTTGTAGGCCCCTTGCCTATTGTAGTAGATTGTTCCTGTATGTCCCAGGTAAGCCAGTTACAACACCTGATGCGATTTGCTAAATCCTACGCGCTGTCTCGACTCTCAAAGGTGCGTTAATTAATTGAGGCTTTTAGAGTAAACGACCTCGACTTTACTACTGTCTGCTGTGGTTTGCCGATCAAAGCTTCATTAGTTTTATAACTCCCCACCGGTTGGTCTGGTGGTTTAGTGTGACGCCTTCAATTGAAAGGTTAAGGGTTCAAAAAGGTCGCTAGCTAGCCGGTTGTGTCCTTGGGCAAGGCACTTAACAACACACTGCAATAGCTCCGTCAACCCGACGGTGGGCGCGAGGCGATCTGACGATTGCTAGTATGTTAGTTTTCCCATTCACGGGGATAAATATGAATTACCTATCTATGTTATCCATCAATTGTATTGAGCAATTAAGGCGATTAACTTAGTAGATTATCAGTTACGAGTTAAATTATTAGATCTTTCTACGATATAGATTTCGGGTAATCGTCACATACAAGATGTTTTTAATGCGTTAGGAGCTCTCTCTTTTCTTCAAGCCAAAGTGAAATAAACTTTTTAGCCAAAGTATTCGACAGCTGCGGTAATAATCGTAAACCTAACAATAATAGTTCAGTGATGAAGCAATGTCAGCGCAAATGCCTGTTGCCGCGATCATAAATCTTAGGTAAACACATGAGGTCGCTACACCTCAATAAAAGATGGGCTGTCGGACATGCTTAGCTAAGTGCCCTTCCCAAGAAAATAATTTACTAGATAACAATGAGTTTCATACAATTTCGTGAAAAGACGACGAACTAAAGAATTTTGTTCGGCCAAAAACAAAGTAGTAGAGCGATTGTGTTATATCGACTATTGTTCGCACCCTTACCAGCGAATAAAAATTTGTAATTCCTGATCGTACACCTTAAAGCCACATTAAAACGCAAAAAATGACCCAAATACTTTTTAAACGTTTCAGGCCTGAAATATTTTAATGCATAAAAATATTTGAATTAAACAAAAACCGGCAACAACAATGTTAAAAACTTACGTCTAAGGACTTCTGAGCAGGATCTTGATTGGCTTCCGGCTCCTATACATCGGTTGTTGGCTGGCCTGCCTAGCCTTGTCTTACAAAGTCGTTCTCTGTGTTGCACTCCACCCCAGTCCGATTTGATGCATTCACTCCAACTCGACCATGCCCCGAATATGGCTGTAAACGTGGAAAATTGGATGAGATTCAATGCAAGTATTCGTTACAGTGCGTGGAAAGATGCATTGCTCAATGACAAAATGGACTTGAGCAGCTTCTATAGATTCCAACATTTAAGTAATGTTCTGACCCTTAAATAGATCTAACATGTGTAAAGTAAGGAAATATTTGAAAAAAAAATTCGTTAATCACCTTTGACACATGATCGCTCGTTCCTGGCCATGATATACCCGCGCCTGCAAGTACAAGTACAACAGCCCGTCAAAACGTTGTAGACCTTTCCATGTTGGCAGTTTAAATAGAAACAGGAACTGTCGGCTGTAAATTTAGATCAAAACTAGAAAGTGTTAACCACGTTAACCAACACTATTTTTTGTTACGGTATATCTAATACATAATAGATCTAAAACCTCTAAAAGGTTCTATTTATTGTTTTATTCTTGCTATTATAAGGCGTTAAAGACAATCTATTACTGTTTTGTATGCGATTAAGTTTTGGGGGATTTATCGGAAATGTTTTTGGTAGGTCAGGGGTCTCTTTTCTTTTTTCCGGATCTTTTTTCTTGACATTGAAATTAACCATTAATTTGTGGTAGCTTAACATTTTTTAGATGTTTTATTCACGTGGTTATAGTGTATTCTATTTGCTAATTAATTTTATATTTTAGGGGATTCATGTGGTTGTGGAGCTCGCTATAGTTAAAGTTTATTTGGTATTGTCGTCGTTAGCTGCTGGGTTGAGGCTTAACCTGACGTTCTAGCGAGCCGCGCTGTGGCCAAGGTTGACCTTTAAAACCACTGGACGCTTTAAACCACATAACACTGCCTCCGTCTAATACTCTTGGTTTTGGAATCTAAGTCAAAGTCTCAGCATAAAGTTTATTCTCCATCTTAAACACACACGTCATACAGTCATAGTATCAGTTTGATAGTTAGTTTCGTTTTCGTTATATCTTTTCTTATCAACCACAATCGGTTATATAGGACGTGGATAGAAAAGTGCTCTGGGGCAATACAAAGCCAACAGACAGAACTTTTTAATTGTTCTGTGAAAATTACTCTTAACTGTTTACAAGCGGAGAATAACATGTCAAAAAAACAATAATACACGCGGGAAGCAGCCAATAAAACAATTAAAACACGTATAAGCTGACGTTGTCTTTTCCGTCGTCGAACAGGCGCTATACATATTTTAATATACATAAAAGTATAAACTTGCGGATGCAACAACACTTCCTTTTTTCCACGTTTTTTTTTAACTTTTGAATAATATAAACCAGATCACGTTGTGCATCCCGGAAGTTCAGGCGAAATGATCGTCAAATTGATCGGTCCACGATTCCACACAGTCTTGAAAATTTGACATGGTAATTTCTGCTAATACTAGGAACATGGTTGGGCGAAAAAATACAGGGCTAGACAATTGTGCATAACGGTTTGGTGCATTGTATGTGAGTGTGGAAGCGTGATATAAATGTAAAAATATAGTGAATGTGTCGTCTTATTTCAAGGTAGCAACGCCACGACTTGCATAACATTAGCCCTTTTTAAATATGTGCCAGCAAATTAAAACAAAACCGGAGCGTCATGTGGCTCGTGTCAAACGGGGAATAAAAAAACAAAGCGAACAGTCAAACGAAGAAACAAAAAAAAAACGAGTGACCTGTGATATAGGTTTTACGACTCGAATTAGATAACGAAGATAAACTCGCTCGGGAGTATTTCTAGCAGTAGACACAGGCAATCAAACGTATGCCGTAGAACGTCATTAAACTGTGCGGTGTTTGTAAAATCCTGTTTTACACCCGAAACATATTCGGAACATCCGACACATTAAGTGAGAGGCGATTAGACAATTAGACATCGCATATTACATGCGGCGCGATTACCATAGCTATACAGAAGTATGCTTGCATGGTTCAGTAAGCTGATTGACGTTTGATAGACGTCGTAAGGCGTAGGCCTATACGCCCACCTATTTCCACAGGCTGAGCGCGAACACTACGGTTGTGGGGCAATTAATAGACTTGGCCCGAGAAGAAACAATAATATGGCGCGGTGAGAACTAGTATAACCGCGAGAACGACGCATCGTTTGCGCAAAAGAACAATAAGACGGAGCGATTGATGCCTAGTAGGCTCCATCACTGAACAGACCCATAGACGGACAGTCCAAAATCAATACTCGTTTGACATATATGCGCGTATTAGACCGAATGAATGCGCGTTGCATGGCATGATTAACTTAGGGTCATGATAGCATAATCGTTAAAGCGTTACTGACCTTGTCTAAGACGGATTGTATGCAGAATGTGAGAATCTTCGATTGTACGCGTATGGTACAAGAACCGCTGAATAAGCGAGTTTGCTCTTTGTGTTTGTAAGAAGTCTGTAGAGTGAAACACCGAGATTATACATTCTTGCAATAGCCTATAGTATTATCGAACCAATCCAGAACCACTATAATATTTGCAATTCGTTAAAGATTAAAAAAACTAAATGGGATAAAAGAATATCTATATAAAACAAAAATAAATAACAATACAATCCTTTTAAACGTTCGTAAAAGTATCGGCGTCATTTCTTCTTTCGTCGACAGATTTCTTCGACGATGCCTTGAACTTGAGTTGAATAGATAGCGTTGTCTTTTTGAATGGCTGCCAACATCGACCAGCGAAATCGGGGCGTTTCGTACTTGCTTCTTAAAGTTAATTTGACGTTGCTTCTTAAAACTGGTAGCTGTGTCTTTCAGGTTTCTTGTCGACGTCTCGACTCGATGAAAACTCACAGTCCGTGCACAAAGGAGATGACTTGAGACTTGACCAACTCGTCGTTGCGAATAAAATTGAAACTTCGAATTGAAGTTCATGTCGAAAATTGTCCGCTTGTTTTGGTCGGTTTCTTAAAGTTTTGTTGAAAGCGGTTTCTTCTTAAAACAAGATTGGGTCACACACTCTTCTCGAGAAAGTTGCGCGTTCAAATCACGTCGGGCTCAACAATGTGGAGCTCGCTATAGTTAAAGTTTATTTGGTATTGTCGTCGTTAGCTGCTGGGTTGAGGCTTAACCTGACGTTCTAGCGAGCCGCGCTGTGGCCAAGGTTGACCTTTAAAACCACTGGACGCTTTAAACCACATAACACTGCCTCCGTCTAATACTCTTGGTTTTGGAATCTAAGTCAAAGTCTCAGCATAAAGTTTATTCTCCATCTTAAACACACACGTCATACAGTCATAGTATCAGTTTGATAGTTAGTTTCGTTTTCGTTATATCTTTTCTTATCAACCACAATCGGTTATATAGGACGTGGATAGAAAAGTGCTCTGGGGCAATACAAAGCCAACAGACAGAACTTTTTAATTGTTCTGTGAAAATGACTCTTAACTGTTTACAAGCGGAGAATAACATGTCAAAAAAACGATAATACACGCGGGAAGCAGCCAATAAAACAATTAAAACACGTATAAGCTGACGTTGTCTTTTCCGTCGTCGAACAGGCGCTATACATATTTTAATATACATAAAAGTATAAACTTGCGGATGCAACATGGTAAATCGGGATATATACAGAGTTCAATTGTTTTTTTCTTCGTTTAGTTTATTTTTCTTCAACTTTTTTTTAACAATTTCAGTGAACTGGTTCCCCAAATATTGGCTGCTAAAGAATAATCGCCGTTATGAAGTAAACTAAAAATAGAAGGTAAAATCAAAATGCGTTCTTTCGTAGTGAAGGGAACCTATAATGATTGTGAGCAACATGACCTAATAAGCATTATGCTGTGGCTCTATGCAAGTTTAAAAACAAGTTTAAGAAATGTTACAAAAATACATGTATATACACATTTTATAATAAAATTGTTTTCTTTTAAATTTAACAAAATTGTACGTAATATTTGCAAAATACCATTTTTTTTAATTATATTTTGAACGGTGTAAGTTTTAAACCCGCCATGAGTCCCATGGACTTGAATACATTGCGATAATTCATTTTGTCGATTTTTTGTTTATGTTTCTTTGAGGATACTGTTATTTATCCTCGTCTGTGGAAGAAAGCTGTTTGTAAAAATGGGTGATCGTCAAATCACCTCGTGCAACCCAACCCACACGGTATTTTGGTGTGTTTAATAAATAATTAGTTTCTTTTATGCCCTGGATATAGTAAGTACTTGCGACATAGCTTAATTTTACCGATACAGGTATTTAATCAAAGTCCGATCAGAACATGTTGTCAAAATGGTTTTAACAATACACACTTACCGCTGCAGTTACTGTATAGGTACGAATAAAGGGCCGTGTTGAGTGGAACTCTGTCAAAAGCCACTAAATCTTCACTCGGTATTAATTTATCATCAGAAAACACTATAGAACCGTTCTTGTATTGACCTGTATAAATGGATATTAAATGTATTTTTTAAAGCGTTAATTTGAATCCAACTTGAAGAAGGGTAAACACAGGAAGAATCACATACGTTCTAGATACGCTACATTTCCTTCTAGTATTTATGAGTCCCATATGGAAAAATGGGACACATATTGTTTTTGTCCATTTTTTTTTTTTTCCGTCAAACTCTTGACAGGCATGGCATGTCGCCCCGGCATCTACCAGAAGAAATATTGGAACGCAATAAAACTTTGTTATTTGTTAGATAAAATGGTCTAGATTCTGGGACGCTAAAAACCAAAACGATAGTTTTTTCTAAATAAAATAGCTTTTGGGGGCATCACCTTGAACGACTGGTACAATTTTAATTTTGGTGGGATGTAAGTGATTTGTTCAAATGTAAGTGTTTTAGCCACTGATTTAACATTTAAAAACTATATAGGGGAAATACCCTAAAAAAATAAGATTTTGTCCTGAAATCATAATTAGGCCGGGCATGCCATGTCGCCCGACATCTACCAAAAAAGAGTAATAAAATCTCAATAAAAATTGTGATTTATTAGACAATATGGTTAAGATATGCAAAATTCATAATTTTGGGTGATAAATCCAGGGGAATTCCCCGGGGACAGTAAAAACCAAACGGATATTCTGTTTTAAAAATAGTATTTTTGGGTATAGCGCTAGAACGGCTGCTTCATTTTTAATCGATTTGATGAAATGTAAGTGCATTTAAGAATTGTTAGATAACATAAACATGGATAACAAGATTGTTACCTCAGGGACCCATTTATGCTCGCAGAAACAAACTACAAACTCGGTGTATAAAATACAAATTGTGGTTAGGGACTTTGTAGCAAGGATATATAGCATACAAAATGTGTTTTACAAATAGTGGTGGCTTACACGTGGTTGATACTCTCTAGTTCTCTATATGTTTAATACATTTCTTTATTTCTTTATTTATTCATTTCTTAATATTGGGCAATATCCATTATTTGCCTCGCTCATACAGCTAGTTGTGCTACCAAAATCTTTCCGGTAATACAATAAATTGATTTTTACGACTTTAGACAAAGGAAATAGAATAGCCCGGTTACCATGGCCATTGATAGATTGTAGCTATGTGCGTTAGGCGTGGGAAAGCATAACTGATGGCTTGTGTGTATATTTCTTTTTGGAATTTCGCCGATTTTTACATTACATTACAAATATACACAAAATCAAACAACTGACAGGTACTTTTATAAATATTTGTCGTTATATTTTTTAAACTTGTTGTTCACTTTTTATATGGGCGAGTTTTAACATTCAAACAATGAGCCCGAAATTTTACTATTATCTTACCCTCCGGCTTGGTAAAAGGCACTAATGACATCATCAAAACGAAGAAACAGATCCGCAAGACGTCCATTTTATACATAGAGACAATCTTCAACGCTGTAACGTGTAACAATTTGCAAGATAAATATCAGTTTACGTATCCGCTTTAACAGAATAATGATGCAGTGGTTTAAATAAAACAAACAATGTAAACCTTGTCAGTTGGTTCACCTGAAAATTTACAACGCATGGTTAATGTTTTCATTTTTTAAACTGCTAAACTTACCGCGGTCCAACTATGCATACCTTGTAGATCTTGTTTTAGGATACTGTTATTTAAATAAAGCCCATGGCAGTCTGTGGCCGCAACCAACATTATAACCTCACCAAAGTAAGTATATTAGTTCAAGAACAAATCCTTAGCTGACTGAATATATATATATATATATATATATTTATAGTTTTTTTATTGCAAGCAGAAACGGATGAGTTTCGAGTATATACCAATAAAGGACAAAGTACTTACGGCACAGGCGCCGACTATGCAGGAAATAAATCAGTTCTCTGTTCCACGTACAATGGACGCCAATTGAGCTCAAAATGTGTGATTGGCCATTCCCATGGTCTTATAAATAAATTTTAGTTTAGTTTATTCATGTTTTGCCCGGGTTTTTAAAAATGGCAAACGAATATTATCCCGATACAGCAACGGGAAAAGACGGCAAAACGAACAGTCGTTAAAACACGTCAGTGAAAAAATGGATATAAATTAATAAATATAGCGGACGCGGCCGCCAAACCTACGTGAAAGAACAATCAATAAACGCATATGTTCTCTAGTTATCACACCGAAGACTTTTTCCACGTGCAGTTAAAAACTAACATTCGTGTGAGATTTACGAACATTTCACCATATATGTTTTATTTAAATTGAAGCATATTGTCAAGCGCCGCAGTGAAAATAAGCTATGTTCCTAAATCAGTCCGATTTAGTTTTTCACGGCTACGTTTCAGTACATAAATTTACATTTTAACATATCGGGGTCATGGTATCTAACAATTCTTAAAGTTTCATTCCGATTTGACGATTCCTTGTTGGAGATTTTAGGGCGATATGGCATGCCTGTTACAATCATGATTTAGGAACAAATAAATATCAATCCTTTCCTAAGTGACTTGGCTAAAGATAAAACAAAATCACTGCATAGGAATGACCACTATTTTTACCATAAGAATAAACGGTCTAATGATACCCATGTTACTTGTCTATCCCAGAACTTCAATGCTTACAGCCCAACCGGACATTTCCGACAAATTTCTTGGACAAACCGTGAAATGTACAAATATCCTGATATTCCCACAGAAGAATACCACCGTAATATGTGTTTAAACTTCCCAGTAAGGTCTCCTATATGGTGCAACCTAAATTTGCACCGATTCCTTAACAGTGTGACAAGAATAGGCTATAGCAAGCATATCTTATTAATAAATAGTCAAAACGCGACTGAACTTGGAAACTCTAAACCAGAGATCTCTTGTTCGTTGATGGTTGGATTGTTTATTTGGGTTGTGCGATTTTCTGTTTCAATTTTGGACTTAAATACACACGCAATAATTATTAATAAATAACCAGCTTACCCACTGTCTACGCGTAGATTAATAAAAATCAGTATATACGCGATGTCAAAAGAAGAATGAGTAGAAAAGGAAAAAAACACGAGGTTCACGCAATTATAGAACTATTCATCATTACGCAAAATGACATCACAATAGATAAAAAATAAATTTTGTTATCCCTAAAACATTAGGATTTACAGATTTATATCGCCTTTTTTTGTGACACCATTGTTATCTTCTGCCTCGTGCAAAAAGTTATTGCCAGACAAAAATCCCGATTTATAATTTCATACTGCAGTAAAACTACCACCCAGCAATCCATAAAATATTTTGGCCCCAAACTCTGGCACCAACTTCCCACCAGTATCCGTGATATTAAGTTATTTACGAAATTTATTAAAGTAGTAAAACAACACCTCTTGGATGATCCTCACCTTCTTCCTTAACCATTGTTAATTTATTTAATATCATATGATTTTTAAACCCTCCCTTATAATGGCCCACTTTTACAATTCCTTGTAACTCATCTCAGTAAAAATAATTCTTGGTTAACATACATAATCTTATCTATATCTAAGCTTATTCTTATAATATCCGAACCCATTCTTAAATTCCCTTTTACTATCACACCACTAGTATATTTTACCTATTGTTCTACCATTCTTTTCTAACTCTTTCATGTTTTGATTTGTTTATTCTTTGTGGTCTTTGTTGTATCACCTCAATCTTTTAATGTAACACCTGCAATAGATGTTATTTTTTTAATACACCACTTTATCTTTGTCCACATGATTACTCACCAATTCGTTCCACCATATTACGCTGCAGGCTGTAACTGTTACATGGTAAGCCGATGGCAATATTATTTTGAAGTGGATTTTTGTTGATGTTTAAATTTAGCCGGCCCTAACAGTTACCTTGTATCTAAAATGCTCCACATTCAACCACCGCTAATATAGCGCACTAGCTCACCTGCACCCGCATGTATCACTTACAAGTAAAACCCTTTTTCTTTCTCTTTCTTTTACTATTGTTTTATTTAAGAACCCTACTGTCCAGATTTTCTATTTTTCAGAGCATCGGGAGATCTAGTGACGGCAGGAGGATCTTCTGTTGTTGTGGCGTCACTATAAATCATCATCTCAAGAATTTATTTTTCCGGAACTTGCTGCAGAGTTTATTCATTTTTCATTTTTATTTAATATTAGTTTTGTCAGTTAGGCAGTCTTTGCCTACTTATTGTTTGTACTATGCATAATTGTTATGCATACTTAAAGTGCAATATTGTTTTGCACAAAATATGTTTTTCTACATAATTTAAATTATTTATAAAGTGCAATATTGTTTTGCACAATAATGTTTTTTCTAATTAATTTTAATTATTTATTTATATATTTTATTTTTAATTAATATACTTTTAAATGCCTCGGTAAGTGTTGCACTTGAAACTTTTCAGTGGAATTTCATTTTTGGGGTTTTTCTTTTTCCACTGCGGCCCACACTTTCCGGGCCACCCCATCTCCTAAAGCCGGCTCCCCCATTGCACGGGTCGCTTCACCGCACACTTTTCTTCGAGGCTTAGTGCAATTTTTATTTTATAAACAATTAATTAATTATTTTTAATATTTTTTAATTTTTTTAATTGGGTTTAGCGGCCACGTCAAATTATACAGAATTTTAATAGTCTATTTTTTAGACGTGTTCTAACGACTGTCGTTTTGCTTTTTTTCCCGTTTTCCAAATTGTTACCGATAGTCCCGCTTCGTGTTTTCATCATGGAAACAAAAATATAAACTAAACTAACTAAGTTTAAGCTTTTTAAAAAGTAGCTGTAAGATATCTCACCTAATTTGACCTGTGTAATATGCTTTAATATTTATTTTTTTAGTATGTATAGAAGTAAAGTTACTATTTAAAACATTTAAATGCCTTATGTTTGCTAATAACTTAACATAGAAGTGAAACATAAGTCTAAGTTGGAAGTACGTTTTGGCACTGCTGGAGTTCAGTCATCAAATCGAAGAGATTAAAAAGCAATTCAAGGCTGTAGGTATGAAAGGCAACAAAAGCTAATTTTTTTTGTAAGTGTAATATAGTAACATCTGTAGTATTTTGTTAAAGTCGTTTGATGCTTGGGTGTTGTTTTGATTGACAATCATTGTTTGCCCCTGATGCTAGACCTGTCGATCCCTATATTTCAATGTCGGTTGTTACGTCATCAAGTACTTAATTTAGCATATTGCCTCGTGTTATTGTATTTTTCCACCATAGTACGGAATGTTTAACTGAAATTATTGGTACTGAAGCTGATTGATTTAATTTACTAATTCGACATAATTGCGGTGATAATCAGTTGGTAAGCAGCGTTTCGTAACTTCCACTGTTCTTTTATATTTCTTAGGCTTTTTTGATCGTATTTAAAACAGTTAATACGAAAGCAGTGTCAGCTAAATGATAGTTTAAAGCTTAATATGGACTATAGGAGGGTTTAAAACTGGAAGCCGAAAAGACAAAGCTGAAAGCCAAACGAAAGAAATTGTATATAATCAAGTTTCAAACTACTAATAAAGATGTGATAATTACTAAAATTCCACAGCAGCTGCCTAACAGAATCGAGCTACACACAAGCCACAAAGACAAATATTTTTTTATCACGAGCACGTTTATACCGGTAAGTTCTAAGAGAATCTCTAGGTCTGACACATTTTTACGTGTAAGCTTGATGCGCCCTTTACACAGCATTGCAACCATAGAGATACTAATATACACTAGGGTGGCCTTTTTTAAATAATTGATAATGCTGCATTGTTGTAAAATGAATTAATTTGCCGTGCAATGGCTGTGTTGCCATACAAATAATAGTTTATTTTTTTATAATTGGTATTTAACTGAACGTACTTTTGAGTTTTAAGAAAAAAATAAAAATTATTTACTACCAAACTTTATTTCCCATATATTTAAAGTGCAATATTTATTAAACTTTGGCATTTTAATGCATCATATTTATTAAATAAATTTGCATGCGCAACACTAGACCAGACGACGTTTAAGTCGTCAACTATTTCTTCGTGCGAAAAAGTCCACAGAAACGTTTAAAGTTGTAGCCTATTTTAATACCTACGTACCACGAGGTCCGACACTCTCTTTGAAATATACACCGGATATATATATCCAATGTTACTGTATTTGACGCAAACGGCACTTTACGCTGCCACGTTACATTATATAACTGTGCCAACAGTAGCGCGTCGGACCGTCAGCAGGAATGGTGCAAGATCGAAACCTGCCGATGCTTAGTGCGTGTAACCCAACAATGGGCGCGTGGGTCAATTAAATAAGAATATCCTATCCCCGTTAAACTTAAGCTTACACTTTTACTTTTAGAAAATGATACCAGTACGGTTAGTGGATATGGTTATTTCTTGTTCTGCGTGGGGCTGCACAAAACGTCAAATCAAGACTGCAACGTGGAGTTTTCATAGGTACATTGTTTAAAGCATAATAATATACAAATATACCACATACACGAAGTTAAACTGCATCACTTTAAATTCAGATTACCAAAAAATAAAGAGCAACTGGAACAATGGCTGTTAGCACTTAAAAGAGAGAAATTCTTCCCAACAAAGTATTCATATATATGCTCGGAACATTTTGTTGCTGACGATTTCTATGGTAGAGTGCGAAAACGACTTAAGTCAGTAAGTCATTTTTTACCAGTACTCCAGCCTTTTGGCAAGAGATTAGTGACGTTAGTTGTAGTAAGCTTAAATATTTTTTCCCAGAAAAAAGAAAAAAAGAAGGGAGATCGGCTAGATAGTCGAGCTGTGGTACCTGAAAAAAATTCAAATTTATACAGAGTCATAATGTTTTAAAAGATCAACTACTGTAATACTGGTATAGTCCAAAACAAAAGATAGAAAACATAAAACGAAAGTTAATCAAAATAAGAAAGCGAAAAAAGTGTTACTTGTGCAGAAATGCAGGGCTACAAAACAAGTTAAAGGTTTAAAAGAGCTGTTAGTCAAAGCCAAAAATAAAAAATACTTAGAAGACAAGCCATTTGATATATTGACCTCAAACTTTGGAGATACCGCGGTAGAACTATTTTGTACAAATATCTCAAAAAATAGTGGCAAAAAAGTGAAATATACAGAAAAAATTTAAAAATTTGCTATGACCCTTCATACATACTCCCCAAAGGCCTACCAATTCATTCGAAAACACCTAACATTACCACACCCAAGAACTTTGTCAAAGTGGTTATCTGTCTTTAAAGGTAATGCTGGAATTACTGCAGAATCCATTGAAGCCATTAAAAATAAGCAAGCCAAGATGGATTACAAATTATATTATTCACTCATATTGGATGAAATGGCAATCAAAAAGCAAGTGGAATGGAATGGGAAGGAGTATACAGGATTTATAAACTTAGGAGAAAATTTAGATGACGATTCACTACCTGTTGCAGCAAACGCCCTTGTGTTTATGCTGGTTCCAATTAATGCAAACTGAAAAATTCCAATAGCTTATGCAGAATTAGTGCGGAAGATGTTGTCCTGTCTGCATGACAATGATGGCTGTGGGAGCAACCAGAGTATGTTAAATGAATTACGAGTACCTGTGAGATATCCAATTAAGCAAAGTTGTTTTCTTCACCCAGATAATCCCAATCAAAAAATCTCTGTCTTTTTAGATAATTGTCATATGTTTAAGTTGATGCGGAATCTTCTTGCTCAAAAAAAGCTGTTGCAAAATTCCACTACAGGCCAACATATAAAATGGGATTATATAACCAACTTGCACAATATACAAACAAAGGAAGGTCTAAAGCTGGCTAATAAATTAAAACGGAATTATATTGAGTACGGAACACAAAAAATGAAGGTCAATCTTGCAGTACAAACCTTGAGTGCTTCCACTGGTAAAGCTATCCAGTGTCTTAGACAGCTTGGCTATGCACAGTGTTAAGGTACTGCAGAAACTGAACTTCATTATGCTTACTGACCGCCTGTTTGACGTAATGAACTCTAAAAACCCGCTGGAAAAAGGCAACAAAGCACCTCTGAAAAAAATCGAATAAACAAATTTGGTTACCATTTTTAAGCACAGCAAAAGAATATTTAAGTAACCTTATGTGTGACGGCAATTATCTGTACAAAAGCCAGCGCAAAACAGCCATTGTTGGCTACATGTTAAATATTGAATCCCTTAATCAACTATTTGATACACTTGTTGAAAGCGGGAAATTACAATATCTCTTAACTTACAAGTTTAGCCAAGAATTTTTGGAATTATTTTTTGGGGGCATTAGAGGGGCCAATGGTTGGAACAACAACCCTACATGTCAGCAGTTCAAATCCGCCTGCAGAAAGCTGCTGAGTTTAACTGATGACATGTTAGTAACAGCCGGAAATTGTTCCCAATCAGCAGAGTTTACCACAAGCCTTTTTTTCTATTTTAGCACCAATCC
Organism: Ciona savignyi; assembly: GCA_000149265.1. Taxonomy (NCBI): domain Eukaryota; kingdom Metazoa; phylum Chordata; class Ascidiacea; order Phlebobranchia; family Cionidae; genus Ciona; species Ciona savignyi. The sequence continues at coordinate 305,095 of CH003179.1, forward strand.
AAATGGCATCGCCTAATATCGATATTGAACGGACATACAACCTTGATTCAGACATATCAGACCAAAATGCAACTGATCATACGTATCTGCAAACATGTTACTTCTTGACTGGTACATATTTGTCACCGATGATAGAAACTATAGTGATGTACATATCAGGATTTGTTGCAAAAAAATTAATACCAAAGTTACTTTGCAACATTAGCATCAACTCACTGTACACCACAGTACCTCCAGAACATGACCAAAGGTTTATACTCATCTCTATCAAAGACAACAATGGTTTAACTTACACAACATGAGATTTGACTAAAGTAAACAATGACAACTGAAAAAGTTTATCGGAGATATATTAAAACAACTGGACATCCCCCAAATATCAGAGGTTTAGAGGGTGCAATTTGCTCCTGTGTTCTAACACACCTGCAGAGTGAAAAGTTTTTATTTAATTCCTTGGAAACCCACATGTTCGACACAGATCCAACGGATAACCACAGGATAACACTCATCAAAAAAATAATTAAACTATACCTTACAATAAGATTTCATCACGAAGCAAAGGTGTACACATCCAAAATCAGAGGACGCAATCAACGACAACAATTCCATAGAGCCATTCAATTTAAACACCAATAATATTAAACTGGAACATCAATTTTACTGAAATAATATCAATTAAATTACCATAGTTTATTTTTTTAAATTTCGTTTTAGTTTTATTTTGTCTATATTCTACTTTTTACGGTACTCTAATACCCTATATTATATTTATAAATGCATTTTACAGTAAATATATACTTTTTATTTTAATATTTAATGTAGTTTTTAACCAGTTTTAGTTTATGCAAAAGTGCGTACCGGTTCTCCTGTCTAGCTTACTCTAAGGTGAATTAAAAAAGCTTTTTTTTTTTATATAAAATAGGTTTAAAACTGAATTAACAACTGATATATATCAGCAAAGCATGTATATTTATTAGAAAACAAATTCACTGCACATTTGTTAACTATTTAACATACCTGGGTAAATCCGCACCAAACACGTGTCGGAACTCTTGCCGTGCAAAGCTTCAAAATGGCGGCCACCATTTTTTTTTTTTTTTTTCCCATTTTTTAAAAATGTGCTACACGTTAAGTCGTTTACATGCAAGCGTAGCATATTAATACTTCTGCCTTGTAAACACTGGTCCACTTGAAATATTGTAAACTCTATCAAGCGTGAAGTTTGATCACGTGGATATTTAAACCAATCAATCCATTTAATTTTTTTTTTTTTTTTTTTTTTTTGCGGTAGTTTATTGCAAAGGGCGTTAGACTAATACAAAACGGCGGCAAAGTACAGATATGGCAAAAACAGCAGGGAAAATATATGAACATAATACTTCACATGAGCCCAGACCATTTTGAATTGTGTTTCCATAGGGTGTTGTTACTAATAGCGGCCATTTTTTCCGAAAGTTTTACATTTGCCACAAAATCAATAAATGCATTTACAAAGGGACTTATTTTTTGGATTTTACTACGATAGATAATATATCTTGCACATAAAATAAGGCAATTCAGCAGATTACTGTTATTTTCGGGGGCTCCGAATATCATGTTCGTGTGGCTCAGTGAAAGCGGTATTCTTAAATTAGCAGCAATCCAATTTTCGGTTTCGTTCCAAAACTTGACGGTGTGTATGCAGGTACAAAATAGATGGGTAAGTGTTTCCGGCTCAGTGAGGCACATTTCACATTTATCTGAATCAATTATCTTTAATTTATATAGTTGCGAGTTTGTTACAATGGCTCTGAGATTCAGTTTAATTTGGAATGAGCGAAGGCGTGTTTCAATAGTTGATTTGTAAGTATTGATGTATATATTACTCCAGAAGGAGCCGTCAACATCTTTAAAGTTGCACTCCAGTTCCCATTGCAATTGGTATTTTCGAGGCTTCGTTACCACATGTTCGAGGGCTACGTTGTAAGTCTTTACTTGTTGATTTTGTTTCAAACCATTGGCGGCTGGTTTCTGGTGCATCGCTGGGAGGAAGAGATGATTCCCGCCAGTTAACTGGCAAGGCCGAGATTATCTGGGCGTACCGCATTTTTTCACTTTCCGTTTCCGAAAGATGATACCTTTGCATTAAAGTTTCGAAGCTGTGAATTTGGCCGGTTTCCGAAAGGATGTCTCCGAACACGCAGATCCCTGACTTTGCCCAATTCGTAAAAAGTACAGGTTTTCGTTTAACCTGAATGTTTTTGTTTAGCCAGAGTGGTTGGTCATTGGTTGTCATTTGACCTTTTCTTCTAATCATCTTCATCCAGCTCATTACGTTGCTGTGTCAGGTGCGTAGCGGTAGAAGAGTCTTGTAAATTTTGTTGTGTAATGCTAAATTGGAAGAAAGAATTATGTTTAGCGTATCTTGTGAGGTTAGATAAGTTTCTATATCTTTCCATGGAGCGCTATAGTCAGGGTTCATGAATTGTTTTATAAATTTACAGCGGAGACCAGTAATATACGACCGTATGTCAATCATGTTAGTTCCACCTTCTGCAATATTATTTATTAATATAGATCTCTTTGCCCTTTCCCAACCGGAGCCCCAAATAAATCGAAACAGCTCTTTGTTTAAACGACGTACGAATGGTTCTGGTATGTCTGTTGGCACCATGCTAATTCTGTAAAGTAATGTTGGAATTACAAGGCTTTTAATTACGGTAACTCTTCCTAAAAGTGTTAGCCCGCGAGATGACCAGATGTTTAAAATCCTATTAATGTTGTCAATACAAGTATCAAAGTTCAAGTTGAAAATGGATTGCTTTATTTCCCGAGATTGGTATTACCACACCGAGATATTTTAGGGAGTCTGATGGCCATGTTAGTGTTTTCCCATCCAGCGGTTTGAGTATACAGCCTTTTTTAGTTCCGATGTAAAAAGCACATGATTTGTTGGTATTTAGCTTGCATCCTGATAAATGACCATAAAGATCCAAAATGTTCATGCTTGTTTCGATGTCTTCTTGTGAACCGTTCGTAATTATGAGAGAGTCGTCTGCGTACATCGACACTTTAAACCTTAAGCTTCCAATTGATATTCCCTGTAAGTTTTGGCATTGTTGAATTGCAAGACCCAATGTTTCGATAGCAAATAAAAATAGTGTTGGAGAGAGAGGATCACCCTGCCTCACGCCACGTTTAATCGGAAATGGATTCGATAAGTTGTTATTATTTATTATTACTCCATTTGCTTGATTGTACAGTGTCTTGATCATGTGTATTAGGTTTGGTCCAATTCCGAAGTGTTCCAGTGTGGTGAAGAGATATTCCCAGCGTACCGAATCAAATGCCTTTTTTAAGTCCAGTGCAAGCAGTGCTCCGGGCACACGGGCTGTATCTGCATAATCCATTATATCGAATAGAAGTCTTATGCTGTTGGCTATTTGCCGATTCTTTATGAAGCCATTTTGCGTTGGACCGATGACATCTGGAACTAACTTTTTGAGCCGTAGGTTAATCACACTAGACAAAAGTTTGTAATCCACATTAAGCAGAGTAATAGGGCGGTAACTGTCTGTAGAGGCTGCTTCTTTTCCCGGTTTTAAAATCAGAGTTATAACCCCAGTATTTGACGAATCTGGCAATTTCGCTTGCGCAAATGATCACCCTTACAGTTTTCATAAAAATGTCTTTTATGTCTTTCCAGAAAGTTTTGTAAAATTCAGCTGTATAGCCATCAAGACCAGGCGATTTATTGTTCTTCACTGTTGCGTAAGTGCGTGTGTAACATTTAGTTTCGAGTTATTTCGTTTTCGCATTGTTCTTTTTTGTCCGAAGCAATCTTAGGAATCCTTAGAACTTTAAGGAACTTATCAAAATCCACTTTCGTTATGTTATCAGTAGTAGGTGCATAAAGGTCACGGAAGAAATTGTGCAATGACTCCAATATCCTCGATGGTTCCGATATTGATTCCTGTTCCGTGTTGAGACAGCGTATTACTTTTTTGCTAGTGTTGGTTTTTTCTAGTCCTAAGAAATACTTCGTGTTTTTCTCCCCTTGCTCGGCCCACCTTGCACGGCTTCGGACCATTGCCCCCTTGCTGTTTAGGTCGGCAAGTTCGTCGAGTTGCATTTGAGTTGCTCTTAGCGTTGCAGCCAGTGTAACCGCTTCGCTGGTATTTGCATTTGCTATCTCACTTGACGTTAACGAAAGGGCGTTTTCAAGTTGTTGTTGTTTTTTCCTGTTCTTTCGTTTTTTTAATTGCGCTATATTGAATGCAATGGCCCCTTAGAACAGCCTTCAACGTGTTCCACAGAGTCCCTGGTGAAACCCCACACATTCTCATTGTGTAATTTAAAGTCTGAGATTTTGTCTTTAATCAGGTTGACGAAATTTTCGTCATGAAGCAACATGTTGTTGAATTTCCAGTAACCACGACCTCGGTCTCGTTCATCAGTTTGAATTTCTGCTGTGACAATCTGATGATCGGAATGAACACTGGGTACAATGCTTGCCGAAATTGTTCTACCGGATAGACTTTGGGACAATAAAATAAAGTCTATTCGGCTTCCGACTACTGGAGACTTTGATAATCTTGTGAATTGTTTTTTTGTCTGGGTGAAGTATTCTAAATATATCAAGTAACTGAAAATGGCACATTATCTCAGATAGATGTCTTCTTGCTTGTGAATTATGGTGTAGCGCGCTTCCACCGACTTTATCTAATTCATCGGAGATTATTGTGTTGAAGTCTCCAGCGGCAATTATGTCAGTATTTTTATATTTGTTTAGGTTGTTCGTGAGAGTTTTCCAAAATTTCGCTTCAAATTTATTTGGTGCATAAATACATACCCCAGTAGCCTAAAGGTAATGTTGTTTAAGTGACGTTAGCTAACAACGTCCTATCTTCGGGATCGAGTGTTGTATCATTAATATTAACCTTTTGACTTTTAGGTACTAATAGAGCCACCCCAGCGGATCTATTTGTACCATTTGCGAAAAATTATTTAACCTCCCCATTCCATTTTCCACTGTTTTTTAAATTCTTTTGTACAATGTGTTTCTTGTAACAAAATCATATTGTATTTCTTACCTTTAAGGTAATGGAATATTGCTCTTCGTTTTTTCTTATTTCTAATTCCTGCCACATTGAACGAAGCAATTTGTAAACGGCTCGCCATTAATATTCTTTAAGATGTAGCATTTCTTCCCGAGTCTATCCAGTTGAATACGGCTCCGCAGCGACATTTCGTGGATGATTTTTTTGATTTGCATTCGCTCCCGGCATATCCACAAACACAAGAGAATATAACATTTTTACATTCTGGGTTGCTGCAATCTTTATAATTTCCAGGTGACGTTTCAATACTGAGTGTGCCACAGGCGCAGATGATTGAGTCGGCATCACAGGTTAAACAACTGACTATACGTGTTGATTTCTTCAGCTCGGGTTGGAACTCTTTACAGCAGGGCAATATTAGCATACGCTCCCTGCAGACTGCACAATTGGTTGTGGTTTGGGACATGTCGACTAAAAAGCGAGCGTCATTATTGCAACATGGTTTGGCAACTTTGTATTCTGATGCGCAGTTAAAACAATGAAATTTGTTGTTTTCTTCTTGTATTAGACCTTCTCGGTTACATTTAGGACATCGGACCTCCATGTTATTGACGTTGAGGCTCATTGATTTTGTTGCCGGCAAGGGAACCGCTTCAGGGCTGCTAAGAGCGCGTTTATTTCCTCTGTTTTCCTGCGATATTTTAATTTCTTTCAGGCCAGAATTGGCGTCTTTTTTGGCATGATTGTGTTGGAATTGAGTGCCTTCAGCAAGGCTTGCTTCTTTAACCATTTTGCCATCAGTTTGTGCAGCACCGACACGTGCTCGAGGGCTGTTCTCGGGGATCGTTGTGCTGGCTTCAACTGCTTTGCTCTCCAGTTTAGGAAAATCCAATTCGCGCATTTTACATTCAGATTGTTTATGTCCTGGCTCCTGACAATATTTACATGTGCGAACTTGGCCGGTATATGTCACATACAATTCAAAATCGTTGATGTTAATATAGCTCGGTATGGGGTTTAAATTTAAATCTTCTTTTGACACCGATAATATTCTCATACACCAGATATAAGCCCTAGCTTGTTGAGTTTGCTTTGTACGTTGTGAACAGGAAGGTAGTTCTTTTCAAAAAAGGCCTTAATTTCGTCGTTTTTTAGTGGCACTGGTACCCATCCAATAGCTATATTGATTTTTGAGCTTTCATACAATCGCACAAATTTGATCTTTTCGTTTCTTTGTAGCATATCCGCCAATTTCATTACACTTTCTCGGTCTGTACAGGTGAAATCCACTAGATTCCCCTTTCTTTCGGCTATTCCCTTCAGCTTTTCCACCGAAAAATTCACTTCTTTAATAAGGTCACATAATTCCGACCCTGACATCAGTTTAAACGTTCTTGCTGCTAAGCAGTTAGGCCTCTTTAACTCTGAGACCTTGTGTGCAATCGATGCATACGTTTTCTCCGCCATTTTTCGCACCCGCACGCTAGCCGTGCAAATCGTGAATGGGCGGCCACCATAGAGACAACAATTACGCAACAGTAATGCCGCCCCTAGTGTATATTAGTGTCTCTATGATTGCAACGGAGTACTGAACAAGATAGCAGATACGTGTTGAATATATATTATATAACATACTTGACATACAATATACCATACTTGACACACAATTAATTTTTTACCGAATACAAGCACGATAAAACAAAGCCAATGAAGGTGATACAGAATGTATCACTTACTGAAAGCAATTATGAAAAAGTAAAATACATGTCAATAGTATTCTGTATAAATAAATGCATAACAGGCAACAAATGCATAACATTCTGCATTATAAATATTTATTTGACAAAACAAAATGTTAAGCATAGTCTATATAAATGGGAACTGTTATTGACATTTTAAAATTCCTTTAATCTTGCTGAACAGAATGTATTCGAAATTAAACTTTTATATAATATTGTAACAGATGGTGACATTTGTGCACAATTCATTCGAATATCTTTGGTGTTGCGTCGCCCTTTAGCCCAAAAGGTGACAGATCGAAACCGGCCGTAGGAAGCGCTTGTTTCCAACAAAACATAAACGCCATAGACTGTGTGATTTTAAGTTTAACTGGGCAACGCCAAACCGTAAGGGTGAAAACAACTTATGTTTGCGCTAAGAAATGACGTTCATATTTTTTCCGAAGTGAAAGCGCAATTGGAGCGATGCTATTTGTCCAAAACTGCTAATGTACCGGTTTACAATATATTGCATACGACAGAGCCGTTATTTGAGAGTTTGTTCACACATCAAGCTATATTTAATACACGTGTTAATCAGTTTGTTAACCTTCCGATTAACGCTTTCATATTAGGCATACCGACCAAACATTATATGTAATTGCATAAGATTCCTTCATTTACCATAAATATATCAATGTTTGCATACCGTCACTGCCCCACAAACCCCGTTTCCGTGTTCCTGTTTCGTGTTTTTGTTTCATTTGTCATTAACTAATTCCGGGGGAAAAATAAACAAACTAAACTAATGGTCGGTACTGTGCAAAAGAGAAATGGTGAATTATTTCTTCATAACATGCTTACACTTTAAACCTATTAGGCCTATATTCAGTTGTACATCTAGAATTAAATTGCCGGGATGTTTTATATATAACGCCAAGCTCAGGCGCTACAGCCGACACAAACGGCGTCTCGTGACCGTAGTTTAGACTTTTATAACTCTTCTTGATATCTTCAAGCAAAGGCAACCAAGATTTTCCTCCAAGGTCAAATGAGTCGTATTTATATCAAAACATTTCTTGGTAGTAGTATGAGTTACGAATCGTCCATGAACCCTTGTTTAAAGTGACATAACTCGGGTTCATTGAGGCATTACAGAAGGGGGACATCGGCCAATCAAATGATCGAGATATATCAGGACGTTTTGTAAAGTTATACGTTGCGTCATCCTGATGAAGAAATCATGAATTAGTGACATTTTTAGCGAATGGGATTTGAGGTCAATGTGATAAGTCAGAGGTCGGCAACATTTTGTTTTTTAAGAGCGTCATTAACCGATATTTCACAAAATACACTCAACGGACATCTCTTAAACCCAGTGGATTTTATTGGGTTTTACTAAAGCTGAATACATCAAATATGTAAAACAAGCTGCAGGTGCTCCAGTAAACCAACGGTCGGCGCTAATTATGGGTCCCATTTGAAAAAATGGGACACATATTGTTTTTGTCCGTTTTTTTTTCTTTTTGTTTTTTTTTCGTCAAACGCTGGACAGGCATGGCATGGCGTCCCGACATCTACCAGAAGAGTTAATGGAATCGCAATGAAACTTTGTGATTTATTGGAAAACATGGTCTAGATATGCACAAACCAAAATTTTGGGTGATAAATTCAGGGGAATTCCCCTGAGACGTTAAAAACCAAAACGGTATTTTTCTAAAATATTAGCTTATTTGGGCATAACGTTTAAACGACGCTTCCAATTTGACTCAGATTTGCTGGAATGTAAGTGTATTAGTCACTGATTTAACACTTAGAAAAAAATAAAAAAAATACCTAGGAAAATACCCTAAAAAATAAGATTTTGTTTTAAATCATGATAGTGATAGGCATGCCATGTCGCTCCGACATCTACCAAAAGGAGTTATGGAATCGCAATGAAACTTGGTGATCTGCTAGATAACATGGTCTAGATATGTAGAAAACAAAATTTTGAACGACTGATACAATTTGAATCAGATTGGGTGGAATGTAAGTGCATTAGTCACTGATTTAACACTTTAAAAAAAATAAAAAATTACCTAGGGTAATTCTCCTAAAAACGAAGATATGTTCCTGAATTATGATTGTGACAGGCATGCCATATCGCACTGACATCTCCAACAAGGAGTCGAAAAATCACATTAAAACTATAAGAATTGTTATATAACATGGCCAACATATGTAAAAACAAAAACTTATCTACTAAACCTAGGGGAATTCCCTAAAACCATGAAAAACTAAATCGGGTTGTTTTGGCAATTTAGCTTTATTTCATTACAGCGCTTAAAAAACATTTACGGTTATTTTTCTAAAAAAATAGCTTTTCGGAAAATAGCCTTTAACCGACTGCTCTAATTTTGATCAGATTTTGTGGAATGCTAGATCGTTAGCCACCCAGTGTCACTTAAAGGAAAGAAAACATTTACTTAGGGTAACTTCCTTAAAAACGAAGATATGTTCCTGACTCATGATTGTGACAAGCATGCCACATTGCACTGACATCTCCAACAAGGATTCGTCAAATCGGATTAAAACGTTAAGAATTGATAGTTAACATGACCCACATATGTAAAAACATAAACTTATTTACCAAGCCCATGGGAAATTCTCCGAAGCCATTAAAAACTAAATCGAACTGTTTGAGGAATTTAGCTTCATTTCAATACAGCACTTAAAAAAAGCTTTAATTTAAAACATTTGTGATGAAATCTTTGTAAATCTATCACGATTGTTCTTTTTTACCTACACAAGGAGAAGAAGTTTGGTTTGATAACTATGGGACCCATGAGTTTATGCTTGCAGAAACAAAAACTACATACACAGTGTATAAAATACAAAATGTGGTTAGGGACCCTGTAGCATAAATATATATGGCATGCAACATGTGTTTTACAAATAGTGTTGGTTAAACACGTGGTTGACACTCTCTAGTTTAAAACATTTGTTGTAAAACCTTCGTAAATCTAACACGAATGTTTTTTTTACCTACACTTGGAGAAGAAGTTAGGTTTGATAACTATGGGACCCATGCGTTTATGCTTGCAGAAACAAACTACATACTCGGTGTATAAAATACTAATTATGGTTAGGGACCCTGTAGCATGAGTATATGGCATACAACATGTATTTTACAAATAGTGTTGGTTAAACACGTGGTTGACAGTCTCTAGTTAAAACTGAAGATTGCCTTGTGAATAAATTCTAGTCCTCGTTTTTCCATTCAGAGAAATAAATAAAATAGGTTATCCTACTTCCTACCCGCAGTCAAATTGTCCAAGCTATTGTATTTAAGAGTTTAAAAATTAAACAGTGTTGGACTCAAATTCCACGCGGGGGATTGAAAGGCAATGTAAAACTGATGATCGTCAGAACACTTTGTGTCCGCAAACAGAAAGATAGCATTGTTGATACACTGTGTTGTGCAGCATGGTTTACACACTGGTACCGTGTTTGTTTAGTTCATTAACGCAGTAGACTAAATCAAGCAAATAGTCGCTTATTTTGAGCCCTATACAGCATTTCGACTGTCGACGAGGCGTTACCATATCAGCGGCAAGACAAATCACCGCAAACAAGTGACAACTATACATTTTTAATTTGCACAACGATCAAACCTTGTAGCCCTGTAAAAAGCTTTCTTTTGTCCAATCTTGTTGTCCCAGCAACTCCCTTGTATATCGATACAGCGCAAGTACCCGGTCAACCTGGCTGTGGTGTAGAAAAAACATTGGGTCGAAGGCAGCGAAATCGGTGTATACCATACTGTACAAGCAGTCTTCCTTTGTTACTTTTGACTCTTTTGTGGCAACACACATGCAGCCGTGTATCTGAATCATATGATTGTTATGTCAGCGTAATGCAACCTCACATAGAATCGATTTAAATATTTAGTTAAAACTAATGGATTTAGAATTTTATTAGAAAATATGGATGTCAAGTTTAGATGCCGCAACTTTTTCTGTGAATGTTGTGATGTTTAACGACCAGGTCATTTTTCCCTTAAGCCATGGGTATTCACTAACCTGTTTCACTACTGTAGTTTTGCCGTTTTATACTGACTACTTAACTTTAAATAATTTCGCCATTTTACTTAAATGTAAAAAAGTAGCAAAACGAAACTAGGTCGTAAACACCTTGTACAACTATACTATGATTCAAATATCCAATAAACACTTTACAGATCATGCATTGTATTTAGTCTTGCTTATGACCCATATTACGTTATATCTTATGCACTATCTTATGTTGATTAAAAAATCTGTAATTAAATCCCGAAGAAAAAAAACTAAAGTGAAACAGCTTACCTGGTCGTGGGACTTAACTTCAGTTTTGTCAAACTTCTCAAATGTCGGCATTATCAAGGCTTCAATTATATTCTTGGTCATCAGTATTTGCTTTCTGTAGCCCTTTGGTTCCAAAGCACGGTAATTATATCTACATAAGGTATGATATTAATATTTATCTCACGATTTTTTTGTTGTCCGTTCTGGATGGGTATAAAAGGGCAGTTCTCGGTAAACCTTAAAAGTCGTATAGTTTATTTATTGGTTATTGCATATCGAATACGCTGTATATTTTTATTGGTTATCCCAAATTTAGAATGCCAAGTATTATTGAATACCGCAAGCGAATACTGGTTAACTCTTGTCTTAGTTTTTATTAATATTTAATTAAAACTCTTTATTGAGTATTGTACACAGTTGAATGCAGACAGGTCTTACGATTGGCCGATAGAACAAGGAGCAGGGTTTTAACAATATGTGCCATATTTTATAGACGTTTTAAATAATTTGTTTCTGCAAGAAAAAACAAAAGGGTCCCTGAGTTAATAAACCTAAAATTTACGCTTTGTATAATAAAAAAAGAAAATGTCCAATCGAGTTAAATCTGCTGTTGTTACCAAGTATTGATTGGATTTAAAATGGATAACAGAAATTTTAATTTTTTACCATTTTTTTTAAATAGCAAAAAACAGGAGAAAATAGTGGTGGTTTAATTGTGGTTGACACTCTCTAGTTTAAAAATTATATACTCTTGTTTTATATTGCATATCTAGACCGTACTATTTATATATATATATAAATAGTACGGTCTAGATATGTATATATGTTGCATATCTGGATATGTACTTACACAATTTTATCTTTTAAACCCTAAATGTTAGGTTTTACATAATATATTAGTCATGTTAGCTACTACATTTGAAAATGTTTTAATTTGAAAGCTCCTTGTAAAAGTTTTCGGACATACAAAACACCCCTGTCAAAGCGTTTGACAAGTAAAAAGAAAAATATCAGACAAAAACAATATGTGTCCATTTTACATATGAAGATAGGGTAAAGGTTATATAGTAACAACGATAACCATAAAGTTGGTTAAAAACTCACAATGTTTTATTGTGAACTGGAGCATGGCTTGGTATGTAAGTCCTGAAGAACGGATTAGTAACATATTTCTTCAATATTGGATCATAAATGGTCGGGTTCTTTACCAATTCTGGAATATCTTTGTACGTAGGATCCAACCAATCCCAGTATGGTATGCCAAGCGTCTTATTTTTCATATGGCGAGATAAGCCTAGCATAAAAGTATTTGAATAGAAATGAGGTATATCATACTAAATGTATAAAAATCATGGTAATTATGGAAAAAAATTATTGGAAGAATGCAACATAGATTAGGTAAGCCTGTACCATGGGGAAGTAAAGCAATAACCTGCCGTTGTTCGATGATTCGTAGTCATTACAATCTTTGTTATTTATACGTATTTTATCATTAAACGCTGTCTCAACACAGACCTGTTGTGGTGTTAGAGATATTTTCGAAACGTATGGTAAAACAAAAGGGTGTATTGTATGTCCAAAGTCCTGTAATCTGCATTTGACATCCACTGACACAGCTTTGCAACATACAAACCCATTTCCAGTTGTACCACCATTAGCCGGTGCCATGCCAGGAACATCGGATGATGGTGCCAGCTGCAGTGTCCGTTCTTGTGTCCTTTGATACCATGGCTGTACCATGGACACCTGTACGGCCACCCGTGCCACTTGACCAAGCTCTGGGAGTAAAGAGATAAGTCAAAGCATAGTTATTTGTTTCATTAAACTAAAAGTCCGAACTGATTGCTACCGACTTGAGGGGAATACACTTCTTCGATAGTTTACCGACCCATAAGTATAGCTTTCGCTTAAACTGTAATTCCACTTTATACAACACGCACATTTACGTAATGACGTTGTATATGGCGTACAACTAATTAAATTGATTTCTATGCGTGATCGATCTGTAATGTGGCCATGGTATTTAGGTAGCCACCTGCTTATGCATTTTTGTAATAGTGGAGAAAGCTTTTTGAAATAAAGATTGTGCATATTCTGGCTGTTCTGTTAAAAAAGTTTGCAGTGCACGGAGTGTCGAATGTTTTAAGCAAAATTCTTTTAGGGGCGATCTTTTCACATCGCAAAATCTTAGCCTGAATTTTTAAAAAGCTTCCTTTTATAAACATTAAGTAATGGCGCTTTTTGTGAGGTCATTTTGTATTAGGAGATGGGGAGACTTATGTTGCACGCGTCCTATATAAGAAATATTGTAATAAAAACAACGTATCCACTATTGTATTTCCAAAGCTCTTACAGTATGTTATACGTATTGTTGGTATAATTTTAAAAAGCATTGTCATTTCGGATCAAAAAACATTCGCTACGTGCCTTATCCCTAAAATAGACCCGAGAAACTATAAGTTGGTTTTAATCCCGCAATCTCGCCTGCTAACTTACCATGAAGCCAAAAAGGGAATTATCGTTTTTGAACTTGGTGAATCCTTGGATGAGGTCATGCAAGTCTTCATTGGAGAGTGATCGAATGTTTTTACGAATGCGAAAAGCTGTAAATGTTTGATAGATAAATGAAAATTAGTACTGACAGTGCAATGATAAGTATATACTATGTGGGAATCCTACCTACTTCTCACAAGAATTGTTTTTCTGTGGGTTGTACTGTTAATGGCCAAATGGTTTACGCTACCGCTAGACAGAGATTTCGATATAAAATTTGTCTTAGTGACAAGACGATCATGGATTCGAAACTTAGCAGGTGAAAAAAATCAATGAATCAACTTCCTATTCTCCGTAGTGAGCCGTTGCAAGCCGCTTGCCTATTGTAGTTGATTGTTCCTTGTATGCCCCAGGTAAGTCTGTTACAACACCTGATGCGATTTGCACTATCCTACACGCTGTCTCGACTCTCATAGGTGCGTTTGTTAATTGAGGCTCAGCTAAGTGCCTCTCCCAAGAAAATAATTTACTAGATAACAATCAGTTTCGAACAATCCCGTCAAAAGATAACGAACTAAAGAATTCACCAGCGCAAAAAAAATTAAAATTCCTGATCGTATCTTAAAGCCACATTAAAACGCAAAGAAATAACCCAAATAGTTTTTTAAACGGTTCCGGCCTAAGATATGTTAATGCATAAAAATATTTCAATTATAAAATTAAACAAAAACCGGCAACAACAATGTTAGAAACTTACGTCTAAGGACTTCTGAGCAGGATCTTGATTGGCTTCCGGCTCCTATACATCGGTTGTTGGCTGGCCTGCCTAGCCTTGTCTTACAAAGTCGTTCTCTGTGCTGCACTCCACCCCAGTCCGATTTGATGCATTCACTCCAACTCGACCATGCCCCGAATGTGGCTGTAAACGTGGAAGATTGGATGAGATTTACTGCAAATGTTTGTTCCTGTGTGTGGGAAAATGCATTGCCCAATGACAAAATGGACTTAAGCAGCTTCTATAGATTCCAACCTTTAAGTAATGGTCTGACCCTCAATATATCTAACATGTATACCTATCTTTTTAAAGCTCCAGCGGACATAAGCTCTGGTCTTGGAACAAAAGAGGTCAGACTCGTACATGAATTATGTCGTTATACAGGTTTACAAAAGTTCGGCTTGATTGCACCACTGGGAGTAAAGGAAGGAAATATTTGAAAAAAAATATTTGTTAATCACCTTTCACACATGATCGCTTGTTACTGGACACGATATACCCTCGCCTGCAAGTACAAGCACAACACCCCGTCGAAACGTTGTAGACCTTTCCATGTTGGCAATTTAAATAGAAACAGGAACTGTCGGCTGTAATACCCGTAATTAGATTCAAAACTACCGAAAGTGTCAATCACCTTAACCAACACTATTTTTTGTTACGGTATAGCTAATACATAATAGATAAAACCTCTATAAGGTTCTATTTATTGTTTTATTCCCGGCCGGTTGGTCTAGCGGTTAAGTGCGTCGCCTTACAATCGAAAGATTGCAGGTGCAAAACTGGTCGTTAGCTAGTCGGTCGTGTTCGTGAGCAAGGCACTTTACAGACATTGTCTGAACCCAGCAGATTAATGGGTTCTACCAAAATTAAAAAAACTTGTCTATTATATACAACACACTGCAATAGCTCCGGTAACCCGACGATGGGCGCGAGGTGATCTGACGATTGCCCGTGTGATAACCCCCTTGGTTTTTCCATTTACGGGGATAAACATGAATATCCTATCCTAGTCTATCCCATCCTATTCTATTTCTGTTATTATAAGGCGTTGAAGACAACCTATTACTATTTTGTATGCGGTTAAGTTTTTGGGGATTTATCGGAAATGTTTTTGGCAGGTCAGGGGTATTTTTTCTTTTATCCGGATCTTTTTTCTTGACATTGAAATTAACCATTAATTTTTGGTGGCTTAAAGTCTTTAGATGTTTTATACATGTGTTGATAGTGTCTTCTATTTGCTAATTATTTTATATTTTAGGGGATTCATGTGGTAAATCGGGGTATATACAGAGTTCAATTGTTCTTTTCTTTGTTTAGTTTATTCATCTTCAACTTTCTTTACAATTTTAGTGAACTGGTTCCCAAATATTGGCTGCTAAAGAATAATCGCCGTTATGAAGTAAAATAAAAATAGACGGTAAATTCAAATACGTTCCTTCGAAGTAAAGGGAACCTATAATGATTGTGAGCAAAATGAACTAATTAGCATTATGCTGTGGCTCTATGCAAGTTTAAAGACAAATTTAAGAAAGGGTACAAAAATACATGTATATACACATTTTATAATAAAACTGTTTTCTTTTAAATTTAACAAAATTGTACGTAATATTTGCAAGATAACATTTCTTTTTAATTATATTTTGAACGGTGTAAGTTTTAAACCCACCATGATTCCCGTGTACATGCATAGATTGCGTTAAATTATTTTGTCGCATTTTTGTTTATGTTTCTTTGACGATACTGTTATATATCCTTGTCTGTGGAAGAAAGGTGATTGTAAACATGGGTGATCGTCAAATCACCTCGTGCAACCCAACCCACACAGTATTTTGGTGTGTTTAATAAATAATTGATCCCTTTTATGCCCTGGATATAGTTAGTACTTGCGATAGCTTAATTTTACCGGTACACGTATTTAATTAAAGTCCGTTCAGAACACGTTGTCAAAAGGGTTTTAACATGTAGAGAGCCGTTGCAGGTCGCTGCCTATTTCGCTAGATTGTTCCTTGTAGGCATCCAGGTAAGCCGGTTACAACACCTGATGGGATCTGCGATTCCCTACGCGCTATCTCGACTCTCGGAGGTGCGCTAATTATTTGAGGCTTTCTGCGTAAACTTCTCCTTGACTTCTGTGGTTCGTCGATAAACGCCTCATTAGTTTTATAACATCAATTGTATTGAGCAATTAAGGCAATTAACTTAGTACTAATTACGAGTAAATCGTTGGATGTTGCAACGATATAGATTTCAGGTAAAAATGCTCAGTATTCGTCACATACAAGATGTTACTTAATGCGTTAGGACTCTCTCTTAGGAGCTTTCCGTTAGGAGCCTTCCGTCGTCTGGAGCCAAAGTGAAATAAACTTATATAGACAAGGTTATTCGTCAGCTGCGGTAATAATAGTTCAGTGATGACGCAATGTCAGCGCAGATGTCGTCTGCGGCCATCATAAATCTTATGTAAACATAATGAGGTTGCTACAAACAATACACACTTACCTCTGCAGTTACTGTATAGGTACGAATAAAGGGCCGTGTTGAGTGGAACTCTGTCAAAATCAACTAAATCTTTACTCGATGTTGATTTATCATCAGAAAACACAATAGAACCGTTCTTGTATGGACCTGTATAAATGGATATTAAATGTATTTTTTAAAGCGTTAATTTGACCCCAACTTGAAAAAGGATAAACACAGGAAGAATCACATGAAGGGGAATTGTCAGACTGGTGTCCACAGTCCGGTTAGCAAAGCGATTACAGTGTACGTTCTAGGTTCTTTACATTTCCTTACAGAGTCCCATTTGAAAAAATGGGACACATATTGTTTTTGTCCGTTTTTTCCCGTCAAACTCTTGACAAACATGGCTTGTCGCCCCGGCATCTACCAGAAGGAATAATGGAACGCAATGAAACTTTGTCATTTGTTAGATAACATGGTCTAGATATGCAGAAACTAAAATTTTAGGTAACAAATCCAGTGAAATTCCCCTGGGACGCTATAAACCATACCGATAGTTTTTTTTTCCAAAAAATAGCTTTTGGGGGCATAGCCTTGAACGACTGGTCCTTTTGGGGGCATAGCCTTGAACGACTGGTCCTTTTGGGGGCATAGCCTTGAACAACTGGGTATGCAAAATTTATAATTTGGGTTATAAATCCAGGGGAATTCCCCGGGGACAGTAAAAACCAAAACGGTCTTTTGTTTTAAAAAATAGTATTTTTGGGTAAGTGCATTTAAGAATTGTTAGATAACATGAACATGAATAACAAGATTGTTACCTCAGAGACCCATTTTCCTTGCAGAAACACTTGGTGTATAAAATACAAATTGTGGTTACGGACTCTGTAGCATGAATATATAGCATACAAAATGTGTTTTAGAAATAGTGGTGGCTAACCCGTGGTTGACATCCTCTAGTTCTTTATATGTCCAATACATTTATTTATTTATTCATTTCTTAATATAGGGCAATATCCATTATAAGCCTCGCTCATACAGCTAGTTGTGCTACCAAAATCTTTCCGGTGATACAATAAATTGATTTTTACGACTTTAGACAAAGGGAATAGAATAGCCCGGTTACCATGGCCATTGATAGATTGTAGCTATGTGTGTTAGGCGTGGGAAAGTATAACTGATGGCTTGTGTGTATATTTTTTTTTTGGAACTTCGCCCATTTTTACATTTACATTACAAAGATACACAATATCAAACAACTGACAGGTACTCTTATAAATATTTGTCGTTATATTTAAACTTGTTGTTCTCGTTTCATATGGGCGAGTTTTGCCATTCAAAAAATGAGCCCGAAATTTTACTATAAACTTACCCTCCGGCTTGGCAAAAGGCACTGATGACATCATCAAAACGAAGAAACAGACGCGCAAGACGTTCATTTTATACATAGAGACAATCTTTTACGCTGTAACGTGTAACAATTTGCAAGATAAATATCAGTTCTACGTATCCGCTTAAACAAATTAATGATGCAGTGGTTTGAATAAAACAAACAATGTAAACCTTTTTAGTGGTTCACCTGAAAATTTACACCGCATGGCCACTGTTTTTATTTAATCTTACCGCGGCCCCACTATGCATACCTTCTAAATCTTTTTTTAGGATACTGTTATTTAAATAAAGCTCATGGCAGTCTGTGGCCGCAACCAACATTTTAATTTAAAACCTCACCAAAGTAAGTATATTAGTTCAAGAACAAATTCTTAGCTGACTGAAATTTCAAAAATTTATAACATATTTATATATATATTTATTTTTATATTTATTTTTTATTGCAAGCAGAAACGGATAAGTTCCTGAGTATATACCAATAAAGGACAAAGTACTTACGGCACAGGCGCCGACTATGCAGGAAACAAATCATTTTCTTTGTTTCACATACAATGGACGCCAATTGAGCTCAAAATGTGTGATTGGCCAGTCCCCAGTCGGAAAAATTATCTCCGATCAAGCTTGATTTATCCCAACTTTTAGTATGGTCCTAGCATGACGTGCCAGGGTTTGACCAGATATATAGACATGGGTTATGACAGGAAAGGTAACACCTGGCCAAGCATCGGGAAAACATCTATGATTTATAGAAGCGTTCCCTATCGTGGGCCAGAGCTGGATGGGTACCTCGCACCTTACATGACGCTAATTTGTCAAAAGCAAGTTACATAACAGTTAATTCAAATGATTTTTTTATTTTCATTCATTTTCAACACAATTTTCTGCTGCCTTTCCACTGACACGCCTCCTGTCTCTACCACCATCCCAGTCTCCCGCACCGGAAAGCACAATACTGATCTCTGCTGCCAGTTGGTCATGACAACTATCTTTATATTCCGTTTGTTGCAGCACATCTGGAGAATAGATAAGTCATGTCATATTTTTGCTTTTGAAACACAGAAGACACCACTTCAGTGTTCAATGTTCGCAGTGGATTAGCCGGAGATAATTTAAAGACTAATGCGTATTTTTTATCAGTTCACTTTAAAATACCATTTTTGAATCCACTGAATAAAGACAATTGCGTACATCGTTGAGCCAAGTGGATTAATGGGTTTAACTAAAACTGTACATAGAAACATCCCAATAATATACATCACACTACAATAGCCCCGGCAACCAGATGATTGGCATGATACAATCTGACGATTGTCTGTGTGATAACGCCCTTTGTGTTTTACCATTTTCCCGGTCATAAGAATCTATCAATTAAGGAAACATACATGTAAAATGTACATAAATAAAAACAAGTTAACAATACAACCCAGATTACATAAGAAAAATAATAAAGTTATGTTAAAATGTACATAAAATATATGTATTCACACACACACACACATATATTATTAAAAATTACAACTCAAAAGACCAATAAAACATAAATTATAAAGTTAGCAAGCTATCATTTAGCAAATTTTATACCGTACTTACTTGATTCGCACAGAATTGTACAATCATAGGTTATCCAGTTTAATTATAAGTTACATTCTTCTTTAACCAAATCTTGAAGGATTGAACACTCTGAAGGCCACTTGCAAACAGTTTCACTTATCATCCAGTTTTTTGTTACTATACATTGAAAAGTCTGCCATCAACAAATACAATTTTTTTAACATATACCAACGACACGACACTAATCTACTCCAGTAGCTAACAGCTGCCGTAGGCCTTACTATAATTAAAACTAACCTTACACTTTATAACCAACCTTGCACCTGCAACGGAACTGCAGACGTACCGGTAGCCTATTTTACAGCAATGTCCTTAGGAAGAGATGCTAGCTTTAAACCAATCAAAGATACTATAACCCGGTCTCTCTTCTAAACCAATCAAAAACGACGACTTTCAAATTCAAATTCATTTCCCTCCAATTTTAAAGCGAATATGCGAAAATACCATAAACATCATATTTAATATAAATGTTACACTAAACTAATAGATAAATCCGCGAGGCTTAGTGTTGTATTGGCAAAGTGACTGATCGAAAGAGAGCGAAAACTTTTCTCCTGTAAACAGTTGGCATTTTATACTTATTTTTAAATAAATAAATAAAATAAATTAAAAAGCACATCATGTCACAAAACAAGTAAGCTAGGCCTATACGACAACGATAGAAAAAACAGCCGGAATAAAAGGTCCGTAGACAATCAATCAATCGCAATCATCGCTAACGTCGAAGTCGAACATTGAATAAAAATCAGAGTAGTTGAATATTTTAAGAAAAACTTTTCTCAGAGTATTCCCAAATAATCATCGAAGGCCCTTCCGTGATATGTTATCATAGATGTATCAGTGGAACAACCTAAGATAACGCGCTGAAATATCCTAGTTTAATCGTTGCATGGCCATGTCTTGGATAAATCAAAGATAACTCGTCCGGTTCAGTATATGGCCCGGAGATAAGTCGACGATAATTTCTGACTGGGTCACTTGGTCTTATAAATCGGTTGAGTTCAAATATGTGTCGCTGCCCATTCTTTGGTATATTCTGGAAAGAATTGTAGCCTACACACACCTTATTTATTAGCTAACATTGTTGGCAATTTTAATTATTTAAAGTAATGCGGATTTTAATTTATGCTGGTTAGAAGTTTATTTACTTTTTAGATATGTTGAATGCTCTGCACCGACAAATCACCCAATATTAGATTTAAGCTCGCCTGGCTGCTTAATTTAGGTAAAATTGTCAAAGGTGGCAACCTGATTGGACGACATTGATTAAAACCAAAGTAACTGCCAAATAGCGTTGTGGAGTGACTGTGGGTCATTGCGCTCAGATTATTTGTCAAATTTAAATTTGCAAAATGTTGGCCGTAGTGGATTCCATTACTAGTTATGAATTGACTCTTTCGAAAATGGGACACGTATTGCTTTATGTTCGTTCCTTTTTTTAATAAAAAAATCACAGGGGTTTATTGCCCGAACACCCAAACAAAACCGTTTAGGGTTTGATCCTTGGATGATTCCATTGCCTCATGAAATACTAATTAGGTTCCCCAAAAATGAATTAACGGTGTATAGTGTAAGTTCTTATTGATAGAAGGGACCCATAATTGGGATAATTAGCTGGATCTCTTTAATCCATGAAAAATGCCAAAGAAAAAGCTAAGCAGTATTTTATTTGTAGGAAATTTCCCGCATTAAAACCTAGATTTGAGGTTTTAATAAATCTATTATGTTTAACGAATCTATCATATTTTTACCATGTCTGAAAGGTTATTTTGATGCGCCAGCCATAACCCCTAGAAAATTAAATGCCGAAAAAAGAAATTAGTATTTTACGATTCCATGAAAATCCCCTTTAGAATAACCCTAGGCTACATTTTAAGTTGTAAAATATCTAGGTAATGTTTGCTACTACACCTGAAAGTGTATTTCGTTTTAAATATTTCTTCAGGGCGATCTGAGACCGACAAGACACACCTGCCATATGTTTAATAAAAACATTACTTACCTCATATGTGTGTATATACACTTTTTCGTTCTTCTAAAGTGGTGGAGCAGCGGCTAACACACTGACAATCCTCCAAATCTGATCTAAATTGGAGTAGCCGATCAAGAGCTATGCTTAAAAAAGCTTAATGTTTAGAAAAATATGGTGTTTCGGTTTTAATGTCCCAGGAAAATTCCCCTAGATTTTTATCACCCAAACATTTGGTTTATGCAGCTCCAGACCATGTTGTCTTACAAATTACAAAGTTTTATTGCGCTTTCATTACTCCTTGTGGTGATGTCAGGCTAAATGCCATGCCTGTCAAGCATTTGACGAAAAAAAGCTGAAAAACTATATAGGCATGAGTTGACAAACCAAACTTGTTTACCTTGTTTAGTTTAAACATATATACTCTGTTTGATACGTACATGTTTAGACCGTTCTATATAACATTGGTGATAGTTTTAACCCAATTTTAATAGTTTTGTTTCTGTAGGATAAATTGATGATTTCCTTTTAATAAATCCATCTTTTTGTCGATGTACAGTTCAAAATTTAAAAGTATAAAGTTTATCCCAATGAGAAAACTCCTTTTAACGGATTTCGGATGGAAAACAATGCGTTGGATAAAAAATATACTAACAAAAGTAATTAAAAAATGTTTATCGTTTTGAGAACTTAATTAGATGGAATAATAATGTGCAGAATTTATTAAAATTTGGATTATTAGTTTGGTAGTTATATTCTAGACATAATAGCGTTCAATCCAATTGCTTAAATTAATTTGAATACACTTTGTATAAGGTTTATTCCATTTAATAAAGAAAAAATATTAATTAATTTGGAAAAATAAAAATTTTTATTTAGTTCAGAAAATTCCACCAAAAAATATTTTTCATCAAACTTATGTGGGGTGACTGGTCCGTACAAAAGAAGTTTTAAAATCTTATTAAATATTTAGATTTGTTAGCTAACACGATATGGATATGTCGAAACCCAAAACTGTGGTTTTTACATCGAAGAAATTCTCTGAAATCGAAAAAATACAATATCTTATTGTTTGGCCTTTGATTTTCAAGGGATCAAAGTGTCCAACTTATTGGCCCAACTGTAAATTAATTGTGAGTGCCGTTAGTCCACTCATGAAACGTATGAAAGAGTTGTCTTGTCTGTCCAAGATCGTCTAGAAGAAGCATTCAGCTCAAACTAAACTTTCCGAGAAGAAGCTATCATAATATTGATAAATTGAAACCTCAATTTACGATTTTACGCCAGGAGAATTCTTTATAATCGTAAAGCACTGATTTGCACATTTTTAGTACTCTGGGGATCATACATCACAATGAATTTGCCAAATTTAAATTGATTGTGTATGCTGCAAGTACGCATACCAAAAATATTTAAAAAATTAATCATTTTTTTAATAACTTTGGAAAATTCCGACCGAGAACTTCTAGATCATGATGAATTAATTGAATCGATATAAACTTTCATAAGTGATGTGATATGTGATTGGAATAGATATCTTAAACTCGAACATTTAGGGTGTTACTCCAAGAAAAAATCCCTAAAATTGAAAACAATGGTTTACCTGTTTTGGAAATTTCATATTTAGGTTCTATAGCAACTAACTTGTTTATAAAACTGTAAATTGTTTTCCATTACAATTAATTTTAACTGTACATGTATAAAAACTCAGTTACCCAACAGTTTATGCTTGCAGAAACAAAATGTTACAATCGGGCGGTAGTTGACACGAAGTTATAACTCTCTAGTTTACCAGAAAACTTTTTGAAATTACAATGTCAAGCTTGCATTGTTTTATTTAAGGCTTTGAACTGTTTTAATTTTTTGTTTTGGTAAGTAATTTCCGCTGTAAACTGTATATTATTTTAATACAGTATTCATTAATATATCCAATAACAATATATTTAATAGTCTGGCCGGTTAGTCTGGTGGTTAAGTGCTTCGCCTTTCAATCGAAAGGTTACAGGTGCGAAACTGGTCGCTAGCTAGTCGGTTGTGTCCTTGTGCAAGACACTTTACGGACATTGCCCGAACCCAGCGGATAAATGGGTTCTACCAAATTAAAGGAACGTGTCTATCATACACAACACACTGCAATAGCTCCGGTAACGCAGAGGTGGGCGCGAGGTGATCTGACGATTGCCCGTGCGTTAACCCTCTTGGTTTTCCCATTCACGGGGATAAACATAAATATTCTATCCTATCCTATCCTATCCCAACAAATAGTATCAGCGACGAAAAATGCCTTTTCTTTTGTATCTATCAAAAATTCCATATGGCTAGATTTCACACCTTTTCCATTATTATTTTATACTTTTACACATCCTTTTAAATGTGTTTAAAAATGTATATCCAGTGTATTGTACTATGTCGTCGTAAGATATTAATTAGCCTTTTATATCCATGTCAATAATTCAGGAAGGTACGACCGTTTTAAATTCTGCATATCAAACATATCTAATTGCTAAAAACATTTTAAATTTTCCTTTTCCTTTTCCATTATTATGGTGCGTTTAAGCAGATTGATCACTGATATAAGTGGAGATAAGTTTCAGGAAATTTTTCGAAATCGATGGAACATGGATATATACTTAAAACGTCACATACATCAATAGCATCGTATATCCCTATTTATTCCCATGCATGGGAAAACGCAAACATACTTGGAATCGTTAAATTCTACTTAAACACTCAGGGGCTTGATATCACCCGGGTAATCGTCACGGGAATACGCAATGGAGCATTTTCACTTATAAGTCGTCATATAAGCTTGCGTTGTTAACGCACGTTTCGGATGTCTACAGAGCACCGACGGTGGTACCGATGCGAAATTGGAGCCAACGGTTCAGTAATAAGTTTTTAATTGACAGATTATCTTGTATTAGCTTAATATGTACGAAAAGAAATCTAGCGACTATGTTGCTTTCTAAACCACTGCAGTTTTGCTAAACAACGGACCAGTATATGCACTGAATTCTATAGAATCATCCTATTCGTCTCGCCAACATGGTAAGTATGAATTTTAATATAAAACAAAATTTTCTTTAAAGATTTTATTTTTGAAGTTAACCATGAATCAACGATACTGAGTTAATGGATCTGTGAAATAAAGGCGGAATAAAATGTAAGATAAACTGATGTTATCGTGATCAAGTTTACACAGCGGAAACTGGATGTTTCCTAGCTTACCAGTTTTACTCGTCATGTTCCATCATCTCACCAACATCTTCAATGGCGTCCATTTCTGTAATGTTTGTACATATTTTTAAATTACCATCGCTGCTTCAACTCATGAATGGGGTGTTTACAGAACGCACTACGGGTGTTAATTTATATATTTAATTATTACGATAAAAAACTAATACATTCGAACACTATACCTGGCATTTCATTGTTGGCCTGTGCTTGGTTCCAGTACCAGCGTCTCCGTCTGATAAAGCGGCGGCGACCCAATACTGCCTCAGTTGATTCGCTCACCAAGAGGAGCCCGATGGCCAGCAGAAGTACGAAAAGTGACTTGTTCATCTGTAACGAAGTTAACTTTAAACACGGCTAACAGGCGAATCAATAGATATACAAGATAGAGACTTACCGTTGTAGTTAGTTTCCACAAATATGGTTCTCTGTGTTGGTGCTGGTATATTTATAGCCTACTAAACGTGATTTTCATACGCAAACTTTTCTTTTTGTCTCATGATTGACAGTTAGAAAGTGGAAATAACTTTCTATAACGTGACTTCGCACCAAAGATGATCGTCTTTCAATTAAGGAAGCCTTCTTCCTGATTCGTGAACCGTGTTTCGACGAAAAGAGAAAGTGGAAGTCATCAAAGAATCGTGATGCCGCTTGATAGGATGTTTTTTGTTTATACCAGATGCAGCAGAATGTTCTCGAAGCTGCTTAGGCGCTTTTGTGTAAACTGCTGAATCGTTTAATTATTGAATCACCCGATTTGGCCAAACCTAAACAAACCATTTTTTGTAGAGTTTTTAATCCCGTGATTGGCTCGACGTCGAAAGCGTTTTTATGTAATACGACGCTGTAACCATTCGGCTACAAATACATATGGAATGATCTTAGTTTTAAAACTATGGGCTCATCACTAAAAAAGATTTATAAAGACATGAGTTTCTGAATCGCTTACGTAAATCATTCGGCCAGACAACTGTATTTAAATTCTTCGGCCTCATTAATTAACAGTAACTTGTTTTATTCTGTCATACCTAGTAAAATTGTATTTAATTCTCATTCGTTGTATCCAAATTAAAATGCACGAATTTCTGTACAGATGTCAAATTTGCTAGGAAGAAAAATCTAATAATATATAATGACGAACATATCAAATATAAATCTGCACAAATTGTTTTAAATCAAAGGAATAATAATTAAAACAATTTAAACGAAAATGTCAGCTAGGCACCTACAGGTATTAAGTTATTTGAAACAAATACACGTTTTGGTGTCTTCATTGCGGTTATGTGGCCGATAGTAAGCCGATAAAAATTTTGATGCGGGTATGATTGGCTCCAATGGCTCGTTTTAAGAGCAACACGATTTTCATTTTGCAGAAAGCCTTTCCTCCCGCTCTGTATAAAGACGTTTCTCATAGAATCCTGGCAATTAACGTGCATTCAGTGTTTCGTTTATAATAATATAAATTGATTTATGTTTATTGTTTCTATCCAAAAAGCATTGATAACATCCTGCTGCAACGAAACCCAAAACATCTTTCCAAAGCTATCACGATCCCCTGATAGCTTTCTCCTAAGATTCTACACGAATCAGGAAGAAATGCTTCCTCAATTGAAAGACGATCATCTTTGGTGGGATGTCACGTTATAGAAAGTTATTTCCACTTTCTAACTGTCAATCATGAGACCAAAAGAAAAGTTTACACATTCAAATCACGTTTAGTAGGGTATAAATATACCAGCATCACTACAGAGAACCATATTTGTGGAAACTAACTACAAAGGTAAGTCTCTATCTTGTATATTTATTGATTTGTCTGTTAGAGGTGTTAAAATTAACTTCGTTACAGATGAACAAGTCACTTCTCGTACTTCTGCTGGCCATCGGGCTCCTCTTGGTGAGCGAATCAACTGAGGCAGTATTGGGTCGCCGCCGCTTTATCAGACGTAGACGCTGGTACTGGAACCAAGCACAGGCCAACAATGAAATGCCAGGTATAGTGTTCGAATGTATTAATTTTTTATCGCAATAAAATATTAAAATTAACACCCGTAGTGCGTTCTGTAAACACCCCATTCATGAGTTGAAGCAGCGATAGTAATTTAAATTTTTACAAACATTACAGAAATGGACGCCATTGAAAATGCTGAAGAGATGATGGAACATGACGAGTAAAACTGGTAAGCTAGGAATTTTGTGTTTAAACTTGATCGTATTTAATTCCACTTTATATTACTTTTTATTTCACAGATTCATCAAATCAGTATCGTTGAATAGAAGTTCTATTTGAAAATAAAATCTAAAATAACAATTTTTGTTTTAGTTGAAATTTGTTTGTCAGAATATATGCGAGACAATATACACATTTATATAATCGGTTCAAACACTTTATTGGCCTAACTGCGATAGACAAAAATATACTTACTATACACTAAAAAGCGACAACCATGTGTTAATTTAGTAAAATTTGAAATCAGATTGTAATTAAAACTTATATGTGTTACGCCGCCAAAATAGAAGTGATTGGTTACCAATAGTTGCGCAATAGAGGGTTCGGCAATATAACTTGTCTGTATTGATCAACACGTAGTTCAGATTTATTAGGATGGCGTATAACCAATTAAGAACTTTATGCGCGACAGGATGTGACGAATGGTAGCCTCCCTTAGTAATTGCTTTTTAGAGTGTTATGCTAAATAAAATGGTGGCGATTGACCAATGTTTGTTTGGTTAAAAGCAGCATGTGCTAGGCTGCGCGTGGGTGTTCTCGTTAAGCTGTAAAGTTTTGTAATAGTGGTGCAGTGCTTTGTTAAACAAAGTTGTTTGTTCTGCATCTGCTAACTGTTTTGTTGAAAAAAAGGTGCTGATGTACGGAGGGGTATGGGCTCAAAATTGTTAAGTAAAGTTTTGGAGGGTTTTGAGTTTCGGTTGCAGATCCAAGCTTTAATTTTAATTTATGAAAAAATCCAAGACTTCCTATGTCAGGATTTTGAGTGACAGCCGTTTTTGTGAGGTCACTTTGCATTGGAGAGATAGGGAGAATAATTAATTGAACGCCTTTTTTACCAGTCGACTGTTTAACTAAAATAGAAGTTTAAAACAAGTGATGACAATTTGCAGTGACCACAAAATAATCATAGGTATTGGCATACGCACATAATAATTTTGACGTTGCAAACCCTTCGCCCGAAAAGCGATGCACTAACCGACCGAGCTAAACTGTATGAACGATTCAAGTTTTTTTTTGAATAAAGATAGGATAGGTTGGGACATTCATGTTTATCCCTGTTAATGGAAAAACCAAGGGGTTAACACACCGGCAATCGTCAGATCACCTCGCGCCCATCGTCGGGTTACCGGAGCTATTGCAGTGTTTTATGATGTATGATTCACACGTTTCTTTAATTTGTGCTTGCAGTAAACATAGAGGGTGCTGTTTAGAATCCTTCTTGCACATCGTATACAGATATATATAAATAAATAAATAAAAACAACCAACAGGTTAGTCTGGCGGTTTGGTGTGCCTCCTTTTAGGAGAAAGGTTACAAGTAGGCCTATAGCCTATACGAAACTGATCGCTAGCTAGTCGGTTGTGTCCTTGGGCAAGGCACTTAATGGAAATTGCCAGAACCCAGCGAATTAACGGGTTCTACCAAATAAAAGAAATGTCTAAATTATATAACAAAGGGCAATAGTTCCGGTAACCAGGCGGTGGGCGCTAGGTGATCTGACGATTGTCCGTGTGTTAACCGCCTTGGTTTTTCAATTCACGGGGATAAACATGAATATCCTATCCTATCATTAAATTAGTAGAACCCATTAGGCCGCTGGGTTCAGGCAATGTTCGTAAAAGTGGTTTGGCCAAGGACACAACAGACCAGCTAGCGATCAGTTTTGAACCTGCCTATAAAAAAAGAACCTAAATTAGTGTGAGACTGTTATGACCAACGCGAAATACCCCAAAAAACATTACTTTTAGTAAAACAATATATATAAAGAACGGTCGTATGGCCGAATGAATAACTGATGAATTGGCAACTCGATCGCCCATTATGGGCTCAAAACTGACCCCGATATAAAATTGTTTAATTAATTCATTAGGGAAATACCCTAACGAAAAAGCGTGTGTATTTTTTTGTTTTACAGTTTTAGAAACTTTTTGTGTTGGAAAAAACGAATGTAAATGATGACAGAAAGAGGATAAAAAATCACTATCCGCCCTAAAAGACATGCGTCGATTTTAAGCCTCGGAGCTCCAGCTTTTCCGTAGCCTTTCGCAAGGCACAGTGGACATATAACCAGTTAATTGATTGATGATTTAAATTTAGTAGTTGGCTAGTTGCAACGTCTAAATGTTATATATTACACTGCAATGGGAAACCTTTAGAGCATACTACAATACACTTCAATAGTAAAGAATTACCATATGTTTAGACATGCTAAATGAGCACAATTGCGGACTGGTAAAGAGCAGATTTTTCATGACCTCGGACAAAATAATATTAGGACTGAATAAGATTTTTCTTGGCTAAAATATTGAATTTATATCGAAGCCAGTGTGTAACTCAATAAGGATGCCTTTAATTACTACAGAAGAGCTTGGAATGAGCATTTGGAACCCTAACCCTCCAAGAGATACTGTAGTAATTAGAGGTACCGACTTAATAAAGTTACAGGGGGTAAATAATTAGTATAAATTTCCGTTATTCCATATGTTTGTTTAAACTGTTGTCCCTTGACTCGTATAGACAGAAGTCAAATAGGTAAATGGTTTGTGTGTAAAATCGATATTTAGGTAGTTAACTATAAGGATATTTGAGTTTTCTTATTTTAGTACTAAAATCTGCTTTTTCGTCCCTTTGTGCCAAATGCTACACGGTCAGAAAGTAATAAGACATTGGATTTAATAGTACACCTTAATTGGAACTTATGTATAATTAAACTAGTGTCTTGCATGTATGCATGAAGACCTTTTCTAAAGAGTGATTGGGACAAAACAATTGAATAAACCCGATCAACTTGACCATAAGATTTGAGAATGTCAGTGGCAGGTAGTCGACTTCATAGACTGGGTTCTGTATATTCCAGGTAAATGGTTTTTTAACGATAAAGAGTGGAATAGTCCAGTATGGAAAGTACGGCAGCTGCACACTCGAGTTTTTTTTTACCCCCGCGTCTTTGCACACTTGGGTAATTTCACACACGCTCGCAAGCTAGCGATGTTTAAACATAAACATCGTATAATTTCCAACAAACCTGTAAACCTACCTCTGTACATCGGGTAATTTACTGTCAGCAACGTTTTTGTTTTTAAGATTTTGGTAAAACAGTAATGAAAATGAGATTGTGTGCACACTTTAAGTGTGCAATTTTAGACGTTTGCACACTGCACACTTAAATATTTGGCGCTTGCACACTCGAGATCTCGTGGAAAATTGACGTACTTTCCATACGGGGGAATAGTGTTGCTAGCACTGGTATACAAAGCGTAGTGGGTCAGTGCATCGATAAGGTTGCAGCTTTGTAACTAGTAGTCAGCTAGGTTGTTTGTAGGCAAGGCACTAAGTGGACATCGACCAAACCCAAAGGATGGGTTGAACCAAACTTTAAGGAATAACATGTACGACACATTTCAATAGCTTTAGTAACCCAAATGGTAGACATGAGGTAATCTGAGAGTTACCTATATGAGAATTCTCTCTTTTGTATTTTTGAGATTATCTAATGATTGCTTTTTGATTTGGTGATTGGGTTATTCTATTCATGAGGAAAAACTTAAATACCAACTCCTAGAATACCACTATATACCATAATACTACATTTATTTCAAATGAGACAATAATAATTTCCCATATTAAAACAGGATGGCGTAGAATACAATATGATGGGAGAGTGCTAATCAAAAACCATACAAATACTTTATTTCAGAACCAAAGATTTGATTCAGTCAAAAGTGTTGCCTTATGAGGAGAGGCCGATATGGTATGATGTATATAAAGCATTTCCACCACACCGGGAGCCAGTCTATAAACCTCAATCCAGTCCAAACCAGTTTGGGTTGGTTGATGTTGAAGACACAGTGCGTCCAATATTATACAATGAAGATTGGGTTCGTGCGTAAGTGCATAAGTTGATTTATTGCTAATGATTAGGGATGCACAATATAGAATTTCGAATCTTTGAGATTCGAATCTCTAGGGATTCGAATCTTTACAAGCAATTTAATAAGAATAGTTAGGATTGGAAATTATAAACGTAAAATCACGGCTGCGATCCATCGCGCAAGAACACGCGTGATGCCGATTATGAAGACGTCAGCAAATCGTTTCAGCAAGCGTGCGACATTGGATAACTGTGATAAGAAACTTTTGGTGAATCGTCATTGAAGTAAATTCGTAATCTCAAAATTGTGAAATGGCTTCTTCATTCGTATGTAATACCCGTAATGCGTTTCTCCATACCGAAAGTGCATCTATCGTGCAAAATCGTCAGAACATTTTCTAAAGCGGTAGCTCGGAAATACAACGTGCATCAAAGCACAACAAAATTATCTTATCAGTTGTCCCATACACGTGCATCGTGGACAGACGCGCTTAAAACGAACGCACACACAAAGAAAGTAGGTCACGTTTACCAGGCTGTAATCACGTGGTTTATCGCACCTTTAAATATGACGCAATTATTCCAAAGGCAGAAGAGTTATATACAGACTATACACTTTAGTATTTGCAATATATTTTTCACTAAAAACTATGTTTTCAATTAACACAATGAATGATATCCTATGTGTTCAATTATTTAGTTAGGTGATTTTGCAGTGATTAATTTATTATACTTTTTTTACCTAGGTATAACTGTGTTAAATAGTAAATTAATGTTTAATTGTGCAAGGGCAATAACAGCTAGTCTTGATACCAAACTGGGAAAATAAAAATTGTCTGGTGTTTGGGAGCATTTTTCTCAGCCATTCATTGCAATAAAAACCTACTAGACTATTATCCTCCCTTATGGCAGATAGTGTTTAGAGATATTACATATGATTAAAAAAATATGTAATGGTGAAATATTGTTTGACTACGTAAATTGCTATGGATTTCCACCACCAGTTTTCCAATGATGACCATTGATAACAGTGGATATCGTTTTCAATATAGATTTCTTACTTAAATGCAATTAAATAATAAGCAGTCGACTAAATGCTAAAATTTTTAACCAAAATCTTTAAACATAGAAATGTGTATGGCAATCCAGCTTTTTCGAATTTAAACGGCAAAAAGATATCATCATTATTTGTGGGACCACAGGCCAAAAATTACCAGGAAGGCGCCAACTTTTGTCATAGGTATGCTTTTATACTTTAATTTTTCCAAGATTACCATTATGGAAAAGGAATCTTTAACAAAAGATTATATAAAGATATCTTGTGTATATTTTCTTTAGTAACTTTTATACCTTAATTTTTTTTTTATATTACCGCAATAAGCTTAAGAAGGAATGTTGACCGAGATATTAAATAACGATGCCTCACCAGTTTTAAATTCTAAGATTATGTTCTTGGGCACTTAACACACATAGGCCTGACCCGGTGAATTCAAATGGGCCATTTAAATTTTTATTAAATAGGTTTTAATATTTGCGGTTGGTTTATGTCGCAGCCAAAATGATATTTGATCAAAACCGAATGCTTTCTGGTCAATTGTGTCCTTAGGCTAGTCATAGTTGATACCTTTAACCTAGTTTTACGTCAAACTGAAACAGTAGAAACGTCTCAATTATATATGACACTACAATAGCTCAAGTAACCCAACGGTATCCACAAAATAAACTGACAGAACTTCAGCTAACCCTTTTTTATAAAACCAGTTTAGTTTATTAGAAAGTTTTCCATAATAAAACGGCACCCATTATGAAAAGTAAACTTCATATGTAGACTTTTTATTTTGTAGTAAATAGAAAAGTGATGTTAATATGTTGGCAAAGGAATTGGTATTTCTAATTATATACCAAAAATAGTAATTCAATGTAACTTTAACCCTAGATTGAAAAAGTATGAACCATATTTAAACCTTTTTTAATTAACCCTTCAGGTTTATCTTGAAATTTGAAGAACTAAAGAAAACTCATTGTGACCTAAACAATGAAGATTTGTTTCGATTGGCCGAAAAAGAAATGATAGAAATTCAAGATGAAAATCAATAGACTTAACTTCTTTTTTGTTGCATTAAAACACTGCTTTACGACCTCATGTTCACAAGGGTTAAATTAAGTTCTTAAATATCACGCTTAAATTTATCTTGTGTCTATGTTAACCCAGTTCACCACAGTGCAACATAATAATAGGGCATTGTATTTCATCGGCGTAAACCATTGTCTTGTAATAAACACTTTCCTTGAAAGGTTTTTATTTGTTGTCTGCAGTTAGGTCAGCCGGATTAGTGTCAAAACCTGGACTTTAAATTTAGTTAGAACTAAAAGCGTTTAAATTTTCATAAAATGTCATCAATATTTGGAGATTGCTTCGGCAAATCAACTCATGCAAACTTGGTTCATGATAAAATTGTCACCGAAGTTTTATCGGCGGTTCGAACAAGGGGAAAGGTGAGATCTGGTTGTTGATTGCATTAAGTCATTTTGAGGTTTCCAGTTTTTTTTTACGAGATTTTTACTTCATTGAGAAAATGAAATTGTCAATCATACTCTCTATCTGTTCTAATGAGGCTTAATATCACTCTCAGTGTTGACAAACAAATTTCCACAATACACCATTTACCAGTGTTGTCCAGATATTTATCTTGTTATGACCAATATTTTTACTTAGTGCTAACCAATTTTTTCTGTAGTGTTAACCATTTTCACCCCCAATGTTATTGCTGAATTATCCCTGTGTTGAACATGGTATTTTTTCAGTGTTGACCAATACTTCTCTCAAGTATTGACTAAAATCTTTTCTTGGTCATGTTCAATATATATTACCCTCTGTTTATAATTTTTGATCCTCCATGTTAACCACTGCATTTTTCAATGGTAATCAATGCATCTCTTCAGTACTAACAAAAAGATTGTCCATCTGTTAAACCAGAACAATTTTTTCGTGTTGATTTATATATATTTGTATTGCTGATCATTTGCATTTCGCAGTGTTTAATAGAACCTCTGGAATCAGATTTGATCACTGCCAGAAAAAGCCGTTCTTTATGCAAATTAGAAACAGCTGTTGCTGCAGCTCGAAAGAGTGGACTGCTCACAGAATCGAAAGTTTATGCTGAGGAACAAAAAAGGTCAGAGGCTCATGGTAGCACATCGAACTGTTAGACTAAGGGTTATGAGCAGTATAGGATTCTAAATTTTAAAAACAGGTTTTCTTTTGTATCGTACTTACTAACAACAGGTTCCCTAGAAGGTATAATGTCGGTAAAAAAAGCAAGAATTGGATTGGTGATTATCCCGACGTTCCAAGAACGGGTTCGACCGAACCCATGCGAATCTCTTGAATCCCATCATAGGTTATGAGACCGAAACCAAGAGACATTCAATTGTGTTATGTCAAGGGCAAAGACATTGTATGATTCCAGTGAATTACTGGATTAAACAAATTACAGCATTGTCACTACCCTATACATCTCATTGCAATATTTCCTGCAACCCTTACTAAAATGGGTTACAATAACTCACCAAACTAAATGGTTGGAAAAGTTTATTCCATCTTATTTCTGAAAATAATTTATCACAGATTGCTGTCTTGGAAGATCGCTTCCTCAAGATTATTACGATCAGTCTTATCTGAAGATCCGACTCGGATCCGGCCTGAGATCGAACAGTTCAAGAAGTTTAATCTTCTGGATGAAGATGGGTTGCTAAGAAGAGCGGAGAGCACTTTGTATCTTCTTCAGGTTTGTTAACCCCTGCTGCACTACATTTCTCCAATTTAGTAAAGATATTGTTTAAATTAAATGTGGATTTGATTACCTCATAAGGTACTGTCACCATTGCCTTGACTGTGAGCATGTGGTTTACAACTGTGCAACTAGACAAGCTACTGTATATCTATTATGTACCTTGCTTTTAAACCGCAATAAAAGTGATCAGTGTGAAGATTAAATTAAGCACCTGTCTGACCAGGTTCTTACTAGTCCAGTGATATGAAAACTTTGCGCACTGTTGACTGGTTTTAATTTAGGCATTTTATTGTGTACTTTTGTGCAGGCTTGAATAT
Source organism: Ciona savignyi (assembly GCA_000149265.1). Lineage (NCBI taxonomy): Eukaryota > Metazoa > Chordata > Ascidiacea > Phlebobranchia > Cionidae > Ciona > Ciona savignyi. The sequence continues at coordinate 340,321 of CH003179.1, forward strand.
GCTTATGCTTGTTAATGCACGAAACATTATGCAATAAGATAAATTACAAATTCTCAGGAACCAGCACCACATTAAACATCTTTGATCTTGGCTATACAGTCCGACATGTACTTTTTTAAGACTTTTCAACAAATGCATTAAAAATTATTTTATTAAGTTAAAAAATATTTTTCTGCAGATTGTACAAACCATACAAGAGGCAATTGATCATCAAAATATTCAGGATTTGGTCTCTGCTATTAAAATTTGCAAAGAATTCAAATCATGTGATAACATTGATGAAAAACTTCTAAAGCGCTTATCGAACTTGAAGAAAAAAGCAAAATCTTTAATAGTAATTCTCCAGGAAGAGCAAAATTTAATCAAGCGAAATCCAAACTTTCCTAGAGAGGTATTGTTACATCACTATATCATTGTGACATCATGATCAGATTACAATGCACTGTTTAGGCATAAAGGTCCATTGTTAAATTGATTGTCCCACAGAATTAAATTACTTTGTAAAAGGTTTTTAACTGATTAACTAACAAAGGCAAACTTGTTTTGTTAACCAGATGGAACATAGTTTTTGCTGATAATACTTCTTACTTTGTATGGCCTTTTGTTGCATAAAAAAACTTATCAGCACATCCTTATAAATATTAACAAGAATATTAAGGTGACTTTTTATTAATCTATTTAAGCCTTGCTTTCCAAAAATATCACTTACAGTATTCTGGGCAACCGGAATATGGTGAAATTTGACAATCACGATGGTTATATCGTCCATTGGTGTAAAGGGAAATAAACAAGGATATCCTATAACATAAAAACATAAAAAAAAACAACTTTCATCCCAGGAATTGGAGAAAGCCACTAACTCTCGTGATGTTGAGCATTTGAAGGCAGCCATTAAAAGATGGAAACGACTTCAACTTAATCAGGAATCAATTGACTACAAATGTGCTCTCCGGTAGTGAATTGTTATTTGAAAGTGTCAGTTTTGTTTATAGATTTTTAAAAACAAAAGCATATATCAGGCTTAATGGCTTTATCTTTTTTTTATAGGTCAAAGGTGTTTACTACTGCAGTAAAAAAACAATACAGTTTTCTTTATTATCATAAAAAAACAGATGATCTGACAATTACATGTGCTGAAACTGCCACTTCAGTTTTCCCATTCTCAGAGATAATATTACGTATACAATCCAAACATTACTCTTCATCCCAATCTAGATGGTGTTAAACTTGTTATCATATGTTGATTTTCTGTAAAATATTTTTTAAGGAATTTGATACCATACAACTAAACCATTTCTCTCCAATCTTTTTATTTATTTATTTTTTTTTGAAATAAGTTTTGGAAAGAGTTATCTTTGATACCATAAATCGAATCCATTTCTAAAACAATTTATCTTTTCTGCAGTGTTCTTGGCCAACTTATTGAGCTGAAGAGGTTAGTGGCTTTGCAAGGTCTTGAAAGCAGTCTTAAACAGAGGAACATTGACGGGATTAAATCTAACATTCAGCTTGCTCAGGTGGTAGATCTGTTATAATAAATAGAATGAAAACAAGTATCTTTTTCGTGGTCCAAGGGATACTTGGTTCGATATTTACCATGACCACTTTTTGGGCATTTGTGTCCTTATGGAAGACCTTTATTTCTAATCTAGTGGATTCAAATAGACCAATCACAAATAAAATATATATGAAATATCTAACTCAATGCTATAGCTCCAGCAATTTTACGATGGACACAAGGCTGTCTGACAATTATCGTATAATGACTGTTCAACCATAAAGAATAACAATGAGTACAAAATATGTAAACCATCATTATTTTTGTTTTACTTGTGATATTTATGAAACTGTTTTGTTTACTTTTTTATATACCATCTGCCATCTCTTTAATTATTTAAAACCAAATACCAATTGTCCTGTATATTTATTAAATTTAACATTATTCACAGGATGCAGATCTTCCAGCAAATGTTCTAGATTTCTATGTTTCGAAAGTTTTGCCGATTCTGACTCCAGTTCAGCCTGTTTTGGTCGATTTGATTTCTTTGATACGACGGCAAGATTTTGCTGGGATGCTTCCTCAAATTTCTGCGTGTTTGAAACTGGAGGCACTTTTAAATGTTGATGATGTCACTGTTGGTGATGTCGTCAAAAGTGACATCACGGCCCGGAAAGACGAGTATGGATATGATGATGTCATAGAAGTCGCGAAACAGGAAATTGTGTCATTTTGTAAAGAAGCAAGGGAAGTGATTACATCATCAAAATGCATTGTCAGGTCATTTATGGCCAAACAAGATGCACAAAATGAGATGAAAATTGAAATCAGCAATTTCAACAAAGAATTATCGAAAATTGCAACCGACTATGTAACCAATGTACCAGATCCACTTAGAGAGCAAGAAGCCCCCAGAGCTGTCCTACTAAGGGTGTTAAACCCATTTTTATGCGAGCGTGCTGAGAAATATGCGAAACTTATCGAAGTAACCAGGGCCTCACACCGAGCATTTAATGTCGCACTGAAACAAAATGGAGAACGGATGTCTGGATCAAGTATGTCTTCCCATAAAGGTGCAGCAGGATTCGATCTTTCGGATTTGAACCTCGTTAATGAAGCGGAAGCGATTCTAGGGGTCATCCGAAGATGTGTAAGTGTCTCGTCCGCCGAGAAGTCTCTTTTACTCTTCCAGGATGCCCCTTTAAGCCCCAGAGACATGGCGGAAGTGGAGAACACTGTGGAGCATATTGAGCGAAGTTTAAAGGCGCTCACCACATCCGAACTCTACAAATCAAGTGATCCGAGCTTTATTGATCTCTGCTACAATCGACCTCCTGAAGCGGACATTCTGAGGATCAACTCTGGAACGAATGATCCATTGCATCAGATCCTCGCATCTTTGGAGATGATCTTCCCTAAGATGGAGATCACAAAAGTGAGGAAGAGCGCTGAACTCCGACTCGCAGAACTACAATTGCAACTCGCAGATCTAGAAGCTGAGGGGAATAGTGTGAGGTATAATCTGGGTCTTGCACTTAATTTGAAATCAGAATCAGAAATCACAAGAGCTTTAAAAGCATCTGTTGGCTGTTTGAAACCAAACGATCTTTCTGTCCAGGAAGCAGAAACCAAACTTGCTGCAATCCAAGCTGAAAAGCAGAAATGTAGGGAAACACTGTACCTCGCAACACTGGAGAAAAACAAAGCTGGTCTTGAATCTGCTCTGGCAAAAGCGGATGAGATCTATGTCGCGCCGTCAGATCTTGTAGTGGTTAACGCTCGGCAGGAACTTAGAAGGATTAACTTCGATTTGAACAGAAAGAAAGAAGTATTGGGTGAACTGAAATTCGCGAATCAATCCGGCGACTTAAACGCAGTGAAAGCATCTTTGGCGCAAGCCATTGTTCGTATGCTCGGCTTAGAACAGAAAGAAGTAAAGGAGGCAATACGGTTGCTGGATTGTGAGAGCAAAAAACGTCAGGAAAGTAAGGAAGAAGCGACAAAAGAAATCAACAAAATTAAAGTTGAACTTGGTGATGAAGTTAATCTGGAAAAAGCAAGATTATTAGTCAACAGTTCCAAGTATTTGGAAACAAAGTTGTTCTTGTCCCAATGTATGCTTAACAGTGGAAACAACGACTGTAAGGCTCTTGCAGTTAATGCTTTGGAGCTGTATTTGGATGGGTTTTGTATTGCGGGTGGAAATGTGACAGAGGATGTAGTAACATCTCTGCAACATGTGGTCGATGACTTTAAGCGACTTTCATGCGAGGTACCACCTGATGTAATGAGCAGAGCATTATCTATTGTTCATGTATTCAATGAAAACAAATCAAAAAGTTTTGAATTAATGGATAAATTAAAACAGGCAGTCGAGTCAAATTCGATTGATGATATCGATTCTGCTATTGTATCTGCTGAAACATCTAACTTGATTGGTTTCAATGATGAAGGATATGAGCTACTTGCTAGAGTTAAAGAGAAATTTGCTCTTCTGAAAGAAAAGAAAAGATGCGAGTGCAGTGAAAAGATTACATTGAGAGTGTCATCTGCCAGAAAGCGGCTTAAAATGTCAATGATAAACGAAACAGACCCAGAAAATCTTCCGAAGGCTCTAGAAGAATTCCGCATGGTTTGCAAACCAATTGAGTTAAACAAGGAAAATCCAAATCCTGAGGTTTTTCTTCAAAATAAACAAAAGAAAGAAAACCGGAAAAAACAGCATCTGATCCAGCGATCAAAAGTTCCTGTTTTGAGGCTAAAACCGATTGACACGAATATAGTACAACCCCCAAGATTAAAGCGTCCGTCAAGCGCGATCGTGCATCTTCATTCCTCTCCTCCTGCTCCCAGGATCGTGTGGGGAGGAGAGAAGAACCTCCAATTAATCCGGAAAGCCGAGAAGAACCTCCGGAAGTTGGAAATGGTGGAGCAGGAGCGAAGGGAAGAGGAAGAGAACAAGATTATATGGAGGAAGATGAGAAGTGGCCTCGCAGACAACCTTCGCAATTCCATGGAGTTTGGGGACAGGTGGGGCCAGATATATCAGGGAATTGTTTGAGATATTCACCTTGTATTAATGATACAAAAAATAGGAAGTTATCTATGCTTAAAAGCTAGGGGAAGGACCTTTTAAATCCCTAGATTTTCAGTGCGACTTATGTGCGAGTCAACTTTAAATGAAACTTTTTAACACAAAAGTAATTGTGCAACCTATACGGTGTTGCAACCTATAGTCGAGTATATACAGTATGTTTTATTTTAAAGAATGTGAAAAGGTACATTTTTTTAGAATAAAAATAGTGTAAAATACTTTACACCATTGTTATTCATGACATAGTTAAAATACCCTTTAAAAATCCTTATAAAATATTTTTTCATGATTTTTGTTTGTTGGCTATCGAGTATAACTCATTGTATTTAAAGGTTATTTTCTAACCTGATTTTTTTTAATTTTTTTTTGTATTTTTGGCAATCTTTTTGGCCATCAGGACTACAAAAAATTTTTTAAAAAAATTAGAAAAAAAATTCCTTTTCTTAATTTAGTTTATTACATCACAGGGCTGAAATGTGGAGGTCAATTCATGAATTTACTCGGTACATTGATGAAGATACGCTTGACCGCACGGAGCTTGAATTGTTACGTCAGGCACGACGAAATTTGCAACGCTTGACCGCACAACAGTATCAAGAAAATCTTACAAATGCGATTTCCCAACGAAAAACAGAAATGTTGGAAAGTATTCTTTACCAGGTATTATTTACTTATTAATTTATACATGAAACTGACTACCTTTAATTGACAAGTAAAAGGATTTCGCACCCATGCTTAAGTTTCCCAGGCTATTAACCCGACGATAGGCGCGAGGTGATCTGACGATTGCCCGTTCGTTAACCCCTTGGTTTTCCCATCCACGGGGATAAACATGAAAAAAATATCCTATCCTATTTCAGTGTGTTGTATACTATTGACTGTATTAAGACGTTGCTGCTGTTTTAGTTCTAAATATTATTCTACTGGGTTCACGAGATGTCCACTTTGTGCCTTGACACATCTGACTACCCCACGAAACCTCACTAACCCATAAAGTGACTGGACATTTAGGTCACTGTGGTCTATCACAAAATTGTTAAAATGACCATAGGTAGTGTCGATGAGTGGGATGATACCAATATGGCCGTTTTAAACTTGGATACTCGATGGCTCATATTGTGGGTGTGTGAGTCCCTTATATACCCGTGTGAGTCCCTTATATGGGAGAATATCACTGCTAGTATTACTATATTTACTACCTTCATTACACGAGCTAGCAGATCAGGTCCATTGAATGATATCCACTTATATACAGATATTAAAAGAAACAATGTCACTTAAATTTAGTTTTTGACATATATTTTTGGTAAGATAGCTCCTACATTTTCCTTTGCCATTTTGTTAATGTTTTAAAAATGTAGTTTTTTGCGGGTTAGAACTAAATATTTACTGTTAAAGAAGAATAACCAAACAAAACAATTTTATATATTTTGCTTTTTTTCCCAAAATTTCAGATTGAAAATGAAAGTCCAGAATTCCTTCCAAATCGAGAACTAGATCCATACATTCTATTGTGATGTAACAAAGGGACAGCAGTTGCTTTCCCATCTATGCGAACTTAAGAAGTTCCGGTCCCGCAGTGATGTCCTTGACACGCTCTCTAGTGTCAGAGATTACCAGTTATCCTTCA